>CM066031.1:1677669072-1678173644 GCA_033557465.1 Ichthyophis bannanicus
GCATGCCCCCTCCCACAATGGTAAGACAATTCAATTCTCAGACCTCTCTCATCAACCTATTAGATCAAGAGGTCACTATGCTTCTTGCCCAAGGGGCAGTAGAAGAAGTACCCATTCATCAACAGGGTACAGGGTTTTACTCCCCCTGTTTCCTTATCCCAAAGAAAACAGGGGGACACAGACCTATTTTAGACCTCAGAGAATTGAACAAATTCCTCTTCAAAGAGAAATTCAAGATGATTTCTCTGGGACCTCTGCTGCCATACCTTCAGAGTCAGGATTGGCTTTGTTCTCTAGATCTCAAGGATGCATACACTCATGTTCTCATCCATCCAATTCACAGAAAGTTCCTTTGATTCCTTTTTCAAGGAAAGCACTACCAGTACAGGGTGCTTCCTTTCGGCCTGGCCTCAGCACCAAGGGTGTTTACGAAATGCATGGCTGTGGTAGCAGCATTTCTTCGCACTCTAGGAATATTCGTCTTCCCCTACTTAGACGACTGGCTCATTTGAGCCCCATCAGAGTCAGAGGCCAGGACCTCTCTGTCCTGCACAATGCGTATCCTTCAGTATTTGGGTCTGGTCATAAACATCCCAAAATCCAGTCTAACTCCCACTCAGTCTCTAGAGTTTTTATTTTATTTATTTATTTAACAGTTTCTTATATACCGCCCCTTCCAGAGATCAGGGGCGGTTCACATCGAACAAAAATCAATATACTTCTGTATATTTTACATGGAACTTGTGTTAACTATGTACACGTTAATTACATTGAACATGTTTCGAACATTAACTAGAATAACACTATTCAAACTATGTATAGGTCATCAAAACATAATTGAGTTACCGGTATTTATTTACAATAGTGATATAGCCATTTGTTTGTGTAAATCTTTGTCTGTAGGGTAAGGCAGAGTAGAGTAAGTGTCTTTCTTATGTTTAATCATTTGTTCTGTCTTGAGAACTGTGAATGTGTTTCTGTGATTGTATCGGAGAGGTTTTTTGTTGGTAGGGGATCTCAAAGTGTTTTGTGAAAAGGTATGTTTTTAGTTCTTTTTTGAATTGGTGAAGGTCCTTTATTGTGCGGAGGGTTAATGGGATTTCGTTCCAGAGGGTAGGGGCAGCAAAGGAGAAGGCTCTATCACTTGTCGTTGCTCTGGTCCTTCTGAAATTAGTTTTTATGTTGAGGGAGTGGGTTGCGTTCTGTCTTCGTGTTCTAGTTTCTGATGGGGCTGGATACCAGAAAAGCAAGGGCCTACCTTCCTCAGACCCGTTGCCTTCGCATGGTGCAGTTAGCTTCTCAAGCAGTGCTAAAGCCTCATCTCACTGCTCGAGAAATGTTACAACTACTAAGCCACATGGCATCTACCGTACATGTGGTTCCTTATGCTCGCCTCCATATGAGAGCAGCCCAGTGGACTTTATCCACTCAATGGACCCAGGCATCAGGGTGCCTGTCAGACAAAATAGCAAACACAAATCGCCTTGTTTTGTCCCTCCAATAGTGGCAGTCCACTCAAAACCTGTTGCTGGGGTCCCCTTTTCAACAACCTTTTCCCCAGGCAACTCTCACAACAGATGCTTTACCAATAGGTTGGGGAGCTCATCTGCAAGACCTTTCCACCCAAGGCACTTGGACTCCACAGGAGACTCATCTACATATCAATCTCTTAGAGCTCAGAACAATCTTCCTTGCTCTTCGAGTGTTCCACACTCTGCTCAGCTACAAGACAGTCTTCATTCATACGGACAATCAGGTAGCCATGTTCTACGTGAACAAGCAGGGAGGAACAGGCTCTCTGTCGCTTTGCAACAAAGCTTTCCAATTATGGGCCCTCGCCAGAGAGCATCAAATTCATCTCCTGGCAGTGTATCTTCCAGGCATACAAAACTCTTGGGCAGACAGACTCAGTTGAGTTCTGCTTCCACACGAATGGTCTCTGCATGCAGACCAGGTGGCCAAGAGTTTTCAAATTTGGGGAACCCCGGACATAGACCTCTTTGCAAGTCCGTTGAATGCCAAATTTCCCCGGTTCTGTTCCATAATTCCTGCTCAGGGCTCTCAGGCCAGGGATGCTTTCCTCCTTCACTGGGGTCAAGACTTCCTTTCCACCCAATCCCCTAATTCCCCAAACCCTGTTCAAGCTTCAGAGAGACAGAGGCCATATGATTCTCATAGCTCCACATTGGCCACGGCAAGTGTGGTACCCTCTGCTTCTACATCTCTCTCAAGCTCCCTCTCTGGAGTTAAGGTCTGCTCCAGATCTCCTGTCTCAGGAGGACGGAATGTTATGGCATCCCAATCCCCAGCCTCTGCATCTCAGAGCTTGGTTGCTGAAGGCCTAGATCTCCATGATCTTAACCTCCCTCAGCAAGTAAAGGATATCCTTTATGCTTCCAGGAAGCCTTCCACAAGACGCTCTTATGCTTTCAAGTGGAAAAGGTTTACCATATGGTGTTCGCAGAAGGGTCTTAACCCCCTTGCGATACCTCTGGAATCATTACTGGAGTATCTCCTTCATTTATCCAATGCAGGACTTAAGACTAACTCAGTAAGAGTCCATTTGAGTGCTATTGCAGCTTCTTTCAAGCCTCTAAATGGACAACCTATTTCCTCCCATCCTCTTATAGCAAGATTTATGAGAGGCCTTCTTCTAACTAAGCCTCCCCTTAGGCCACCACCGGTGGCATAGGACTTAAACCTGGTTCTTGGTCAGCTCATGAAGCCACCTTTCGAACCCTTAGCTACAACCTCATTGAAATTCCTTTCTTGGAAGGTTATCTTTCTCATTGCAATCACATCAGCGCGTCGCATCAGTGAGTTGCAGGCACTAGTAGCTGATCCACCTTATACAAGGTTCCATCATGACAAGGTAGTCCTTAGGACTCATCCACACTTTATGCCAAAGGTGGTCTCGCCTTTTCATCTAAACCAAGCGGTCTACCTGCCTGTGTTTTTTCCAAGGCCTCATGCATCAAATGCAGAAAGGAATCTTCATACTTTGGACTGTAAAAAAGCTTTAGCCTTTTACTCACAAAGAACACAGCAACATAGAAAGTCCTCTCAACTCTTTGTTGCTTTTGATCCTTCTCATTTGGGACTTCCAGTCTCCAAAAGAACACTGTCCAACTGGATTGCTCAGTGCATTTCCTTTGCCTATCAGAGTAAGAATCTTCCTCTGGAGGGCCATGTCATAGCTCACAATGTGAGAGCCATGGCAGCCTCAATGGCTCATCTGCACTCTGTGTCTATTGACGACATCTGTCGAGCAGCTACTTGGGCCTCTGTTCATATCTTCACAGCCCTTTACTGCTTGGACAAGGACTCCCGCCGGGATGCCTTGTTTGGTCAGGCTGTTCTCCAACACCTGTTCCATACCTAATCAACTCCTCCCCACCATCCCTGGTTGGATGCCAGAGATCCATGGGGGGAAGTGGAGCCCTTTCACAGGGACACACAACTTCTGGGGTCTCTCCCTGGCATCTAAAGCTAGGGAGTCCCTATATGTGAAGACTACATTCCTGCTTGTTCCTGGAGATAGCATAGTTATTCACCTGTAACAGGTGATCTCCAGGAACAGCAGGAATTTAGTCTTCACAACCCACCCACCTCCCCTAGGAGTTGTATCTCTCTATCTATCTCTTTCTCTCTCTTTGTCTCAGCTTTAAACTCAACTGGAGAGAGGCAGTTGGGAAAGGCAGGAAGGCAGCACGCAGGCGCTGTGGGATACTCCCAAAAGCTTTCTAATTGGATGCTGGGGAGCGTTCCCGTGCAGGCTCCATCGGTACCGACGATACCCATATGTGAAGACTAAATTCCTGCTGTTCCCGGAGATCACCTGTTACAGGTGAGTAACTATGCTTTACTGTAGGGGGACTGGGAATGGAAGGGGAATGGTGCTGGGAGAGGGCTAATTTTAGGACTGAGGGACCTGGTACCGAAAGGGGGTTAGTGCTGACAAATGCTGAGATGAGGGAAAAGAAGGAGATGCTGGGGGGGGGGGGAGGTGAGAAGGGAGAATAAGATAGATATTGTGGAGACTGGGAAAGAAGTAAAGTCATAACCAGGTGAAGGTTGAGAGGGCAGCTGTAAGATCAGATGCTGGGGTGATGGGGAAGAAAACGGAGGGTTAATAAGGTTTGGAGAAGGAGGTAGATAGGTAGACATTGGGGACATGGGGAAGTGGGAGAGCAGGAACTTGGGTTTAGGTGGAGAATCTAAGATTGGGTGAGAAAAAAGAAGAAAGACTAACATAGTGTAAACCTCACCCGGGGCAAGCTAGCATAGGCTTCCCCTTGTTTAGGAGCTGTTCACGATATCCGGGTAGATGTTATCACCGTCTCACCACTTAGGGTGTGGCAGGGGGTGCACAAATACTAAGTTCTGACTGGAATACTCCTTGCTCCCCTCAGGAGTAGAGAACACAGTCAGAATAAATAAAATATCTAAAGGATAAGAGTGAAGGAGATACCCAGACGGTATAAAGGTGCGTTTATTCTCCTCAGGTCAGTACTTTAATAAAGTAAGTATCCTACAGTGTATACAAATTATTATAAATTAACTAATAAAGAAAATGGAAACAAACATTTGTGTACAATGCTCCAATTTAGTTAACTATTCACATGAACCTTTTCCCAAATAAAGATGTATCACCCCCAGTCAATGTTCTCTTCCAGCAGTCTGTGAACTATATTTGAGCTCAAATATCATAAACATTGGTACACATAGAAATCAGAACTTATTCCTGGAGGCTTCAATCGTTGGGGCCTATCGACTGCACCAACTGAGCCTGGGAAGATCGTCTTCTTCAGGTTCACAAGGTTTCTTCGGGTTTCCCCGGGATTCTGTAGAGGAAGTCTGACTCTAATGACCCTAACCCTGAAACTAAACTGCCTTGTGCCTCACAGGCCAAGAAAAAAAATACCTAGCCTCTTTATCCTAAGCATTAAAAAAATGGTAGTAGTAATAAATAAAAAATTACTATTGCAAGCTTGCTAAAAAACAAAACAAAACCCCTCACTCTCTATTTCTTCTGAATCGCACCTCTGCTAACAGGCTCACCCACTCATCATTACCTTTTAGGTGGTTTATGAAATTTCTAATTCAGTATGCTCTCAATTTCCCCTCCTCCACTATCTACTTACACCCTTCTTTCCAACTTTTGGATCTCTTATAGAAAGTTTCTTATCGGAGCTTTCCTCCTCCACACTGATTTCTCAGGGACAATTAGAGCCCGATTCCAGAAGGGGCACGTCCAGGCTGTCCGGACAGCTCCATACAGGATGGGCTCATTTGGAACCCGATTCTGAAACGCGGGAGCAAAATGACTGTCAGAATTGGGCATGAGGATGGCCCGGTGTGCCCCTCCCACAGCCGCAGAGATGTCCTCCCCACGGCTCTATGTGCCTGCATCTCCAGACCCCTGAATCCCTGCCGCCCGACCCTGACAGGGGCTACGGGGGCCCGGATTGGGTGGCGGGGACTTACCCTTCATGTCCTAGTGTGGGGGGCTCCTGGGCTCCAGGGGGGCTGCCGGCCTTGATTGGGGGGGTGCCCTGCTCTTACTCCACCTCAGGCGCTATGAGCAGGGTGTTCCCCCGGCAATCCCCAGACATACATGTGGTCTTGGGCAAGCCACTTAACCCTCCATAGCCCATGTTCCCTGTAAAATAGTTATCTCCAAGTTATAATGCCCTGTTCAATGTAATTTCAGTTTGTTCAATGTAAACCGCACTAATGCAGAATAGCGCGGTATATAAGAGAATGTAAATAAATAAAAATAAATGCAGGGCCTTCCTGGAATCGGCCCTATACATCCTGGGGTCTGTCCCACCCATGCTTCACCCCATCATGCTTCCATCCACCTCAGCACACACAGTAGATCTGTGGGTGCAACAGGGGACAGAGGCGGAATACCAGCAAGGCCGGTAGCAGGGTAGCATTTCTCAGTGGGGCCTGCTGCCCTGCTATCTGCCTCTTAGAATCGGGCCCTTAGTCAGTTAATTTTTTTAAATTATTAGGAAAGAAGTTATTCTTACCTCTTAATAAGTACCTCCTACTCTCCACAACTTCCCTCTGGTTGTAGACCCACCTCTACCTAAAGCTATCTAAATTTGAGAAAATCAAATAAAATTCCCAAACTTAATATAATTTTCTCCTCTTTTGTACTCTTACCAATTCTCTTTCCACTCTTCTCTCTCTAGCCCTCTCTTACCTTAGACTTACTTTTACCAGACAATTGCAAATAAACTCCTCAAATCCACTTGCTCTTCATCTCTCTCATTTGCAGTTGCCCTCCCAGACACTCAGACATTCAAAACTTTCACTACAACTTTGAAAACCAGACAGACACAGGCAAATCCAGGGTCCTGACACCACATACACAGACACACATCCATTCACCTTCCCAGTCAGTCTCCCCCTGTATCTTTCCCTTCTCCATCATTAACATTCCTAATCCCTTCTTACATCTGCTGAGATCAGCAAATAGCCCAGAATGCTGAAAAATACCCTAATATCCTTACATTTAAAAAAAGATCCTATATAACTCGTGTGAAGATCTCAAAAATACATTTTCTGTGCTGTCTGTTTAAACTTCTCAACCTAGCTCAGTTTTTAAATTTATGTCCTGATGCTTGTGTGTCCGCAACACATCCCCCCCCCCCCCCCCCCACAGGTAATTTATTTAATTTTTTCATTGTGGTTACAATGGGCTGGGGCTGGGTATGTAAATGAGGACTCATGGTTTGGGTAGGATTGTGAGCGAGGAAACAGGAACTGGGTAAAGTGGACAAGTGGGGATTTGAGGTTGCCTTGGGCGATAGTGGAGACTAAGAAATTGACCAGAGATGAAGAGAAGAGTAGGGACAAGTTGAAGAGTATGAGTTGGGCTGTGAGACCAAGTGCAGAAATATGGGGAGGGGCAAAGTTTGAACAATTTGGCCCTGGCCCCGCCTCCACAGTCCACTTCCAGCCTTTGCCCCACCCACAGTTCCACATCTTTTTTGTCTACAAATTAAGCCCTGCTTATTCCAGTCCTAGAGCTGGTATACATGATCATGGGAGTGGAGGAGTAGCCTAGTGGTTAGGGCAGCAGCCAGAGACTAGAAAGACCAGGGTTCAAATTTCACTGACTCTCCTTGTGGCCTTGGGCAAATCACTTAACCCTCTACTGCCTCAGGTACAAACTTAAATTGTAAGCCCTCTGGGGACAGGAAAATGCTTACTGTACCTCAGTGTAACTTACCTTGAACTACTTGTGGAAAGGCATAAGTTAAATACTAACAAATAAAATGACTACCTCTTTAAAGAATGCGCATAACTTATTGTATCTATAAGCCATGCCTTCTTGAATTCAGATTATGTCCTTGTCTCAACCACCTCTGTTGGGAGGCCATTCCATATATCCACCACCTTTTCTATAAATAAATATTTTCTTAGATTACTCCTGAATCTATCCTCATTCACCTTCATCCTATGCCATCTCATTCCAGAGCTTCCTTTTAATTGAAAGAGGCCTGCCTCCTGTGTATTTCTGTCACCAAGAAATTTAAATGTCTTGATCTTCTTCCCCCTCTCAAACCTTTCTTCCAAAATTTACTTGTTGAATTCTTTATATCTGTTCCCATCTGCTTTGTGACAAAGATCAATGATTATTTTAGTAGCCACCCTCTGAACCAACTCCATACCATTTATATCTTTTTGAAGATGCAGTCTCCTGAATTGCACACAGTACTTTAAATGAGGTCTCACCAGGTACTTATATATAGGCACTATAATCTCCTTTGTCTTGCTTGCTCTTCCTCTTCACCACAAATCCTTACGGTTTTTGCAGTTGCCTTTTCTACCTGTTTGGCCACCTTAAAAGCATCAGATAGTATCACCTCTAGGCTCCGCTCTTTTGTGCATCAAAGTACTTCACTCCTATACTGTACCACTCCCAGGTTTTTACAGCCGAAATGCTTGACCCAGCATTTTTTACCATTAAATCTTAAGTGCCATATTCTAAACTATTCTTCAAACTTTGCTAGATCCCGCTTCATGTTATCCACAGCTTCAAGGGTCTCTATCCTATTGCAGATTTTGGTATCATTTGCAAAGAGGCAAAAATTACCTAACAGGCCTTACATAATATTACTTACTAAGGTAGCCCGAGACACCTTCAGGAGGCTGGAGATTTTTGGTGCTTAGAAATGCACGCCAGCCCCTGGAAAATGTACAGATTTGAAAGGCTTGTATTAGATGTAGTGAGATTGGTTAACTGTAAATGAAGTAGTAGGTATTGAGCCTTGTGGTATAATGTACTGTGTTCAGAATAAAAGCAGACAAAAAAATACTTGAGCTAAACCTTTCTTTTATTGTCCTGAACAAGAAATAACTTACTAAGAAAAACATTATAGATATTTACCAAAACAAACCAAAGACAGAAATAGAATAATTATATAACAATATTTTCTAAAATAAGCAATTAAGGTAAACTGGTGGAATATATAACTTAAAAGTTTGCACTCCTGGATGATAACAGAAACCAAGGCAGTTTTTATTTTTAATTTATAAGTCGATTTTGTGGAACCATGCTGAAATCTAAGCATATACATCTAGTGCTCTCCCTCAATCCAATTCTCTGGCTACACAGTAAAAAGAATTGATTAGATTCATCTGACAAGCCTACTTCTAGTAAAACCATACTGCCTTGGAACCTATAATCCATCGGATTCTAGAAACCTCGCTATCCTGTTTTAGCAGCATTTCCATTAATTTACTCACCACAGGAGGTCAAGCTAAGCAGCCTGTAGTTCCCAACTTCTTCTTTACTTCTGTTTTTGTGATGAGGAACCACATCTTCTCTTTTGTAGTCTCCGAGAACTACTCTGGACTTTAAAGAAACATTGAAAAGTTCAGACAGCAGAGCCACCAAAACATCCCTGAGTTCCTTCGATATCCTCAGATATGTCCCATCTGGCCCTATTGCTTTGTCTACTTTTAGTTTAGCTAGCTCCTCATCAATACAATAAAAATTGTTCAAGATCTACCTCACTTCCATTGCTATTTGTGTTTGCTTTCTGAGTTATTTTCTCTCTGTGAATGCAAACAGAAATGTTTATTCTGCTTTATCCTTATCTTCTACATATCCCTCCCCTTAACCTTTGAATCCTGACAATACACTTTTACAATTCCTCTTCTCACTAACATATCTAAAAAAAAAATATTTTCCCCCTTTTTTACTATGCTGGCTGTTTTTTTCTTCCATTTGCTTCTTTGCTTTCCTGACCATGTTCCCAGCTTCTCTTAGCTTTTCCAGATGTTGTTGCTTGTCTTCCTGTTTCTCCAATCTCTTCTAGTATATGAAGGCTAAATTCTGTGTCCATACTTTGTAGCTATTTCTTTAGAAAACTTTAGCAACCTTCTTTTCCTCTTATTTCATTTACTTTCCTAACACCAATGTTCATTGCCCTTAAAATGTCCCCTTTCAATTTTCTCCACTGCTTTACTACTTACCCCAGATTTTCCCATTCAGCTAGTGTCACCTTGAAGTATTCACACCATCTTAATAGAGTCAGTTTTCCTGAAGTCTAGAACCCTTCCTTTTGAATGAATCATCTCCACCATGCCCTAATACTGGACCACAACATCTGGTGATCACTGGATCCCAGATGAACACCCACTATAACATCAGAAACACTCTCCCCATTTGTAAGCACCAAATCCAGTATGGCCTCTAACTGCATGGGTTCCATTACCAGTTGCTGGAACAGTTTTCCCTGGCGAATTCAGAATCTTCATAATTCAGAATGACACCACAGCAGGGATGTCCCAGTTAACATCCAACATATTGAAATCACCTATCAGTAGCACTTCTTCTTTCAGCAACATTGTGAATGTCTTTGATTAAATCTATCTGCTTCTGCCTGTCACAGTTCCGTATATCACACCAAATGTCAATAGTTGTTCCATTCCCCCAGATTAACTCACAGTGCCCCTCCTTATCTCTAACATCCTGCAACTCTGTTGCTTTGATATCATTTTTTACATATAGCACTGTTTTACTTTTCTTTCTACCCTATGCTTCCTAAGTAGATTATAGCCTGGTATACCTGTATCCATTTATGGTTTTTCATGAACTACTTCTCCATTATTGCCACTAAATACAGGTCCACCTCCTCCATTATGTCCTCTAGATTTAGAATTTTATTTCTGATACTATGGGCATTAATATACACAGCTTTCCAGAAGTTGCCCTTTTTAACCATTTCTGTACAGGTATTTAATGCTTTACTGAGGGTTTTTTCCCTCAACCCTAACAAGGCTAGCTTAAATCCCTCTTCAGTAGGTTAGTCAGTCTGCTGTGGAAGACACGTCACATCTTCTTTCATAGGTGGACACCAACTCTGATAGCAACCCTTGGAAAATCATCTCATAGTCCAGGAAGCTGAAGCCCTTCATGGCACCATCTGTGCAGCCATTCATTTATCTTCAGGATACAAGCTTCTCTGCTCTGGCCTTTATTTTTGACAGGGAGAACTGAGGAAGATACCCACCTGCACACCTGTCTGCTTCACCATCTCTCCCAAAGCCATGAAGTCTCTTTTGATATTTTGAAGAATGCCTAACAGTATCTTATGTGCCAACAGAGATCCATAGGCTTGATAAGTCTCCACAAACTCTCCATCGTCTCTTAGATTTTGCACCTGGCGGACACAAGTATCAACCAGAACAGCATGTCAGGCTGACAGATGGACACCTCTGTACTGTTCAGAAGGGAATCACCACCCACCATTCCCTTCACTTCCTAATGGTCACTGGTCTAGCAAATTTGGGGGTTTTGAATTCTGGTTCCTTCTGTTTCCTGATGTTAGGAGGAATAATCCTAGCATTTCTTTACCCAGTCGCTACTGAAGACTCTCCTCCAGCTTGCAGCTTATTAATGTTTTGCCACAAACTATAGGCACTAGTGCTTTAAGGAGCTATTTTCTAAGGTCCTTTATCATTAGTGCAAAATAAGCTGTGATTCTCATTTGGTACAGGAGAAATTTTCTACTTAGTATAAGGGTTAAATATGTAGTAATTCAGGTGCTTTTTGAGAAATTATTTTAGGGCCCCTTTTACTGACGCTTAGCTCAAGCTATCTGCCAGACAGCCTATAGGAATAAAATGGGTCATTCAGCAGATAGCTCAAGCTATGTGTTAGCAAAAGGGGTCCTTAATGATACAGTACATTAATAAGATCTATAGGCCCGATATTCATCTGGGCAGGCCAGCGGCACATAGCCCTGCCTGCTGACCCCTAACCCAAGATATTCAATGCCACAGTGAAGGCATTGACTATCCGGGTTTGGCGCACAGAGGAAACTGCTGCAGAGCCTAAGCGGGTAGCGGTGATATTGCACCGTTACCCGGTTAGCATCCGTGGCTAAAACTAAGTGAGCCAAAAGCTGGCCTAGTTTTAGTCACGGTTCGCTAACCAGGTAGCAGTGCAATATCACCACTACCCGGTTAGCGACAGTCTCCAACTCTGCTTCACCACAGAATGCCCCCAACACACCCCGATGCTAACCAGATGGCATAGGGGCTGTAAGAACTTAGAAGGGGATATTCAACTGCGCTAACTGTGTAAGTATCATTGAATATCCCCATTTAAGGCCTTTGCATGGTTTACTGGGCTGTAAACCATGTAAATGCCTTTCGAAAATCAGGCCCTATCAGTCCAAAGTAGCCTACATTGAAATACTGCAATTATAAAACATTTTGAAGAGTAAGTGCACAATGGAGCACTATCACCCGAGGAACAAGTTTCCACTGATTGTTTCCATAAACCGAAGTGATAATTGTGTGTTTGCTAAGCCAGTACAGAATAACTATAGTGCAGTGCATGTACAATAACGAATCAGCACTTTTAGCACATATTTAAAGTCAATGTAACAACAAAATGTGCAATGGTTAAACCATTATGGGCAAATATTTGGAAGTGAATCAAACTGCAGTGCTACTCACTTAATTTTTAGTGCCCATAAAACCCACTTTAATATAGAGTTATTATATGCAAATGTAATGTGTGCCAGCACTGACTCTTGGCAGCAGATTGCCAGGCCTTTCTTCCAAGGCAATGGAGGCTTAAGTGATTTGCCTAAGGCCACAAGGAGTGCTAGTGGGAATTGAACCCTGGTCACTTGGTTATTAAGCCAGTGCTCTAACCACTGGGCTACTCCTCTACTTCATAGTCACATAGCAATCCAGTATTCAAACCCAATTTATGCTAGAACTTTGAGTCCTTTTAGTAAAGCGCTGTGGAGTTTTGTGACTAGGGTGTGTTTAGTGCAAAAACTAAAGCACAGTAGTTGCAACCACTGTGCACGAACAACTGGGGATGTGTCCAGCATATCCCTGGCAACTACTGCACAGAATGGAGCACTAACACACCGCAGTGGCATGCACAGTTACCGCAGGTGCACTTATTGAGGTGGCGTTAGGTAAACCTGCACTAATTGCAAGGGTCGCAGTTAGTGCGCAGTTTTAACCCCCATGCTAACTGTGCAGTGCTCTCACTCTGCCCTTAATCCCGCCCTCTTACCACCCCAATGCGCAATTGACAGGATGGAAACTGGCTCAGGCTGTGTCGGCCCCACGTTAATAGGTACTTCGGGCTTCAGTGCCAAAACTGCACCACCTGCATAGTGCATTTTAGTAAAAGGGCCTCTTTGTTTTTTAAAATCAAGTTGTTTTATGAGCGCTAAAAATTAAGTGAGTAGCACTAAAGTTTAGGAACACAAAATTATCTCACTTTATAGAAACAATCGGAGGCTAAATATCCACTTTACTGACTACAGGTGATTTGTGTGCACAGTTCTTTATTTTTTGCACATAAATCCTGACTAAGCATTTGACAATTTACCCTTTAAAGACTGGACAAAATATTGCAATTCTCCCTTCTTCCCCCACCCCTTACCCCCTACAAAATTGTAAATATGTTGTAAATGCTTTTGATTTTGCGTTTAGAATAAATTTAAGGTGTATGCAGAAACTGAATCAATTTCTACCACCCTGCAAAGAAACCCTTCTGTAAAGAGACCTCCACTAATAATGGAACTCATCCTGTTATATAACCGAAATAGCTGCAGTTTAGCCTTGGCCATAAATTTGATACTAAGCAACAGCTAGCAGAAACAATTACACATGCTAAAGGACTTACTGTCAGCACTGTGAGACTTTTGCCCTGTCCTTCAGTAGGTCCCAATAAGTCATGGACATGTATATCTGAAATAAACTGTATCAGTGCAAATGTTAAGAGGGTCATTCTAAAAGATTTAATTGTCTGTAGACATCAAAATCACCAATATGTCTCCCTAACCAACCAACCATTCCACAAATGTTGTTTATAGACATCTCCAGTACTGGAATGTTCAAGTAGGCACAGGGGTGTGGCGGAGGCGTGTCTGGGGAGGAGCAATGGGCTTACACGTCTCCTGTACTGGGATGTTCAATTAGGCACAGGGGTGTGGCAGAGGCATGTCTGGGGAGGAGCAATGGACTATCTCCAGGAAGAAGCAGGAATGAGTCTTCACATATGGGGTTCATCGGCGCCGACAGAGCCCGCACGGGAATGCTCCCCAGCATCCAATCAGAAGGCTTTTGGGAGCATCCCTCGCGTCTGCGCGGTAGCTTCCCGCCCTTCCCACTGCCTCTCCCCAGTTTTCGTTTTTCCGCAGAGCCGACAGGACGTACCTCCTGTCACCGCAGAAACCTTTTCTTCTTTTCTTTTCTTTTCGTGTTTCCTGTGGTCGCGGGTTTTTCCCCGCTGACTCTGGCACCGCTGGTGCCCCCTTTTTCCTTATTTTTTTTTTGTTTTCCTTATTTCCTTCGAGGAACATCTTCCTCGTGTTATTCTGAGGCCTACCGGGCTTTCCAGCATGGAGCCTTCTTCCCCTAAGAAGTGCCCCCACTGTGGAGACATTGTCTTCTGCTCCGACTCCAACGCCTGGTGTCTCTCCTGTTGGGGCCCTGACCCCTTCTCCCCCGGTTCCCCGGGCTTCAGCGTCGGGAGAAGACTCTCCCTGTTTCGAGTGTCCCTCGATGACATCGTTTCCTCTGAGGTGCGGTCGTCGGCTTTCTCTCCTCGCCAGGATCAGGTAACCCAACAGCAGTCTGTTAAGACTAACCGAGCCTTGAGGGGTGAGTCTCATATGCCGCATGATGACGACTCCGGCCTTCCCCTCCAGTCCCTTACACCCCGGAGGGAGTCTTCGGGCTCCAGAACCTCCACGGGGTTTTGGGTTGTTCCTGAGGTTCGCTCCTCACAGAACATTCCCGAGCCTTGCCCGAGGGTGGCACCCGCTTCGAGCGGTGCAGATCCCTTGGCAGCGGCGCCGGCGTCGAGTGTTCCACTCTTCGCCAGGGACTGTCGACTGGTGTCCTCGGTGCCTTCGGGGCCGATCGACTCGACTCAGTCTGGCTCTACGGCATCCCGGCCCTGCGCGGGGGCGGTACCCGCTTTCGGCGGTGCCGATTCCACGGCATCAGCATCGGTGTCGAGTGGTCCACTCATCACCGGGGATCGTCGGACCAACCTGACGCAGTATGGCATGCCCACACCCCAGCCATGCGCGGAGGTGGTGACCGCTTCGAGCGGGACCAAGTCCTCGGCGTCGGAGTCGGTGGCCCTTCTCCCCGCTGGGGATCGGCACCGGGTGCCCTCGGCTCCGCCAGGGACGATCGACTCGTCCCCGGCTTCCGCGGGGGCGGTACTGGCCTTGCGTGGCCCCGCCCCTCCCACAGCAGTCTCGGGAACAAGAGCCCCGTGCTTCGCCAGGGGTCACCTCCGGGCTCCACCTGCAGAGCCGATCGATCTATCCCGGTCGGGCGGGTCGGCACCCCCACCTTGCGCGGGGCCAGGGCCTCCCCCGGACGCCACCGACCTCCCGGCATCTAAGCGGGCGTTGAGTGCTCCACTCGTCACTGGAGTCTGCCCGCGGGACCCGGGACCTTCGGTCAGGTCGACCCAAAGAAGCGCCGCGGCTGCGGAGCCGGGGCTGGGCATCTTGCCCCTCGCCGGGGCTTATCGGTGGGTTACCTGGGTACCCTCGAGGCCACGTAGTATGCCCCGTAAGGGTTTCCCGCTCAATAAAACAGGCGTGGGCAGAACCCCGGCGCCTAGGAGCCAGGCGTCGGAGCCGACTTCGGGTGTTTCCCTCTTCGCCGAGTTTCGGCCTGGGAAGCCCTCGTTGCCCTCGGCACCGATCGTCGCGACCCCGACTCCATTCGCGGGAATGGCAGCACCGGCGCGGCCGCCGACACCGGGGCCCCCTAAGGAGGCGTCGCTCAGTTCGATGCCCAGCCTCGAATCGATCTCCAGTCTGGAAAGCGTAGCTCCGGCGCATTTCGGTTCCGAACCCGGTCTCTTCCGACGGCGCAGTGCTGCGCTCGCCTGCTCTCCAGCGGCCTCGGCGCCACTCCAGACGCCTTTGCGGACTGCCCCGGGGGCGGACCCGCCCACGGAATCGGGGCCGAGGCCGAGTTCCGCGGGCTCGTCGGGGACATCGTTCCCTTCGATGCCCCCCTTGGAGTCGATCCCGGGCTCTGACGATGCACTACCGGCTGCCTCGAGTTGGGACTGTCGGTACCCTCCTCTGTTTAGAGCGAGTCCTCCCGTGCACCAGCACGGTGGGTCCCCTGGTGCTCAAGCGGGCCCCTCCGCCTCGGCCTCCCCCGGGATAGCCACTCTGGGGGAGCCGTCTTTTCAGGACTTCCTCCTTGACATGGCGGACTTGCTCGCCATTCCTATCCCGGGCCCTTCGCTAAGTCCGGGTACTGCGGAACAGGCAGCCATAATGCTTCCTTTACCTCCTTCCCTGCGGGATCTCCTGCTCGGGATTTGGCGCTCGCCCTTACAGGTACCGGCACCGCCTTCAGCCATGCATGCCCAGTATCGGGTGCCCCCCTCTCCGGGTTTCCAGACGCAACAGCTTCCCCATCATTCCATTGTGGTGGAATCGGCCCTGAGGAAGGTCGGAAGCAAGAAGAAGCACTCTTCCTGCCCCCCGAATCGTGCGTCTAAAACTCTGGACAACTTTGGGCGGCGAACATTCCAAGCGTCCATGTTGGCTTCCAGGATTCTCTCATATATTTTCTATATGAGCCTGGCGCTACGGGAGGTCACCGAGAGGTTCTCTCTCTTGTCTCCCTTTGTGTCAGCCCCTCGGGCCCCCGACTATTCCTTACTTCTTTACCATTGCAGGAATATCTCTTGGTTTCTTTCTCGGGCTGCCGTGGACTCTTTCGAGTCGGTTAGCAGGTCCTCTGCGGTAGCCATAGGGGCGCGTCGTACAGCCTGGTTGCAGGCTTCCGACTTGTGCAGCTGGGCACAACATAACCTGGGTACTTCCCCGTGCACCGGGGAGAACCTCTTTAATGGCGAGGCTTTGCGTCAGGTTGCTCAGTGCTCCGCCGACCTGTTTGGTGCTGGCCACCCGCGGCCCTCCGCCTCTCCCGGGGATAGGAAATGTCCTTCCCGACCCTCCTGTCCGAAGAGGAGGAGGTTTCATCCCTCTGCCCGCCTGCCGAGTGCACCCATGCCAGGGACGTCTCACAGCGGTCGGCAGTGCCAGGGCTCGCGCCAGGCTGCCCATGCCAGGCAGCCTTAGACCACGGTATGCGGCAGTTTGCGCTTAACTCCTCTTACATGAAGTTACTGTCCAGTTCTACACTGAGGTTCTTTCAGTGTGACAAGCGGTTCGGCTGCTTGATTGGAGGTATGGAGCCCCCTCCCCCGGGGGAGGGGAACTTCCTGCGCTAGATTAGCCTGGCTCCTCAGGGCCATGCTAGTCTTCTTCAGACTTACCCTTGGGTACATCCCTTGGATTCCCCTCTGCCTGGTTCCCCCGGATCGAGGGGATCGCGCACCGAATCTCCCTCTCCCAGGGTAGGCCTTGGCCGCTACTCTCCGAGCGTGGCCAAACCATTCCTCGACAGGGCCGGGCCGGACCCCCCCCCCCGGTCCGTGTCTCCGCTCTCGCAGAGAAATCCCTGGGTCCGTCAGGTTACGGTGGACAGGGGTCCAACTGACCCATGCCGATCCCCGGCTCCGCTCCCTGCACTCTTCGGAGCGGCGGAGGGCCTTGGCCCTAACCCCGAGGGTTTTTTTTATATAGGCCGGAGATGGCCCCAAGGTCACGCCGTGGCTATAGGGTTTTCTATCCTCCTGCCTTCCCTATGGCACGGAGGACACGTTTGGGTGACTGTCAGGTGGACACCTCAGGGGTCTACGTACTCCTGATGTGCTCCTCCCCAACTGATCGGGCGGTCACACAACCATGCTGCTACCCTCGCCGATCTGCCCTGCTCCACACACATAGGCCCATCACTTGGATGGCCCTTCCTCCCGCCACCTTCCAGGTAGGCATCCTCCTGTGGATCAAGGGCCGGTCCGAGTTGGCAGCATCGTTCTCACGTGTCCATACCGGTTGAGTAACCTGGGTGGGCGCTCCCGGGCCCACCTATAGCCCGATATACATCTATACCTGTTTTTGGATATATATCGGTACAGGCGGGCGCTTTTTGGGAAATGTTATAGCGCCCTGTGTCTTACCGACTATCCCGCAATTGTCGGTACTGACGTTTTGTTATTCTTACGGGGTCCGGCCGGCCCGCTTGCCTGCGTTCTGCAGCTCGGGTGCTCGGACCGGTTATGCTTAAACTTGCTGTGATGTCAACAGCCCCTTGGTTTTCGAACCCATTGTCTTCCTATCCCTTGCCGGCTCGGGTCGACAGTGTACCCCTCGATATCCCGGGGTACACTTCTGTACTTCTCCGGGCTGGGTTCTCCAAGATCGGTCAGTCTTCTGATTAGTCCTCCGGATTGGGGACTCTGCTCCTCCTGGAGTTCTCAGCTTCTTAGAGCTCCTCATGAAGACCTGCCGTCTTTCCGGTGCCGGTTGACACCTGCGTCTCCAGCCCGCCCGGACTGGGAACTTCGTCCTCTCTGCGCTGAAGTTCCCTTGAAGACTTCGCTACTGCATCTACAGTACCCGTCGCAGCTCTGCCTTCTACAATCCAGTGGGTAAGCTCTAGATTGTGCTAGATCATTAATGGTTTAATGATAATTGACGTGGTTGAAGACTCCCCTGTAGTCTTCGGTTGCTGTGCTTGGCAACTCTTCTCAACTCCTACCCTCCATCCCTCCGGGGATGCCGGGGATCCAGGTTGGGTGATGCCGCCCTGTCCAGGGGCGCGCACTCTGGGATCTCCTCTGGCACCCTCAGCTAGGGAGTCCCCATATGTGAAGACTCATTCCTGCTTGTTCCTGGAGATAGCACAGTTACTTACCTGTAACAGGTGATCTCCGGAACAGCAGGAATTAGTCTTCACAACCCACCCACCTCCCCTAGGAGTTGTAATTCTCTCTCTCTCTCTTCCTTCCTCTCCTCTCCTTCTGTCTCAGCTATTAAACGCAACTGGGGAGAGGCAGTGGGAAGGGTGGGAAGCTACCGCGCAGGCGCGAGGGATGCTCCCAAAAGCCTTCTGATTGGATGCTAGGGAGCATTCCCGTGCGGGCTCCGTCGGCGCCGACGAACCCCATATGTGAAGACTAATTCCTGCTGTTCCGGAGATCACCTGTTACAGGTAAGTAGCTGTGCTTACATGTCCCCATTTGAACCAGAAGCAGCTGAATGGTCTTCAGGCATGTGCATGTTTATTCCTGCTCCAGGCATGAATTGGTATCAGGAAAGTGTTTGTTTTCACCTTAAACCATTCAGGAAGTGTAGAATTAAGTGACTAGCTTTAGATTACAAAGTCCCACACTGGGATTTGAACCCTGGCTCTTAAGCCATTACTCTAACCATTATGCTATTAGATATTTTGGTTCTGAACTACTCTCCTGGGGACGTCTATGTAGACATTTGATCCTCATGCATATCTGGCACGTCCACATTTCTGGAATTGTGCCTGACCTTGCACGCGCCTGCCTTTCTTTTCAGACATTCTAGCTTTGACATCCCGAACTGCACTTGGACGTCCCATTTGGAATGTGCCTCTATGGCTTTAACATATATTTTCAGTACCTAGATATCAACCCATGTGTATGCACTGCATAAGGTAGAGAGACAGATGGAAATACAGACTTACAGCTGTGTGCAAAGGATGCCCTGGTCACATTGTATGTTTCAGTGAATCCCTAAGTGAACTGAAGCTAGTGGAACCACTTTGCAGGACAGAGTTAAACACAATGGGGTTGATTTTCAGAATGGCTGAACCCCTGGCATTTAGCTGTGGTGCTTGAATATCGGCAAGATAGTCAGCAGCAGTATCCAGATGGGGCTGAATGTGAGGGCTGAGTGGTGCTAAGCAGATAAATGATGACTTTATCCAGCTTACATCTATATGTACAGCGCTGCATACACCTTGTAGCGCTGCACAAATGATTAGTAGTAGTAATAGCAGTTCAATATTCATCCAGTACCTATCCGCCTTGCAACTTACACCTGCTTTTCAAGTGACCTACGTTTGGCGGATTAGTGCCGGCTGAATATCAGACTAAGTGAACAGGTCACCGTTTATCCGGTTAGCGCTGACACTGCCCTGCACTTTCCTGGTAGTGCTACAGAATATCATGGTGAGCGCTCTTAGACCTTGGCCGTCTCGCTACGTGCTTTGAAAATCGACCCCAACATCTTTCTGCAAATTTTTATACATAATTACTATTTGTTTGCAATGGGGTTTTTTTTTTGCAGATTTAAAGTAAAGAAAAGTAGACATGGCAGGTGCAAACGTTTGGACATCCTTTTAGTCAGTACTTTGTAACATGTCCTTTGACAGAAATAACAGGGGTCAATATTCAACAAGGCTGACAGGCTAAATCCCAGGGAGAGGGTTAGTCACATGGCTTTATTTGAATAGTGCTACTTACTGTTTGTTCAGACCCGGACAGTCCATGTCTGGAGCTGGGAAGGAGCTGGCGCTTATTTGGGTGACAGTGACTATTTATTTATTTAGTTGCACTTATATACCGCTTTTCACCGGGTCAAAGAGCTACAATCCAAATAACAAAAAAGCTATCCTAAGTGCTGTGTGGATTGCCTACCTGGATAGCAGTGCCGATTCTGACTGCTAAATCCAGATATTTAGTATCAGCTGGTCTTCTTCATTTGCACAGCTTGATATACCACCCATACCAGAGTGTCAGGGTGGTGTACAATAAAAATATAGGCTGCCAGAAACAAAGGAAGGAAAAGAACGCCATTAACTTATAGGAGAACAATAGAAAAGGCAGAGAGAAGGATAGCAAAGGGACAGAGATAGACAAGAGACACCACTGACAATGGACAAGACAGGTAAGCAGAGGAGGAGGGGGGCTGTGGTAAGCGCAAGCTATTCTGTCACGGAGTCACTGCAGATGGGGGTCCAACTGGGGGAGGGCAGAATGATCAGACGAGGCAGGGAGATCGTAAGCCTGACAGTAAAGGTGGGTCTTGAGATGTGCTTTGAACCAGGGGAAAGATGATTCAGTAAAGAGGGAGTGTGGGAGTGAGTTCCATAGAGCGGGGCTTAAAAAGAAAAACACGGCGTGACGGATGAGTTCGAGATGGGCTTGAGAAGGGGGGGGGGGAAGGAAGAGACGATTGCCATGGGCAGAGCAAAGTAGACGGGGAGCAGGCTGAAGGTGGATGATATCAGCCAAATACTGGGCTGTGCCAGTGTGAAGAACGTTGTGTGTGATAGTGAGTAGCTTGTAAATAAATCTAACTTTGATGGGAAGCCAATGGAGGGTAAGAAGACAAGGAGTGAGATGGTCGCGAGGGGAGGAATGGGTAATAAAATGGGTGGACGTATTTTGAACTAACTGGAGGCGCTGAAGCTGATAATGGGGGAGACTTGCAAGAACTGAGTTACAATAATCAAGGCGGGTGATCACATGTGAGAGGACGAGGGTAGTGAGGGAAGAAGTGATCGAATAGCCCGGATCCTGCGAAGATGAAAGAAGGAGCTACGTACAAGTGTAGAAATGTGTTGGTGGAAAGAGCGAGGGGTCCAGAGTAATACCAAGGTAGCGGAGAGTGGGAACAAGGGGGATGGGAAGGGCAGACATAGTGGGTGTCAGGTTAGGGGAGGGAGCACCGAAAGAGAACCAGATAGCAGAGGACTTGGAAGGGTTAACGTGGAGAAAGTTCCTAGTGAACCAGCTGGAAATGGAAGCGAGGCAGGCATCAAGAGTAGTGAGATTCGGGGCCAAGGGATTAGTGTGGTGAATTAGCACCCCCCCCCCCCAAAAAAAAAAATGTTTCCTATAGCCAGCAGCCAGCAAAGTATCTTTTTGTTATTCTATTGGGAATTTTTTCCTACTCTTCCTTGAAAAACTCTTCTAGATCAGAAATATTGTTAGGTCTCCTTGAAAGCACTGCACGTCTGAGGTCATTCCACAGATTTTCAATAATATTCAAATCTGGGGACTGTGAAAGTGCTTCCAGAGTCATCGTCTTTCTTTCCTAGAAGCTAATGCCCCACTGTCAGTGAAGAAAGTGGAGATGAAAAGAGGTTAGATAGTTCAGAAGTGCTTCCTAATGGAATCTGAGGTATGTTGCAGATCATTGTCTTCTGAACTATCTAACCTCTTTTCATCTTCACTTTCTTCACTGACTGGGGGACATTACCTTCTACGATATGCTGACATTTAATTGAATCTATTCTTCCTTCCACCTGCACAAAATTTCCTGTGCACTGGCTATCACACATTCCCAAATCATAGTAGAGTCATCCAATGATTATTGGTTGGTAAAGTGTTTATTTCACCTTTTTATTCTCTAAGTCTAAATGAATCTTGTGTGATTGTGGCTGAACAGTTCAATTTTCTTTTCATTAGTCCGAAGCACTTTTTATTCAGAAGGTTTCAAGATTATCATGGCTGGCAGGAGCAGCCTAGCGGTCAGAGCAGTGGCTTGAAAACCAGCTTTCAAATCCCACTACTGCTCCTTGTTACCTTGAGCAAACCATTTAATCCTGCATTGCCTCCTCAGGTGCAAACGTAGGGCCCTGTTTACTAAGCATTTTCTCCATAGACACAAAATGAGGAAATCCTTTAGTAAACAGGCCCCTTAGATAGTAAGTCCTCTGAGGATAAGAAAATGCTTACTGTATCTGAATGCCTTGAGCTACTACTGAAAAAAGCATGGGCTGAATCCTCCAAAAAGTTCTCTTTTGTATACTTTACACAATAGTTTTTGTGATGGCATCATAGAAAAGGTTTCTTTCTGACAGCCCTCCCATGCATATCACTGCTGTGTTATCAACACTGTTCTGTGGACCTGTAGACAACTACTTCAGTGTCAGCGAAATTTTTCAGGAGTCATTGCAGTGATCTGTGGGTTCTGCTTTGTTTATCTGTCTAGTTATCAGAATTTTTTTGGACTTCCAGATCTTGCCTTTGACTTCAACAATTCTAACTTTCATTTCTTAACAATATTTCTGATAGTTGAAATGACAAGTTGGAAGTGTTTAGAACATTTTTATAGCATTTCCCTGCGTTGAAAGAGTAAATTGTCTTCATTTTCAAATGCTCAGACAACTACTTAGGGAAGCCCATAGTTGTTGAAAGTAGACAGAACAATAAACACTAGTTGAAAGTTTGGAATGGTCAGGGTATTTGTTTAACCATGGAATTGTCTTCATCTGACTAATTGAAGGCTTAATAAGTCATACATGTTGTGGATCTTACAACAACTTTAAAGAAACGTAGCAATCCATCAAATGGAACAATGTCCAAACATTTGCACCTGCCATATTTAATTAGTTATTATTTTTAATGTTAAAAATCAGCCAATTAAGTTTTCATAAAGATGCCATTGTTTATTACTGTATATCCAGTGCTTGCTATACTGCCCTTTGTCAGATAAACACCAGAACAGTTTACAAACTAATAATCAAAAGATAGAAAGGAACTACCAAACAGGATAGAGAAGGAGGAAGGAAAGGCAAGATTAAGGTGCTTGCATGTAGTCATGTTTTATTTTTACCATGAAGCGTTTGTCTCAGTTTTCGTTTGCTTAGGAATTCATTGAAACATACAATTTAATCAGGGGTGCTTAAACATTTGTATGCAACTATATGTCCTTTAGTGACATCTCAGATAGTGCTATCTACTGAAGGGTGATATTTGTAGAGGGACTTTTTTGGGGTGAGCATCGAGAGAATTAACACCCAGTTGTAGTTATGACTCTTGTAGCAAAGAGTAAAGCTAAATTGTTTAATCAGCATTTATCAGTATCCATTGTGAAAATAACATCCCTTGATGATTTGATTTCCTTTTTATCCATTCCAAAACATCTATTGCTTTATACTCATTCTACAGACAGAGAGATATTGGAAGACTTTAAAAGATGGCCTGAATGCATTAGAAATTAGTAATATAATTTACTACCCTGCTATAGTTCCCAGATGGTTGCAGAGACAATATTACCTGAATTAGAGATTACAGTTATGAAAATATATTCATTTTACTTTTCAGCTAGCAGACTTATAGTTGACACAAGCTGTAGTTATTTATTTATTTGCTTTTATATACCGCATTTGGGATACAGTTTAAAAGATGTATGAAGGCATTGCTGCATTCATAAAATGTCATTGACGAGAGCAGTAAATCTAACTTTTGCCATGCTCCACAGGTCTTCTATAATACAGATGATGACAGAGAAGGGTAAGCCATGTGGTTTTCTTTTTCAATTTAAAACATTTACAGCAAAAAAAAAATAAGTTAAGTTATAACTTGATTTAATGTGAGCCCAATTCATATTATTATGCCAGATATCTCCTACCTAAATTGCTGATTGACTGAGTTGGCAGATGTAACTTTCTCCGATCTGTAAATTCCTTCGCTGTGTGAGAGATTTTGCCTGTAATGCTTTTAGCTGGGTCATTTGTGGTCTCCATAATGGAGGAAGACTTGTGACAGAAAAGTAACACCAGAGCTAGCGAATACATTCCAGATTTAGTTGGCGACTAACTTTACGTTAGTCATGTTTTTTTTCTGAGCATTACAGGATTTCTCCCATTTTCTCAGCAGATAGGTTTGCAGAAGGGAGACTGAGGATCCAGGACTGCTTCAGCATGTCACATATGATAGCCGCTATTTTGGCAGCTCTCCGAGTTCACATGGGACTGCTTTGAAAACTGATAGTATTAAGGGACAAATAATTTTCATAATGGCTAAGTATCATGTATTGGGAATCCACGTACAGTGCTTTATACAAGTCTTCACACAACCTTGGTACATTTTATCACATTCTGCTTTCTAAAACAAGCAGTTTTGAAAGTAGGTGTTTATTTCAGTGATCTACACAACATACTGTTCACTATCAACATGAAAGAACCATTGTATAGATATTCAAAGAGTAATTAATAAGAAACCAGAATGTATTGATTATATACGTCTTCACCTCTTTTGTTCTGCAAGTACATGGTGTGCCTCAGAGTCAAGGCTGACTGCTGGTGACCCAGCAGCTTCTTGGTAGTGCAACTTCCAAGGCAATGGAGGGTTAAGTGACTTCATTTTAAAAAACTGCCTTAACACGACTCGCAATAAGTTAGACAGAGTCCACCTGTATTCAGTTACAGTACTTGAGCTCAGGTAGAAGAGTAGCGTGCTAAAAACCAGCAAAAACAGATTCAAAGCCCACTGCCGCTTCATTGCATCAGGTGCAAACTTAGATTGTAAGCCCTCTGGGAATAGAAAAATACCTACTATACCCAAATGTAGCTTGCCTTGAACTCTGAGAAAGGTATGATCCGGATTTGATTCCCTTTCAAATTCCCCTGGATTAAGAATCATGCTTTCTTTTGTATGAAGTAAATTTGAAACAGAAGGTCTAAACATGTCAAACAGCTGCGGATCGAACTCTGGGATAAGTTAGACAATGGTACAAACTGGGGGAGAACAATACAAAAATTTCAATGTGTTTGAAAAGCCCTTGAGGCACTGTCAGGTCCATCATTGTAAAGTGGAAACAGTTTGGTATAACCGCAACCCTGCCTTGATTAGACGGTCTCCTCAATATCAGTTTCTGTGAGTTAAGGAAACTACTGAGGGACATCATGGTGAGGCCTAATATTACTTTAAAAAATACAGAGATTTCTGACTGAGGCTGTGGAAAATGTTGACAGTTCAACAATTTCAAGTTCAGTCTCAAAAGGTGAAAAAAAAGAGTCACTGCTGAAAAAAGCCATTTGATGTGTTGCATGGCATTTGCAAAGAAATGTGGATGGGACACTGCATTCATGTGGAAGGAGGTTGTGGGGAGGCTTTGCAGCAGCATATTCAGGGAGGCTTGTGGAGATCAAGGGAAAGATGGACCATGCAAAGCACAATCAGATCCTGGAGGTAAACCTGGGACTGGGGAGAATATTCATCTTTCAGTAGGACAATGATACTAAGTACAAAACAAAAGCAATTATGGAGTGTTTCAGCAAAGAGGAAGTGAAAGTCCTCAAGTGGCCCAGTCAAAACCCATAAGAACATAAGAAATGCCATACTGGGTCAGACCAACATCCATCAAGCCCAGTCTTCTGTTTCTAACATTGGCCAATCCAGGTCACAAGTACCTGGCAGGTTCCCAAAAAGGTAGACAGATTCCACAGTACTTATTCTGGGGTAAGCAGTGGCTTTCTCTGGTCCTCTTTATTAATCATTTATGGACCTTTCCTCCAGGAACTTGTCCAAACCTTTTTTAAACCTAGTTACACTAAAAGCTTTTACTACATCCTCTAGTAATGAATTCCAGAGTTTGATTACTCATTGAATGAAAAAATATTTTTTCTTATTATCCCTAAATGGGCTACATTGTAGCTTCATTGAGTGTCCCCTAGTCTTTCTACTTTGTGAAGGAGTAAACAAATGATCTACATTTACTCGTTCCACTCCATTCATTAGTTTATAGACCTCTATCATATCTCCCCTCAGCTGTCTCTTTTCAAAGCTGAAGAGGCCCAACCTTTTTAGCTTCTCCTCATAAGGGTATCCTTCCATCCCCTTTACCTATTATGGTGGCTCTTCTCTGCACCTTTTCTAATTCCGCTATATCCTTTTTAAAATATGGCGACCAGAACTGCACACAATATTCAAGGTGCCTTTGCATCATGGAACCTGAACAAGATACAATAAAAAATGTGGCAAGGCTTGAAGCCTGCAGTCATAGACAATTCTCAGACATCTTGAGAGAGCTTGAACTATTCTGCCTAGAAGAATTGCAAAAACGGCATCATTTTTACAGTGCAAAGTTAACAACTCAAAAGAGGCTCCACAAACTACTGAGTCAAGGGGTTTGAAGGCTTATGCAATCAAGATATTTGTGTCCTTTTAGTCTTAATTCAGTGTCTTTGTGGGTGATATTGCCAAAGGGTTAAAAGGTAAAGCTTGCCTTTTTGCAGATGATATGAAGTTATGTAACGGGGTGGACACTTCAGAGGGAGCAGACAACATGAGAGAAGATCTACAAAAACCAGAAGAATAGTCAAATGCTTGGCAATTGAGATTTAATGCAAAAAAGTGCAGAGTGATGCAATTGGGATGCAGAAACCCAAAGGAACGTTACATGATTGGGGATAAGAGGATGATGTGTACAGACCAAGAGAGGAACCGCGGGGTTATAGTATCTGAGAATCTCAAGGTGGTGAAACAGTGTGACAAGTCAATGGCCAAAGCCAGAAGGATGTTAGACTGTATACAGAGAAGAATAACCAGCAGGAAGAAGGCGGCATTAGTGCCCCTGTACAGGTCATTGGTGAGGCCTCTCTTAGAGTATTTTGTTCAGTTTTGTGAGACCGTATCTCACAAAGGATATAAAAAGACTTGAAAGAGTTCAGAGGAAGGTGACCAAGATGATTTGGGGCCTGCACCAGAAGGAATATGAGAAAAGACTTGACGACCTAAATATGTAAACCCTAAAAGAGAGGAGGGACAGGGGAGATATGATACAGATGTTTAAATACTTAAAGGGTATGAATAAACAAACCGTCTTCAAAGATGGGGAAGCTGTAGAACTAGAGGACATGAAATGAAGCTGCAAGGAGTAAATTTAAAAGCAACATCAGGAAATACTTTTTCACGGAAAGGGTGGTGGATGCCTGAAATGCCCACCCAAAAGAGGTGGTAGAAGGAAAAACAGAGAGAGAATTCTAAAAGGCACGGGACAGACACAGAGAATCACTACATAGCAAGAGGATGGAATCCAAACAAACATAAATAACTTCTAAAAGGAGAGGGGTAACTTGCCTGGAGCGGCACGTACAACTCTATAGTTCTGGCACCTTACTGGGCAGACTAGATGAACCATGCTGGACTTTATCTGCCATCACTTACTATGTTACTATGTTTTCACATGCGTACTTTACACCTATTTTTTAAAATCAAGTATTCGCCTACTTTTTGTCACTTGCGTGTGTAAATATTTGCCCTGCCCATGCTCTGCCTAATCTCCACCGGTGTGCACACCCACAGTAAACGCACACCTGATGCAAACTGCACACATATTTTCATGCTAGTTGGTAGTTTATAAAAGGTTATTTACATATGCAAGTTGCCACTTATGTGTGTGAATGATTAAAACACCAAAATGTACATGTTTTTCACACGTAAATCTAAGCAACTCCTTATAAAAATTACCCTCTGAATATGTAGCATATGTTGTGTAGATCAGTGAAACAAATGCATGTTGAGTTGTATTTTTTAGACAGTAGAATGCTAAAAACGTACAAGGGTATTAAGACATTTCCAAGACACTATGGGGTGCATACTGAGCGGCAGTGGGGCTTAGCCACCGCCACTTTAGCCAAACCCAAATATTCAGTGGCAGAACATATCCAGTTTCTAGCGCTGCATATCCAGGCTCGCTGGACATCAGCAACACTCTAGCTTTAATTGATTAAGATATCCGGTTAGCGGCTGATTATCACTACTAAACGGATAGCGGCAGCCGTTGCCTACAGTCCACCCACAGACTGCCCCGGTTTTAACCAGGTGTTTTTTCCATAGTTTGTGGGGATATTCAGTGGCACTAAATGATTAGTATCGCTGGATATTTATTTATTTATTTATTGGGGGGGGGGGTTATACCGCTTTATCATTTCAGTCAAAGCAGTTTACACTGTAACTTAAACTTGGTAATGTACATTAAACAGGGACATTGATGACTTGGATTTTTCTAGTGGGCTGGCCACATTTTAGCCGGTTAGCAGGTTTACTAACTGACTAAAACACTTTGACTGTGCCCCCCCCCCCCCCCAGTGTTCTTGTTAAATTTATCCAATAGTGATTTGCTGATTAACTCCTCATAAAGAAGTAGCTAAGGGTGAGAAGGTGACTTAAAGTGCCAAATATACATTGAACCATTCCAGGTGTAGAAATTCTAGACTTCCTTAGAATATAAGAAAATATGATATGTCAAACTAGGTCCAACTAATGAATCATCTAGCACATCATCCTTCCTCTGACAGACTCATTTTATAACAGAGTACAAGATCTTTGAAATCTACAAGGTCAATATTCAAAAGAGCTTATCCATTTAGCAGGACTTGATAACCAGATAAGTCCTGGCGAGAGGAATATTCAGCGGCACTATCTGGATAGTGCCAGGGCGGTCCATGAACAGAGCTGGAGAGGAGCTGGCACTAATCTGGATAGCAGTGATTTTCAGAGCTGCTATCCAAATAACAAGTCGCATAACTTAGGACAGCACATAAGCTGTCCTAAGTGCTATGCGGATTGCCTATCTGGATAAGAATTGATTCTCCATGGACAAGCAGGAATGAAGTCCTCACATATGGGTGATGTCACCAACAGAGCCCCATGTGTGAACGCTCCTCGAATTCTATTGGAAGCTTTTGGGAGTCTTCGCTGTGCCTGTGCACCTGTCTTCCTGCCTGCTGCGGCACCATCTTTCCCAGTCTTTGTTTTCTGCGTTGCTCCACAGACATGAATCAGTCGTCCGCTGGTAAACATTTCATTTTTTCCCCTTTGGGAGTCTTTTTGTGCTTGCATTTAACTTTTCTGCCTGCCATCAGTAGTGTTGAGTCCGTCAATCATGGTTCTGCCTTGGTTCCAGCCTTTTTTTAGTACCTTTATTTTCTCGTTTTTTCCTGCGACCCTCTGTTCACCATCGAGCCATTTGATTTTGCCACAGTCATCTTCCCAGACATGTCCCATAAACCGGCCAGTGAGTTCAAGAAATGTACCAAATGTGCCAGGACCATCTCGGTCACCGACAAGCACAATTGGTGCCTCCAGTGTTTGGGTCCCAATCACCAGCCCTCTTCTTGCCTGAAGGGTCAAGAGAAGCAGAGAGAATCCCTCTTTGGCCAGAGGTCTTATTCAGCATCTTCGGTACCGGTATCAGTCTCAATGGCTCCCCTAGGACCGCCAAAGGTATATCAATATGGAGAGATTCCTGGGCTCAATTGGAGCCCAAGGACCATAATGCCCTGGAGCATCAGCCATTGGTCGGTCTCCACATGGAATTGAAGAAGACCTCAACTCCATCAGGATCAAAGGGGACCCTTCCAAGCACTTGGTGAAACCCCATGTGTATAGGCATCGGAGCCCTTCCTGACGCAATGTCGAGAATGATTGCTGCGAATGACTTGCCAAGGTGCCCAGGTGAGAGGAATCAACCTTCATAGTTTTGGAGGGGCACCGACTGTCTCCCATGTCAATACCCCTTTAGGGATGCTAGAGACATTGGCCAAAGCTGCTCAGGCCCCGAGGCCTTTGGATTCAGCAGCCATGGAAGAACGCCTTCAGGTGCTCGAGGCTTGCATCACATTGATGCTAGAGAAACAACCAGCTAGTCCTTTGGTGCCTAGGGTATCATCATCGACCTCCTACCGACTGAGGGCACAGTAAGAGGGTTCTCCTACATCCTCATTTGTAGCCTTTGTTGGATCCATTGCACCGTCACCGTCACCATCACCACTTCCTTAGGAGACAGTTGTGTAACTGATCCTCGAAATGCATGCTCTGCCTGTGTAGGCATTGACATTGGGGCATCAAAGAGATCTGACACTGGTTCCTGGTGGGGCCATCTTTCTCTCTCCTGTATCAGGTTCCAATGTCCCGATGAAGCCCCGAAAGCACTCGATGCATCATCGATCCCGTTGATGCTCCTACTCCCCTTGAAACTGGAGGTAGCTCTGGGCAGTCTCAGAAGTGCTTCAACTTCCTCTTGGAGTCTGACTCCGATGGCTGGGTTACCGATGTGGAGTTGGAGAACCTGTTGGAGGGCAGGTCCCTTGAGCATCCAACAGATCCTTCCCCTCCACACAAACCGCGGAAGTTTCCTCCAAAGGAGATGTCCTTCTAGGACTTCATGAGGGGAATGGCCAAGGCCATCCCATTTTCACTGGAGACAGAAATTAAGCCCAGGATGGAGGAGTTGTACAGCCTGTAGTACTCCTTGTCTCCTAAGGAAGTGGTGACGGTGATGGTGCACTGGATCCAACAAAGGCTGCAAATGAAGATGTAGGAGAACTCTCTTACTGTGCCCTTAGTCAGTAGGAGGTTGGGCTCAATGTACCAGTTTCAAAAGGCCCCAGGATTCGAGAAGGCTCAGCTTCTGCACCACTTCTTAATGGTAGTATCTGCCCTTAAAAGGATTAAGAGCACCAAGACTTATTCCTTGAAGCCCCTGGGTAGGGAGGCTCGGACATTGGTCTCCTTTGACAGGAGGTGCTTCCAGACCTCCATGCTTGCAGCTAGAGTACACTCTTAACAGTTCTGCATGAGCATGTTCCTGAAGAACATCATGTGTGATCATGCTGACTTCTTCCCTTTCCTCCCTCTGGAGAAACTGGAGCATTATCATACCCTGAAGGGCCATGGCAAAGACTGCTTGAAGTTCCCAGTCAGGACGACATATGATGCCTTTGACATGGTATCTAGAGTGGCGGCAGTGGGTATTGGAGCCCACCAGCTCACTTGGCTTCAGTCTTTCGACCTGAAGCAGTCAGTGCAAAATAAGTTTGCGAATGTGCCATGCCGGGGAGAGAACCTCTTCGGAGAGCAGGTAGAGGAGAAAGCTGGCATCATAGAGAAGCAGCACATTATCCTCACCAGGCTCTCAAGATGCACATCCAATCCCTACCATAGAAAATATCAGGGGGGAGGCCAGAAGAAGGCCTGCTACCCATGTAAGCACAGATACATTCCTGATCCTGAAGCCTCCCAACAAAAGTCACAGAAGCCCCAAAAGGCTCAGCCTGCCCTGCAACCCAAGCTGGGGAAGGGGTTTTGACTTGTTCCTTCGGAGCATAGCCAATCTACCAGTGACCGCAAAGAGGAACCCTCTGGTGGGGAACAGCTCACTCTCTTTGTCCACAGGTGGTCCGTCATCACTTCAAACGTATGGGTGCTACAAATAGTCCAAAGTGGTTACATGTTACACTTCACTGAACTGCTGCCTCATTGGCCCCCAAGAGTGTTTCCACCTCCACCCTCTGTATCTAAACTTCCTTCAGGGGGAAATCTCCACCCTTCTAGCCAATCTTGCCATCAAGCCCATGCCTCAGGAGTAGATCAGACGGGGATTTTACTCCAGGTACTTTCTGGTTCCCAAGAAGACAGGGGAGTTTGACCTCAGAAACCTCAACACCTTCCTGGTGTGAGAAAAGTTCAAGATGGTCTCTCTAGCGACCCTGTTCCCTTATCTTCAGAAAGTCAATTGGCTATGCAGATGATACCTCTTTGCAGATGATACCAAAATCTGCAATAGAGTGGACACCCAGGAAGGTGTAGATAACATGAGGAGGGATCTAGCTAAGCTTGAAGAATGGTCTAGAATTTGGCAGCTGGGGATTTAATGTTAAAACATGTAAGGTCATGCATTTGGGCTGCAGCAATCCAAGGAAGCAATATAGTATAGGGGGTGAAGTACTTTTGTCCACTAAAGAAGAGTGGGAACTAGGCATGATTGTGTCTGATGATCTTAAAGAAGCTAAACAGGTAGAAAAGGTGACAGCAAAAGCTAGAAGGATGCTTGGGTGCATACGGAGAGGAATGGCTAGCAGAAAAAAGGAAGTGATAATGCTTCTGTATAAGTCTTTGGTGCGATCTCATTTGGAGTATAGTGTGCAATTCTGGAGACCGCACCTTCAAAAGGATATAAACAGGATGGAGTCAGTACAGAGGGTGGCTACTAAAATGGTTAGTGCTCTTCATTATAAAGCATATGAGGACAGACTTAAGGATCTTAATATGTACACCTTAGAGGAAAGGCAGGATAGAGGTGATATGATTGAGATGTTTAAATACCTCCATGGCATAAATTTTCAGGGGGAGAGCCTCTTTCAATTGAAAACAAGTTCTGCTACGAGGGGACATGGGATGAGGGTGAAGGGGGATAGATTCAGGAGTCATATGCGGAAATATTTCTTTACGGAAAGAGTGGTGGATCTGTGGAATAGTCTCCCAGTGGAGGTGGTAGAGATGAGGACATTATCTGAATTCAAAAAAGCATGGAACAAAGACAGAGGATCTCTAAAGGAAAAAAGGGGACTGTTGTAGTTGTTGATATGGAAGGACAGACTAGATAGGCAATGTGGTCTTTTTCTGTTGTCATATGCTCCTTGGATTTAAATGATGTATATATTCACATACCGATCCATCCCACCCACAGAAACTATCTCAGATTCATCCTGGGAGGACAGCACTTTCAGTACCAAGTGTTACCCTTAAGATTAGCCTTGGCACCCCAAGTCTTCACAAAGTGCCTCGCAGTGGTAGCAGCCTATCTCAGAACACTAGGGGATTTTGTTTTCCCTTACCTGGATGACTGGCTCATGAAAAGCACCACTCCAGACGGAGTCCAGCAGTCAACAGAGTTGACCATCCAGGTGCTAGAGCTATTGGGTTTCATTGTCAATTACCCAAAGTCCCACCTTCAGCCCACCCAACAACTAGAGTTCATAGGGGCACTCCTCGGCACGTCTCAAGCAAAGACCTTTCTCCCGCTGGATCGACTCCAGAAATTGGCGGCTTTGATCCACAATATCCACTGGTGTCAGACGACAACAGCTCACAGGATGCCGACTGTGCTCCACCACATGGCCTCTACGGTGCACGTCACTCCCCTGACTCATCTGTCAATGAGACAAACTCAGTTGACAGTATTCAGTGGAAACAGGCCACCGGCTGCCTCTGGGACCAGGTGGCTATCACCATGCCCCTTGTCCAGTCTCTACATTGGGGGTTGGATCTTCAGAACCTGCTCAGGGGCCTCCCTTTTCAGAAGGCACCACTGCAGAAGACACTAACTATGAATGCATCAAGGCTCAGTTGGGGAGTGCATCTGGATAGCCTCACACTCAAGGCGTCTGGTCCGAACAGGAGAACCTGTACCAGATCAGTTTCTTGGAATTACGAGCCATAGCGAATGCCCTCAGAGCTTTCTGGAATCGCCTAGCCAACCAAAGTGTTCTGATTCAGGTCTTGATGTACTGCATAAACAAGCAAGGGGGCATGGAGTCATATCTCCTGTGCTGGGAGCCGGTCCAGTTGTGGAAGTCTGCCATCAGTCATGGTATGGAGTTAAGGACCACGTTTCTACCAGGAGAGCAGAATACCCTGGTGGCAGACCAGCTGATCCATGTCCTCCAGCCACACGAGTGGACTCTGGACAGGATATTGCAGCCCAGATCTTTTGAAAGTGAGGTACCCCCTTGATAGATCTGTTCGCCACTCAGCACAGCATCCAAGTGGATCAGTTCTGCTTCAGGGTTGCCTCAGACAGCAGGCTGGCTCCAGATGCTTTCCTCCTGCACTGGGGGAAAGCCTTCTATATGCAAATCCTCCCATAGCTCTCATAGCGAAGACTCTGCTGAAGCTCCAGACAGACAGGGGGTAGATGATTATCTTAGCGTCGTATTGGCCCAGGCAGCTGTGGTTTCCCCTCCTGCTTCAACTCTCCCAGTGGGAACTTCTGCAGTTGGACCTTATATCACAGGGGGATGGGAGGTTGCTGCACCCCAACGTAAGATCCTTGGCCCTCACTGCGTGGATGTTGAGAGACTAGTTCTGTCAGGGCTGAAGCTGCCCGATGACATAACAGATGTTCTGTTGGTCTCTAGGAGGGACAAGAAGGTCTTATGCTTTCAAATGAAAATGATTTGCTTCCTGGTGTGCAGCACAGGCACTGGATCCATTTAATTGTTCCATCGACAGACTTATTGAGTACCCTCATACACCTCTGGGAGTCAGGTCTCAAGTCCAACTCTGTCAGGGTCCACCTCAGCATGATTGGGGCCTACAATCGTGATTTGGAGGGAAATTCCATATTGACCCAGCCTTTAGTGGTTTGTTTCATGCGAAGCCTGTTCCTCTTGAAACCTCCCTTCAAGCAGTGGCTTGGGATCTCAGTGTGGTTCTGACACAACTCGTGTTAGCTCTTTTTGAGCCGCTTGACTCCTGCCCTTTGAAGTTCTTAACTTGGAAGATCTTGTTTTTAAGAACATAAGAACATAAGATATGCCATACTGGGTCAGACCAAGGTCCATCAAGCCCAGTATTCTGTTTCCAACAGTGGCCAATCTAGGTCATATGTACCTAGCAGTTTCCCCAAGGGACACAGGTTCCACAATGCTTGTATTGGTTCAAGCATTGATATCCTGGGTCCCTTCTTAATAATGGCTTATGGACCTTTCCTGCAGGAACTTGTCCAAACCTTTTTTAAACCCAGCTACACTAACAGCCTTTACTACATCCTCCGGTAACAAATTCCAGAGTTTGATTACACGTTGAGTGAAAAAATATTTTCTTTTATTAGTCTTAAATAGTTTACCCTGTAGCTTCATTGCATGTCCCCTAGTCTTTCTATATTCTGATAAGGTAAACAATCGATCTACGTTTACCCGTTCCACTCCGCTCATTAATTTATAGACTTCTATCATATCTCCCCTCAGCCGTCTCTTTTCCAGGTTAAAGAGCCCTAACCTTTTTAGCCTTTCTTCATAGGAGTATCCTTCCATCCCCTTTACCATTTTGGTGGCTCTTCTCTGAACCTTTTCTAATAACTCTATATCCTTTTTAAGATACGGCGACCAGAATTGCACACAATATTCAAGGTGCGGTCTCACCATGGAACGATATAGAGGCATTATAATATCCTTTGTTTTATTTTCCATTCCTTTCCTTATCCATACCTAGCATTCTATTTGCTCTCTTGGCCGCCGCTGCACACTGGGCCGAGGGTTTTAACATGGTATCCACAATGACGCCTAAATCTTTTTCCTGGGTGGTGGTTCCTAATGTGGAACCTTGCATCGTGTAACCATAGTTTGGGTTGTTCTTCCCTAGGTGCATAACCTTGCACTTGTCCACATTAAATTTCATCTGCCATTTTGATGCCCAGTCTTCCAATTTATCAAGATCCTCTTGCAATTTTCCACAATCCTCTTGGGTTTTAACAACTTTAAATAGTTTTGTGTCATCTGCAAATTTGATAACCTCACTTGTTATTCCACTTTCCAGTGGCAGTTACCTCAGCATGCTGTGTTAGTGAGCTTCAGTGGCTCATCTAGCATATACCAAGTTCCATTAAAATAGAGTGGTCCTATGCACTCATCCTCAATTCCTCCTAAAGGTGGTATTGGCTTTCCATCTTAATCAATCAGTCGTTCTGCATACTTTCTTTCTGAAACCTCACGCTCATAGAGGGGAAGCATCACTGCATATGTTGGACTGCAAGCGAGTCTTGGCCTTCTACCTAGAGTGGATGAAGGTGAATAGAAAGTCCATCCAGGTGTTGGTCTCTTTTGACCCCAGCAAGCTAGGGGCTGCCATTTCCAAATGCACTCTTTCACGTTGGCTGGCAGATTGCATCTCTTTCGCTTATGCCCAGACTGGCCTGAGCATTGATGGTCATAAAAGATGTTAAATAAATAAATATCACAGCTCACAATGCCCGAGTCATGGCTGTGTTGGTGGCCAACTTGTGTTCAGTATCTATGGAAGAGACCTACAGAGCAGTAACGTGGTCTTCTGTCCTAACATTCACATCTCACTACGGTCTGAATAGAAATTCCTGATGTGACAGCAAATTCGGCCAATCTATGCTCTGGCATTTGTTTGGGTATCAGAATCCAACTCCATTCCCTCAAGGCCCTTCTGTCCATCCAGGCTACCAAAAAACAAATCCCAGAACTTGAATGATCACAAATGAAACTGTATGGTGAAGAAACTAAATCAGATGAGTTCCCACTTGGGATCTACCAATGCTGTACATAGTATCTCCAGGAACAAGCAGAAATGAGTCTTCACATATGGGTACGTCAGTACCGACGGAGCCTGCGCGGGAACGCTCCCCAGCGTCCAATCAGAAAGCTTTTGGGAGCATCCCACAGCGCCTGCGTGCTGCCTTCCCACCTTTCCAACTGTCTCTCCTCAGTTGTTCTTTTTCCGCGGAGCCAACAGGTCGTGTTCCTGTCACCGCAGAAGAATTTCCTTATTTTTTCTTTATTTCTTTTCTGTACGCATCTGCCTTCCTCGACGCTATACCGGTACCGCCGGTTCTTATTCTTTTCTTAAAAAAAAAAAAAAAGACCTTCTATTTTTTCTTCAGGTGTACTTCAGTTTTGGGCCTTAGGCCCAAAACCTTTTTCCTTAAATATGGAAAAACCTGCCTCAGGTTTTAAGAAGTGCACAAAATGTGCGGGTACTATATCCGTCACCGACACCCATGACTGGTGTCTCAAATGTTTAGGCCCTGACCATTCCATTAAAGATTGTGTGTCCTGTTCCATGATATCTAAGAGAGGTCGACAGAACCGAGCTGCCAAGCTCAGTACCCTGTTTCCCTTTGATGCGGCTTCGGTGGCATCGACATCTTCCAGGGCTTCTTCTTCCTCACATGGATCTCAGGTAACTAAACATAAATCCAGCCGGTCCTCGAAGGGCAAATCTCCTTCTAAGCATCGAGATGCCTCTGGCCTTGCCCTCGAGGATTCTGCACCAGCAAAATTACCCTGGTGGGAGGCTTCGGCTTCTAAAGCATCATCATCGGGGTTCCAGGACAATCTAGATGGCGTCGCCTCAACAGATCTCCTGGTGCCATGCTCTGGGGTACCGGTGGCCTCCACCGGTACCGACTTCCAGGCATTGGCAGCGTCGATGGATCAGAGGATTCTGTTCATGGAACGCAGTCTGGCGGCTTTCCTTGTGGCATCGACGCCCGTGGTACCGCAACAGACTACTCTGCAGGTACCGGCTCCGGTATCGCCATCGGTACTGATTCCGGTACCGGTGGCATCGACATCGGCATCGGTGTCAGCCATGCCGGTACCCTGCCCGGTACCCCGGTACCAATGATTCCCGATACCGACCCCGGTCGGTACGGGTATCGGGCATTGCAAGAGCATCCCGACAGATGATACTTCGATTCCTCTGATGACTCTGAGGATTCTGAAGAGTCTGTCGATGCAGCGATGCTTCTTCCACAAGAGGAGTCCTCTCCTAAACGAAGGATGTCTCCTCCTGAGGTCTTTTCAGGTCTTTATCAGAGAAGTGGCTCGGGGTCTCTCTATTACAGTAGCCCCAGAGTTACAGCCTAGAGCTAAGGAGTTAGATATTCTACAATATCCTAAAACTCCTAAAGAGGCAGCTACCTTGCCTTTTCATGAGATTCTGTATGATCTCATGTTAAGGATGTGGGAAGCACCTCTAACCACCTCTCCTCATTCTCGCAGGTTGGACACCATGTATCGTGTTCCTCCTTGTCCTGGTTTCCATAAAACTCAGCTTCCTCACCACTCTATTGTGGTTGAGTCTGCAATGAGAAAGATTAGAAGTGCCAAGAGGCATGCCTCTAATCCTCCAGGACGTGAATGTGGAACCCTGGATGCTTTTGGTAGAAGAGTCTTCCAAGCTTCCATGCTTGCTGCGAGAATTAATTCTTATAGTCTCTACATGGGAATGTTCTTAAAAGAAGTCACTGACCATTTGCAGACTTTAAGTCCTTTTATGTCTGACAATAAAAGGCAAGAATTTCTCTCTGGGCTCAAACATGCCCAGGATATCTCCAAATTCTCCAACCGTGCAGCTTTCAATTCCTTTGACTGCGTAAGCAGAGCCTCAGCTATAGCTATAGGTGCACGTAGGATTGCTTGGCTTCAAGCATCTGATTTGGAGACCTGGGTCCAAGATGAATTGGGAAATATCCCTTGTACAGGTGAAAATCTGTTTGGTAAGGATTGGCAAGCAAAAGCCAATCAGATGGATGCTGAAAATTCTGCTTTGGTTAGACTATCCAAATCTACAGCTGCTCCTGCTAAGAAAAGATTGTTCAAGAAAACACCTTTTTCTAAAAAGGGAAGATCCTATCCTGCTTATAGTCAGAGAGCATCTTCTGCAGCTCAGTTCCCTTCCAAACGTCAGCAATCCTCCAAACAGACCAAGGCAAAGGCTGCGAGGCCTGCTCCAGCCCAGCAGTCTCAGCTCCCTCAGGGCCTTTGACTTTCTGCTAGAGAACTTAGCCTTCCTGGCTCTAGAAGGACCAGAGCCCTCCACCATTCCAGGAAGGCTATGTCTCTTTGCTCCCAGATGGAGGCAAATCACAGCAGAGCATTGGACACTCTCCATCATAAGAGAGGGGTACAAACTTCATTTTTCCAGCTTGCCCCCTCTCACAAGAGTGCACCAGTTAAATTCTCCAACCTCCCTCCTCAGCCTATTAGAGCAGGAGGTTGCCACTCTTTTAGCCCAAGGGGCAATAGAGGAAGTGCCTTCTCAACAACAAGGCACAGGGTTCTACTCCCCCTATTTTCTTATCCCAAAGAAAACAGGGGGCTTCAGACCCATTTTAGATCTCAGAGAATTGAACAGATTCCTAGTCAAAGAAAAATTCAACATGGTTTCTCTAGGAACTCTGCTGCCATACCTTCAGAGTCAGGATTGGCTTTGTTCTCTAGATCTCAAGGATGCGTACACTCATGTTCTCATCCATCCAACTCATAGAAGGTTCCTTCGGTTCCTTTTCCAGGAGAAGCACTATCAATACAGAGTGCTCCCCTTTGGCCTGGCCTCTGCACCAAGGGTGTTCACGAAATGCATGGCAGTGGTTGCTGCTTTTCTGCGCACCCTGGGAATATTTGTCTTCCCCTGTCTGGACGACTGGCTCATTCGAGCTCCCACTCAATCAGAGGCCAAGACTGCTCTAACCTGCACAATGCGTATCCTTCAATACTTAGGACTGGTAATAAACATCCCAAAATCCAATTTGATCCCTACTCAGTCCCTGGAGTTTATAGGGGCATTGCTGGATACCACAAAGGCAAGGGCCTTTCTTCCCCAGGCCCGTTGCCTTCGCTTGATGCAGTTAGCTTCTCAAGCAGAGTTGAAACCCCTACTAACTGCTCGAGAGATGTTACAGTTGCTAGGCCACATGGCTTCCACCGTTCATGTGGTACCATATGCTCCACAGGAGACTTGTCTCCACATCAGTCTCTTGGAACTCAGAGCAATCTTCCTTGCTCTACGAGTTTTCCACACCCTGCTCAGCCACAAGACAGTCCTTGTCCACACGGACAATCAGGTAGCCATGTTCTACCTAAACAAGCAGGGGGGAACTGGCTCTCTGTCGCTTTGCAACGAAGCTCTGTGACTGTGGGCCCTCGCCAGAGAGCATCACATTCATCTTCTGGCAGTCTATCTTCCAGGGGTTCAAAACTCTTGGGCAGACAGACTCAGTCGAGTTCTGCTTCCACACGAGTGGTCCCTACATATGGACCAGGTGTCAAAAATTTTCAAATTTGGGGAACCCCGGACATAGACCTCTTTGCAAGTCCGTGGAATGCCAAACTTCCCCGGTTCTGTTCCAGAACTCCGGCTCAGGGAGCTCAGGCAAGGGATGCTTTCCTCCTTCACTGGGGTCAAGACTTCCTGTATGCCTTTCCACCCATTTCCCTAATTCCCAAAACCCTATTCAAGCTTCAGAGAGACAGAGGCCACATGATTCTCATAGCTCCACATTGGCCACGGCAAGTGTGGTACCCTCTGCTTCTACATCTCTCTCAAGCTCCCTCCCTAGAGTTAGGGTGTGCTCCAGACCTCCTCTCTCAGGAGGACGGAAAATTGTGGCATCCCAATCCCCAGTCTCTGCATCTCAGGGCTTGGTTGCTGAAGGCCTAGATCTCCAAGATCTTCCTCTTTCTCAACAAGTGAAAGATGTTCTTCATGCTTCCAGAAAACCTTCCACTAGACGTTCTTACGCCTTCAAGTGGAAAAGGTTTACCATCTGGTGTTCTGGAAGGGGTCTTAACCCCCGGTCAATACCTCTGGAATCGTTGCTGGAGTATCTCCTGTATCTGTCTAATGCAGGCCTTAAGACAAATTCAGTAAGAGTCCATCTGAGTGCTATTGCAGCTTCACTCAAGCCTCTAAATGGACAACCTGTTTCCTCATCCCCTTGTAGCAAGGTTCATGAGAGGCCTCCTTTTAACAAAGCCTCCCATTAGACCACCCCCGGTGGCATGGGACTTAAATTTGGTTCTTGGTCAGCTTATGAAGCCACCTTTTGAACCTTTAGCTACTACCTCCTTGAAATACCTTTCTTGGAAGGTTATCTTTCTCATTGCCATCACATCAGCACGCCGCATCAGTGAATTGCAAGCACTAGTAGCTAATCCACCTTATACAAGGTTCCATCATGACAAGGTGGTCTTTAGGACTAATCCACATTTTATGCCTAAGGTGGTCTCGCCTTTTCACCTCAACCAAGAGGTCTACCTACCTGTCTTTTTTCCAGGGCCTCATGCATCAAGTGCAGAGAGGAATCTTCATACCTTGGACTGTAAAAGAGCTCTGGCCTTTTACTTACAAAGGACACAGCAACATAGAAAGTCTTCCCAACTCTTTGTTGCTTTTGATCCTTCTCATTTGGGACAACCAGTCTCCAAGAGAACTCTTTCCAACTGGATTGCCTATTGTATTTCTTTCGCCTATCAGAGCAAGAACATTTCTCTGGAGGGCCATGTTACAGCTCACAATGTGAGAGCCATGGCAGCCTCAATGGCTCATCTGAACTCTGTGTCTATCGACGACATCTGTCGAGCAGCCACTTGGGCCTCGGTTCATACCTTCACAGCCCATTACTGCTTGGACAAGGATTCCCGCCGGGATGCCTTGTTTGGTCAGGCTGTTCTCAAATACCTGTTTCATGCTTAATCAACTCCTACCCACCATCCCTCATGGGATGCCAGAGATCCAGGTGTTGAAGTGCAGCCCTGTCCCAGGGACACACAACTTCTGGGCTCTCTCCCTGTCATCAAAAGCTAGGGAGTCCCCATATGTGAAGACTCATTCCTGCTTGTTCCTGGAGATAGCACAGTTACTTACCTGTAACAGGTGATCTCTGGGAACAGCAGGAATAAGTCTTCACAACCCACCCACCTACCCTAGGAGTTGTCTCTCTCTTTCTATCTCTCTTCCTTTCCCTCTCTCTCCCCTTTGTCTCAGCTATAAAACTCAACTGAGGAGAGACAGTTGGAAAGGCGGGAAGGCAGCACGCAGGTGCTGTGGGATGCTCCCAAAAGCTTTCTGATTGGACGCTGGGGAGCGTTCCCGCACAGGCTCCGTCGGTACCGACGTACCCATATGTGAAGACTTATTCCTGCTGTTCCCAGAGATCACCTGTTACAGGTAAGTAACTGTGCTTTATTCTCCAGTTTTTATTTCAGTTGCCCTTTTTGGCTTCTCGGCCTCCTCGGTTTTCAGTAGTCTGTAGCTTGGGAATCTCATACATGAGGACTCATTCCTGCTTGTCCACAGAGAAAAGATAGTTATTCACCTCTAGTAGGTGTTCTCCGTAGAAAGCAGGAAAAAGTCCTCACAACCCTCCCACCTCCCCAAGGAGTTGTCTTCTGCTACAGTTTTGTTATCATACTGGAGAAGGTAGCTCTGCAGCAGGTGGATAGACAGACGCGTAAGTGCAATGGAGCCTCCCAAAAGCTTCCAATAGAAGCTGGGAAGTGTTCCCGCACAGGGCTTCATTGGTGATGTTACCCATACATGAGAACTTATTCCTTCTATTATTGGAGAACACCTGGTACAGGTGAGTAACAATCTTTTATCACCACTATCCAGATAGTGCTGTCACTAATTGCTAAATCCAAATATTCAGCACCAACCTGTATCTGGATGATGGTGCTGAATATCTGGATTTTTTTTACCTAAAGCTAAAGATTACCCTCTATGTTTCTAAGGAGCATTTCTTCATGATATCTTAAACCCCCCAAATAGTTTCTGTTCTCTTGCTATTTTCATGCTGAATCCCCTTGGCCTTTTAAGAAATTATACAGCAGCGATAGTGAAGTAAATACAGGCCTTTGAAATGAGTTATTATAGAAGATTAGGTAGAATGATGTTCTAAAAAGAATAAGTATATGAGATGATAGGAGGTGGAAGAACTCTGACAGAAGACGTGATCCTAAGTAAAATGAAATTTTGCTGGCTCTGTATTCAGAGGTTTTGGTGGCAAAATATCTAATCTTGTACTGAAGGGCATGATAGAGAGCAAAAATTGTAGAGGAAAATAGAAAGTAGGGCAATAACATTTTAAAAAATGGTCAAAATCTTGAATTATAGGTGAAAAAAAGAGGAAAGCTGAGCTTGGAAAAAACTGGAGCATGATAGTTGTCATCCTTTGTACCAAAGAGAATACCTGATGGAGCTGCTAGCAGTGATATGGGGTAGAATACTATTGCTCTTTCATATTCTGTGGAAATGGCTTTTTACCAACAGTGGGGTTTCTCATTTCCTTACATAGTAGCAGTGTCTTGGTGAAAAGAATGTTCCGGCCTGTGGATGATGAGTATGGCACACCTGTCCCAAAGCAATTGAAAGAAGAAAGTCTTAAAAGAGGTATACTCTAGCACATTCAAAACAGTGTAAGGTACAATTACAGTGCAGACTATTAGGGCCTAGTTGTCTCATTTCAATCCTCATCTGTGTCAAAATGCAAGACATTTAACCTGCAGTTTATCATTACTTAGAAAGGCAGATATATTTGCATATCTTTATCTTTGCAGGACTTTGGCCAATACTATCACAATTTTAAAGTAGATCACTAAGCTATTGTAGCTATGGGAGTGATTGCAGATATTTATATGTAATAAAAATTGCAACAGTACCCCAACAAAATCAGAAGCCTGTATTTCTGGAACATTACCAAAAGATAGGTACCAATTAAATCCCCGGGGTGTGGATGGGGCAGGGGGTACAAGGGTTTATTCCTCGCAGCCTGACCCTGGCCTTAAGAGGCCAGATCGGGGGTCGGGCTGCAGGGAATAAATGCTTTTTGCTGGCAGCCGGCATCATGGCTTTTAAATGGAGCTATGGTGCCATGGCAACATGATGCAATGGAGCCGCGGCTCCATTTAAAAGCCCTGACTGAGTTAGCCAGAGACAGGACTGTTCGCAATTCTGATCCTGCAGGTCTAGACATGCCCCACGAGATCAGAATCGCTATCCCCTCTGTGCATCTGGTTCAGACCGGTTGCACAGAGGGGATCTATGTCTGGGACAAAATCGGCCCTTTGTGCATAAAATGCCACTTGTGAAATGACATCATGCATGCAGGTACACACAATAACACAAATGTGCACACTTGTACATAACTTCATAGCAGGGCACCTTTATGTGTGGGTTTTGGTCCGACTGTGGGTGCAGTTATGATTTACAAACGTACTTGATAAAATACACATGAACAATTACATCCATCCCCAAGCAGATGGAAATATCCATGGCTTCATTTTAGCTGCAATTTCCACAGATTTTGTGGAGCAGTTTTATGACGACACATATGTGCCTATAGGGGTCATTTTAGAAGCCCTCTTCATGATTTGCAAATTTGAAAATGCAATCACAGCCACGTCTCAACCTACCCACGGACACATCCATGTCTATACCTACTTCCTGGAATTAAAAAACATCTGAAAAGTGTTTGTTTTGACAACCTAGCAACTGTATAGAGAGCAACTGTATGGCTCTTTCATCAAAGCATGTCAATAAATAAAAGACAATCAAAAATTTGTCTGATACTTTCAGAGTAATACACCGTTGAGCCAAAAGATAAACAATTACTCTAATTATAACATGAGAATGTCTAAAAGACAAGTTCTAACTTCCCATCTCAAATATTAAAGTGGTTCGCACCTGGTCTCAGACTTGAATGAGCTATGGTATTGTGTTTCTTAACCAAATGCTCAAATTTGCATCAATGACCCTTCATTTTCATTTTCATTATATTGTTGTGCTAATTTTCATTATATCATTTAAAATACACGTTGTTCTAAAGGTAAATAAGTCAGGCTTAGCTTTTGTTGAAGGCTCCCAACGCCAGTCTCAGCGCCACTGCGTTTCACGAGGTATCGTTTCGTCAGGGGTTACTGCACTGACTTTTTTTATCATCAAGTTTTAACTGGGAAAACAGATAAAATATTCTCTAATTAACAAACATCTTCTCCATATCATATTTATGAAGACATATATCTCCAGGAACAAGCAGGAATAAGTCCTCACTTATGGGTACGTCGGAACCGACAGAGCCTGCGCGGGAAAGCTCCCCAGCTTCCCAGGAAGGAAGCTTTTGGGGTCTCCCACTGCACATGCGCGCTGCCTTCCCCGCCTTCCTGACCAGCTCTCCTCAGTTTCTCTTTTTCCGCGGAGCCAGCAGGTCGTGTTCCTGTCACTGCTGAAGAAATTATTGTTTTAGTTTGTTTCTTTAGATCGCGTACCTGCCTTCCCCATACCGAAACCGGTACCGCCGGTCTCTCTTTTCTTTTCTTTTCTTTTAAAAAAAAAAAAAATCTTTATTCTGCACAACTTGGTGACTTCGGTTAGGCCTCAGGCCTACACAAATTCTCCTCATGGAGAAACCAGCCCCTGGTTTTAAGAAGTGTACCAAGTGTAGTGCTGTTATTTCTGTCACAGACACCCATGAATGGTGTCTTAAATGTTTGGGACCTGACCACTCCATTCCGGACTGCCCATCCTGCTCCCAGATGTCTAAACGTGGTTTGCAGAACCGGGCCAATAAATTCCATGTGCTGTTTGCTTCAGATAATCCAGCATCACAGTCATCCAGGTCTTCCTCTCCGGATGGATCTCAGGTAACCAAACCTTCTTCGGGCAGGTCCTCAAAGAGCAAAATCCTTCAAAGCATCGAGAGGCTCTCTCTTTTGAGTCTGAGGACCATGCCCCAGCCAAACAACCCCGGCGGGAAGCTCTGACTTCCAAAGCACCATCTATGGGGTTACAGGTTGACATCGATGGCACGGCCTCGACTGATCACCTGTTAGACTGCTCTGGGGTACCGGCCCATACCGGTACCGACATCCAGGCAGCAGTGGCATCTATGAGCAATACTGTTCAGACCATGCAGCAGGCCATGCTGGCTTTTATTACAGCTGCGACGCCCTCGGTACCGCGTTCAGCGGTACCGGGTCCGGTTCCGGTATCGTCTCCCATACCGGAACCGCGACCATCGACTTCCAAACGCAGATCGGTTCCGCATGCCGGATCCGGGTTTTCACCCGATACCGATCCCATACCCGGTACGCCCGATGTCGATACCGATCGGTATGCGTATCGTGCGTTGGAAGCAAATAGAGAATACTCTGATTCTTCTGAGGATTTTGACTCCTCTGAGGACTCTGATGAGCTGTCTCTAGTTCTTCAGGAAGACCCCTCTTCCCCAAAGAGGAGAATGTCTCCACCAGAGGATTTGTCCTTTCAAGACTTCATTATAGAGCTAGCTAAAGGACTTTCTATTACCACATCCTCTGAAAAAGAACCTAGGTCAAAGAAATTGGATATTTTAGGATACCCTAAGGTTCCTAAAGAGGCAGTCACCCTGCCTATCCATGAAATCCTTCAAGAACACTTGATGGATTTATGGGAGGCTCCTCTAACGTTGTCTCCTTACTCTCGTAGGTTGGACACCATGTACCGGGTCCCTCCTTCTCCTGGGTTTCAAAAGACTCAGCTGCCTCACCATTCCATTGTGGTGAAGTCTGCGCTGAAAAAGATTAAGAGCACCAAAAGGCACTCTTCTACCCCTCCAGGGCGAGAATGTAAGACCCTCGACTCTTTTGGCAGAAAAATTTTCCAGGCTAGTATGCTTATAGCCAGGATTAATTCATACAGTCTATATATGGGCATGTTTCTAAGGGAACTTGCCCTAAAGGTAAAGCATTTTGCCACCTTTATCCCTGAGGATAGAAAGGAGGAGTTCATTTCTCTGGTGAAACAGCTTCTAGATGTTTCTAAGTTCTCCAACAGAGCAGCCTTTGATTCCTTTGAAGGTGCCGGTAGAGCTTCGGGCATTGCCATTGCAGCCCGACGACTTGCTTGGCTCCAGGCCTCTGACCTAGAACCCTGGGTCCTGGATGGCTTACAGAATCTGCCCTGTACAGGTGAGAACTTATTTGGTAAAGACTGGCAAATTAAAGCCACTCAAATGGACGCAGAAAATGCTACATTGGATAGACTTTCTAAGTCTACCTCTACTCCTGCCAAGAAAAAGTCTTTCAAGAGGCCTTACTACAAGAAGGCCAGATTTTCCACAAATACTGGCCAACAATCTTCTCAGCCTCGCTTTGCTGCTAAACGTCAGCAACCTAAACAGGCAAGGTCAAAGCCTGCAGCGTCTGCCACTCCTCAGCAGGCTCAACCCCCTCAGGGGTTTTGACTTGCCCCTAGAGAACTTAACATTTCTGGCTCTAGAACAACCAGAGCCCCTCACCATTCCCGGAAGGTTAGCTCACTTTGCTCCCAGATGGGGGCAAATTACATCAGAGCAATGGACCCTCTCTATCATCAGAGAGGGCTACAAACTTCATTTTTCCAACCTTCCTCCATATACCATGGTGAGGCACTTCAATTCTCCCCCATCTCTCCTGGGCCTGTTGGATCAGGAGGTCTCTTCTCTCCTTGCCCAAGGGGCAATAGAAGAGGTTCCTCTTCTTCAACAAGGGACAGGATTCTACTCCCCTTATTTTCTCATACCAAAGAAGACAGGGGGATTCAGACCTATCCTAGATCTGAGAGAATTGAACAAATTTCTGTACAAGGAGAAATTCAAAATGCTTTCTCTAGGCATTCTCCTTCCATACCTTCAGAGTCAGGATTGGCTTTGTTCTCTAGATCTCAAGGATGCGTACACACATATACTCATCCACCCATCCCACAGAAAATATCTAAGATTTCTGTTTCAGGGAAAACATTTCCAGTACAGAGTACTTCCCTTCGGTCTGGCCTCTGCTCCAAGAGTGTTCACCAAATGCATGGAAGTTGTTGCCGCATTTCTAAGAGGTCTGGGAATTTTTGTATTCCCATATCTGGACGACTGGCTCATCCAAGCTCCATCTCAGTCAGAGGCCCAGATTTCCCTGGACCGCACAAGGCACTTTCTGCAGTATCTGGGACTGGTAATAAACCTTCCCAAATCTCAACTTATCCCTACTCAGTCTCTGGAGTTCATAGGGGCCCAGTTGGACACCACCACTGCAAGGGCCTACCTACCTCAAGTCCGGGGCCAACGTCTGGTGTGCTTGGCCTCCCAAGCTCAGTCCAGCAGTCACTTGACAGCCAGAGAAATGCTGCGACTTCTGGGCCACATGGCCTCCACGGTTCACGTGGTGCCCTACGCTCGTCTTCACATGAGAGCAGCTCAATGGACCTTGACCACCCAGTGGACTCAAGCATCAGGAGCGCTCTCCGACCAAAGCGTCTGTTTTGGTCCCTCCAATGGTGGATGTCCACCAAGAATCTGTTGTTGGGGGCCCCCTTCCAACCTTTGTTGCCCCAAGCAACCCTCACAACAGATGCCTCCCAAACAGGGTGGGGAGCCCATCTACAATCCCTCTCCACTCAGGGTACTTGGTCTCCACAGGAGACCACCCTTCACATCAACCTCCTGGAACTGCAAGCAATCTTCTTTGCCCTCAAAGTATTCCATACCCTCCTTGTCAACCTGACCGTCCTAGTTCAGACAGACAATCAGGTGGCCATGTTCTACGTAAACAAACAAGGAGGGACAGGCTCTCTGTCGCTTTGCAACGAAGCTCTCAGATTATGGGCCTTCACCAGAGAGCATCAAATTCATCTTCTGGCAGTATATCTTCCAGGGGTTCAAAACTCTCGGGCAGACAGACTCAGTCGAGTTCTGCTTCCACACGAATGGTCCCTACATATGGACCAGATAGGCAGAATCTTTCAGGAATGGGGAACCCTGGACATAGACCTCTTTGCAAGTCCGTGGAATGCCAAACTTCCCCGGTTCTGTTCCAGGACTCCGTGTCAGGGAGCTCAGGCCAACGACGCCTTTCTCTTGCATTGGGGTCAGGAATTCCTGTATGCCTTTCCACCCATTCCTTTGATTCCCAAGACTCTGTTCAAACTCCAGAGGGATCACGGATCGATGATCCTCATAGCTCCACGCTGGCCACGCCAAGTGTGGTTCCCTCTACTTCTGCATCTCTCCCAGGGACCCTCCCTGGACCTGGGAGCTGCGCCAGACCTTCTCTCTCAGGAGGAAGGGACTTTGTGGCACCCAAACCCCAAGTCCCTACACCTCAGAGCTTGGTTACTGAAGGCCTAAGCCTTCATGACTTCAATCTTTCTCAACCAGTGAAAGATATCCTTCATGCCTCTAGGAAACCCTCCACGAGGCGTTCCTATGCTTTCAAATGGAAACGCTTTTCCATTTGGTGTGCTCAACAGGGTCTTGACCCTCTAGCACTTCCTTTGAATTCTCTACTAGACTATCTCCTGCATCTTTCTAATGCAGGCCTTAAGATGAATTCAGTAAGAGTCCATTTGAGTGCTATTGCAGCATCCTTAAAACCTATAAATGGACAACCTGTCTCCTCTCATCCGCTTGTTGCAAGATTCATGAGAGGCCTGACTCTAACTAAACCTCCCATCCGACCTCCTCCGGTAGCATGGGATTTGAACCTAGTTCTGGGTCAGCTTATGAAGCCACCTTTTGAACCGTTGGTTTCTACCTCCTTGAAATTTCTTTCCTGGAAGGTCCTTTTCCTTATTGCAGTCACTTCGGCTCGCCGCATCAGTGAACTACAAGCCTTGGTGGCTCATCCACCTTATACCAGGTTTCATCATGATAAGGTGGTCCTTAGGACGAATCCCCACTTTATGCCCAAAGTGGTCTCGCCTTTTCATCTTAATCAAGAGGTATATCTACCAGTGCAGAGAGGAACCTTCATACTTTAGATTGTAAAAGAGCTCTTGCCTTTTACCTCAACAGGACTTAGCCACATCGAAAGTCTTCCCAGCTTTTCGTGGCTTTTGATCCTTCTCATTTGGGACTTCCAGTCTCCAAACGTACACTTTCCAATTGGATTGCTCAGTGTATTTCCTTTGCTTACCAGAGTAAAAATATTCCTCTGGAAGGCCATGTCACAGCTCACAATGTGAGAGCCATGGCCACTTCTATGGCTCATCTTCACTCTGTATCCATTGATCAGATCTGTCGAGCCGCCACATGGGCCTCGGTTCATACCTTCACAGCCCATTACTGCTTGGACAAGGACTCCCGCCGGGATGCCTTGTTTGGTCAGGCTGTCCTCAAACACCTGTTCCATACTTGATCAACTCCTGCCCACCTTCCCAGGATGGATGCCTGAGATCCATACGAAGATGGCGAACCCTTGGAAGGGGATCTCCCAGGCATCTTAGCTAGGGAGTCCCCATAAGTGAGGACTTATTCCTGCTTGTTCCTGGAGATAGCACAGTTACTTGCCTGTAACAGGTGATCTCTGGGAACAGCAGGAATTAGTCCTCACAACCCACCCACCTCCCCTAGGAGTTGTATCTTCTATCTATCTTCCTTTCCTCTCTCTATTGTCTCAGCTATAAACTCGAACTGAGGAGAGCTGGTCAGGAAGGCGGGAAGGCAGCGCGCATGTGCAGTGGGAGACACCAAAAGCTTCCTTCATGGGAAGCTGGGGAGCTTTCCCGCGCAGGCTCCGTCGGTTCCGACGTACCCATAAGTGAGGACTAATTCCTGCTGTTCCCAGAGATCACCTGTTACAGGTAAGTAACTGTGCTATATCGTACAAATGCTATGCAATCATTGCTTTGGATCACAGAGTAGCTCACCACATGCTTTGCTCTTCAATCAATCTTCTTGACTTGTAAAAAAAACGCCGCGCATGCGATCTAAAAGAAGTGAAGGCTCCATTTATTGGTAGCTGACTAGAAAAGCGTAATGACGTCAACATTATATGCATAAATTCCAGTCTATCTGAGAATTAAGGCCACCCGGGGAAACAGTGTCAAAAAGCAGCGGACCCAGCACAGATCCCTGGGGTACACCACTATTCACCTTTCTCCATTGGGAAAATTGGCCATTTAGCCCTACCCTCTGCTTTCTATCTTTTAACCAGTTCCTGATCCACAATAGTACACTGCCTCCTATCCCATGACTCTTTAGTTTTGCCAAAAGTCTCTGATGAGGGACCTTGCAAAGGCTTTCTGAAAGTCCAGATACACAGTATCAACCGACTCACCTTTGTCCACCTGATTATTCACTCCTTCAAAAAAACATAACAGATTAGTAAGACAAGATCTTCCTTGTCTAAAGCCATGTTGGCTGTCTCCCATTAGGTCATGACTATCTACTACATGCTGAGTAATTTTATTCTTTATGATGGTTTCTACCATTTTTCCTGGTACTGATGTCAGGCTCACCGGTCTGTAGTTTCCCGGATCACCCCTGGAACCCTTTTTAAAAATTGGTGTTACATTGGCGATCCTCCAATCTTCAGGTATTAGAGATGATTTTAATGATAGTTCACAGATTACTAATAGCAGGTCTGCAATCTCATATTTCAGTTCTTTCAACACCCTTGGATGTATACCATCCGGCCCAGGTGATTTGCTACTCTTCAGTTTATCTAATAGTTGTAAGACATCTTCCCGATGTATCGATATTTCCTTCAATTCTTCCACACCTTTAAATACCACTTCAGTCATGGGTAACATCCCTACATCTTCCTCAGTAAAGGCTGAAGCAAAGAATTCATTCAATCTCTCCGCTATCGCCTTGTCGCCTCTTAGTGCTCCTTTAACCCCTTTATCATCTAATGGACCAACTGACTCTCTCACAGGTTTTTTGCTACGAATGTACTTGAAAAGGTCTTTACTTCGCGTTTTTGCTTCCGCAGCAAGCTTCTTCTCAAATTCTCCCTTTGCCTGCCTTATCAATGCCTTGCATTTGACTTGCCAGTGCTTGTGCTGTTTCCAGGTTTCGTCGTTTGGCTCTTTTTTCCATTTCCTGAAAGATGCTTTTTTTGGCAACAACAGCCTCTCTGACCTCACCTTTAAACCATGCTGGCAGTTTTTTGGACTTCCTTCCACTTTTCTTAAAGCGTGGAATACAGCTGTTCTGGGCTTCCAAGATAGTATTTTTCAGCAGCAGCCAAGCCTGATGTACATCTTTAACCTTTGCAACTGCTCCTTTTAGTTTTTTCTTAACTGTTTTCCTCATTTTATCATAGTCTCCCTTTCGAAAGTTAAAAGGTAGTACTGTGGATTTCCTTACTATTCCTCCTCCACTAATTAAATCAAAGGTGATCATGCTATGATCACTATTGCCAAGTGGCCCCAACAACCTTATCTCTTGCACTAGATCTGGTGTTCCACTAAGGACTAGGTCTAATATGGCTTCCCCTCTGGTCGGTTCATGAACCAGCTGCTCCAAGAAGCAGTCATTTATTTCATCTAGGAACTTTATCTAGGAACTTTATCTCTCTAGCATGTCCTGACGTGACACTGTAAAATAGGTGCCAACTTGCATTTCCAGCCTAGGTGACCTTTTATAAGATTTCTGCCTAAATAAAGAACGTATTAAAAAAATAAGGAAGACACTTGTAGGCGACACTGTAGAAATGAGAAATCCCAAAGGATCATTAAATCTTTCTAATTCCCCTAGGAATAAAAGGGAAATTAAGCCCAAATTGACCAACAACGTATAAGAAATATGAGGATGCTTTTCAAAAGATTTTACCCAGGTAGCTTGGTAACATTGGAGAATGAAAATTGGCCTTCCCCCAGTGAGTAAAAGTACATTTGCTGGTACCTAAATATCTGCTCTCTTAGGACCTTTCCAGACAGCACTCTACCAGCACCATCCCACTGTACCGATCTATTCACCCAAGGCATGCATAGCCTGCCAGACACATCCAGTTACATGAGCTTTTAGTTCCAGTAAGGTACTTGCAGCTTGTTACACACGCCAGAAACGCTTTAAGTGGTTCACAATTTAAAATATACTGTACATTTTTTCATTAACTGGCCTGTCACTCTCATACTCCTATTCTGTTTGCTTCCCTTTACTTGCTCCCTGTTAGATTATGCTTATACTCAAAACTTCTGGCATTACTTTCAACTGTATTCTTAGTCTGCTTCCCCTTATCTCTGTTATTATTCATCGACCTTCTGCTTTATATACATTCCATTCCCAGTTTCATATTGTCCTCGGCATTTCTTAAATATTTAGCATGAGAGTAAACTACCTTCTAATATCCAAAATGCTCCCATTCTTACTCTTCTCATCTCCATTAAAAGCCCTCTTCTTTAAAATAATCTAGTCTATCATGTAAAATACTACTCGGGTTTCATGACCTTTTTAGATTAGTTTTCCCTATAGCAATCTGTAGATATGTTTTTATTCCCTCCAAATTGTTGTTGAGGACACTTTGGAGAGGGCACCATATAAAAACTGATCTAATACATTGCTTTCTTCATTCACATTCATTTGGGCCTAGCTTTTCTGGTAAAGAGGAGTTCAGATAAAATAAAAATAATAATGTTGTTCCCACACATTTATCTGCATTTATCTATGAAAAGAGAAAAACTGGTGCTGTAATAACAATGAATAAATTCAACCAAATATAGCTGCTTCTGGAGTGGAAAAGTAGCCTAGTGGTTAGAGCAACAATCTACTACCCCAGAGGTCAGCATTCAATTCCCACTGGCAGGCCTTGTGACATTGGACAAGTCACTTTATCCTCCATTGCCTTAGAGGAAAAGGCCTGGCAGTCTACTTTCAGTCATACCTTGCCAAGAAAACCCAGGGGCTGCTGAGTCAGCATTGACTTGGTGGCATTTAAAAAAAAAGGCTTATTTTACATTTCCTTCCTGCTTCCCTGGGAAGTAAGTATAATTGCTTTTGAGAAAGGAGCCCAATTTGTCATAGGTCATCTAGGTAGGAAAAGAGGTATCCAAGTTGATGCATTCATAATTTTTCAACAGGTTCCCTGTTCAAGAGTATGGTCAAGGACAAAGTCAGCCTTACCAACTACAGAAGCGCCTACATAGGTTCCGTTTTATAAAGATAAGTAGGCGCCTAGTTATCTTTTAAAAAAACTAGTGTAAGTGACAGAGAGGAGACCTTGAATGTAGTATGTAAAATTTGCACCTATATGCATAAATTAAGGAATTTTATAATCAATGTGCATACATGTTAACTCTGCCCACACTCTGCTCAGACCACACCTTGGCTATGCCTCCTGACAAACGTGTGCACCATTATGCCATTGTACATATTCTTATGCCAGCCTGAGGTTTATAAGTGGTCACACTGGGAATGGCTTTATAAAATTGTCTCAATATGGCTCAATTCCCATCAGGGCACGTCCGGCCCATCCGAAGTCTGGACGGGCCAGATTTGCACACGATTCTGCACCTGCGGGAGCCCCCGCAGGAGCAGAATCGGGTGCAAAGAGCATGGATGGGCAGGACCTGCCCCAATTCACTGCTGCTGGAAGTACGCTTCCCACCCCATCTAACCCAGCCAGGGTGCCTGCATAGAACCCTGGTGCCATGGCACTGGGACGCCATGCAGGAGGTCCGAAACCCAGGACTACCTAGACATGCTTTTCCCCAACGCCCAACCCCTGATAGGACCTGCCAAGGCTGGGATCGGGCTGCAGGGAACCACTTGGCCATCCTTACCATTTTGAGGGGTCTGCTGTCGCCGCTGATTGCCTCACACAGGTGACTTATTCCACCTCCGAGGTGTAATAAATTACCTAGTAAGAAATAACGCCCTGGACATACATGGCTTCGATCGGAATCGACCCTGTAAGTCCGGGATCAGGGTCCCGTCTCCACCCCACCCCCACTCCTCCTCCAGCCTGCCCCCATCCAGAGCTCCTCACACATCTCCTGTGTATGTGCAGGGAGCTTTGGGCACGGAATCGGGCCGAAGCGTTTGGCGGAGATGTACATCCAAACCAGACATACACCCCCCCTAAACACTAACCAGAATGACCCCCAATGTGGGTAGATACCCTCTGAAAATTAGCTGAGGTGTACACAGATTGAAATTACCGACACACATTACAAACCAGGTGTGTTATTTCTAAATGCCTGCATGACAAGGGCGGAAAAAAGTGCTGAATAAGGAAATGAAAATGATAACACTTCTAAACAGAAACAGCAAAGGTAAAAATTTGTTGTTGTTGTTGTTAAGTGCCGTCGAGTCGGAGTCGACTCATGGCGACCCTCTGGATAGCTATCCTAAATTGTGTTCGGTCTCCAGTCAGGTGGCTCATTGTTGACAGACTGGTACCCGTAGCTGCTGTTATTGTATCGATCCATCTCATTGCTGGCCTTCCTCTTTTGCGTTGACCTTCTATCTTGCCAAGCATAATGTCTTTCTCTAATGATCTCTCTCTTCGCATGATGTGTCCAAAGTATGAAAGTCGAAGTCTTGTCATCTGAGCTTCTAAAGAAAGCTTAGGTTTGATCTCCTCTAGTACCGACTGGTTTGTTCTTCGAGCAGTCCATGGTATACACAGTATTCGCCGCCAGCACCATAATTCAAAGGCATCAATTTTCTTCCTGTCTGTCTTTTTCACTGTCCAGCTTTCACATCCATATGATGTTATTGAAAAAACCATGGCTTGAACAAGTCGAATCTTTGTGTGGAGAGAGACATCTCTGCTCTTGAGAATCTTATCTAGGTCTTTCATAGCCATTCTGCCAAGAGCAATGTGTCGTCTGATTTCTTGACTGCTTATTGCTTCTTTATTGATAGTTGATCCAAGTAGGTTAAAGTTGTTCACAATTTCAATGTCTTCTTCTTCAACGACGAACCTGTTGATTATGCCAGTTGTCATGATCTTTGTCTTCTTTACATTAAGGTGCAGGCCCATTTTGAGACTATGTTCTTTGATTGTGAGAAGCAAATGTTTCAGATCATCTTCACTTTCAGCCAGTAATGTGGTATCATCAGCATAGCGAAGGTTGTTGATGACTCTTCCACCAATCTTCACACCTCTGTTGTCTTCATACAATCCTGCTTCTCTGATGATTTGTTCTGCATACAAATTAAACAGGTAGGGGGAAAGTATGCAGCCTTGTCTTACACCTTTGCTTATTTTAAACCATTCTGTTTCTCCTTGTTCCGTTCGAACTGTTGCTTCTTGATCAATGTACAGATTGCGCAAGAGAATGATCAGGTGTTCTGGTATACCCATGCTTCTTAATGTGGCCCAGTCAAAAGCCTTGCTATAGTCGATAAAGCACAAATAGATATCCTTTTGGTATTCTTTAGTCTTTTCAAGGATCCATCTCACATCCGCAATGATGTCTCTCGTTCCTCGCCCTTTCCTGAACCCTGCTTGCACTTCAGGTAGTTCTTGTTCCAGGTAGGGTTGTAATCTCTTTTGAATAATCTTCAGAAGAATCTTGCTGGCATGTGGGATCAGAGCGATTGTGCGATAATTTCCACAGTCAGTTGGATCACCTTTCTTTAGTATTGGTATAAACACAGATCTTTTCCAGTCAGTTGGCCATGATGTTGTCTTCCATATTTCTTGGCAGAGTCTTGTGAGTACGGTAACAGCTGCATCAGATTGCTGCAATACCTCTATGGGAATGCTATCAATGCCTGGTGCTTTGTTCTTTGATAACGCTTTCGATGCTGCTTCAACTTCTTCTTTCATCACCAATGGTTCCCGATCATAAGGTATAGGTTGAAACGGCTGTTGGTCCACTTGATCTTTATCATATAAAAACTCTGTATATTCCTTCCACCTTTTCTTGATCTTCTCAGCATCATTCAACATAGAACCTTGAGCATCTTGTAACATTCCAATTCGAGGCTGGAACTTTTTCTTTAACTCTCGTAGCTTTAGGAAAGCCGATCTTGTTCTTCCTCTAATAGTTTCTGCTTCTATTTCCTTGCAAGTGTCATTGTAGTACTTTTCCTTGTCCTGTCTTGCTGCACGTTGGAAATCTCTGTTGAGTTCTGTGATTGTCTTTCTTTCTCCTCTGGCTTTAGCTTCTCTGCTTTTCTGGGCAATTTTCAGAGTTTCTTTCGTCATCCATTTTGGCCATTTTTGCTTTTTCACCTTTTGTAGAGACTTCTCGCTTTCTTCCAACACAACCTTCTTGATGTCATTCCATAACTCTTCCGGAGCTCTGTCATTTGTATCTAAAGCAGCAAATCTATTTTGCAGGCAGTCTTTAAATTCCAGTGGTATATTCTCAAGGTCATATTTTGCTGCATTCATGAGTGGTTTGCTCTTTTTGAACTTTAGCTTGAGTTTGCATACTAGTAGTTGATGATCTGTACCACAGTCAGCTCCAGGTTTTGTCTTTGTTGATGTTACAGAGCTTTTCCATCGTTGACTTTCACATATGTAGTCAATTTGATTTTTATATAATCCATTCGGTGAAGTCCATGTGTACAGTCGCCGCTTGTGTTGCTGGAAGAAGGTGTTTGAGATGAATAGATCATTGGTCTTGCAGAATTCTATCAGTCTTTCTCCAGCTTCATTTCTGTTGCCAAGTCCATATTTTCCAACTACTTTGCCTTCTTCTTTGTTGCCAACTTTTGCGTTCCAGTCACCCATGACTATCAGGATATCCTGTTTGCATGTTCTGTCAATTTCAGCTTGTACTTGTTCATAGAACTCTTCAATTTCATTCTCTTCTGCAGCTGTTGTTGGGGCATATACTTGAATTATAGTTGTGTTGATAGGCAATCCTCGTAGACGAATAGAGATTAAGCGTTCGCTGACTGCATTGTATTTCATTACAGTTCTTGCAAGTTTCTTCTTTATTATAAATGCAACACCATTTCTTCTTTGTCTTTCATTTCCAGCATAGTAGACCATGTGATCATCTGATGCAAAGTGCCCCATGCCAGTCCATTTCAGTTCGCTGACACCCAACAGATCAAGTTGTACACGTTCCATTTCATTCTTGACCACCTCCAACTTCCCTTGGTTCATGCTTCGTACGTTCCATGTTCCAATGTGTAAGACATCTTTACAGCTTCTGACTCTCATTTCAAGCGCAGCTACATCAGCAGTCAGACTTCCCGAGGGCTTTGATCCAACAACATCATAAATGCTGGCTTTACTCTGAAAAGTCTTCAGCTCTTCCCCAGTAGCTAGTTGAGTGCCTTCTGACCTGGGGGTCTCATCTTCCAGCACCATAGCACAATTTGTTTTGTTGTAACTATCCATTGGGTTTTCATGGCAAGATACAGAAGTAGATTGCCGGGCCTTTCTTCCGCGCAGTTTAAGTTTGGTGTTGTTGCCGTTGTCACAAAAATGTGATCCTCCGCCGTCAACACTGTCCCATTCTGCTGCTGCCCAGATGGGTGGTTTGTCTTGGTCTGGCACCTCAGCTGAGACCTGACCATCTTGGGAGACCCTGCCAGTAGTTAAACTACCGATAGTTTAGCTCTCAGCATCACTGATGCACGCAAGCCCTCACAGCACGACAAGCTGCAAACCAAGTAAAAATTACAGAAGGGCAAAGACACAGTATATAACAGATCATCATAACTACTAGTGATTTCAAAAGTGGCATTCACACAGCACATGTGTTATCAGTACATCGTACCTGAAAACCTGCATTTGTTAAAAAGTTCTAACATGCTAAAAAACAAAAAAAGTTATAAAAATGAATGTGTGATACAAACCAAAACATACCCAAAAACATGGGACAAAAGTCTAGCAAAATGAAAATTTCTGGACTGTGCACACAGGGACATTGCTACGTAGCACTGAGTGAGCCTTGCAAAACGTTGGGGCTCACCCACTGTTAGGGCAGACTGCTGCTGCATCAACAAATTCAGTTTTGAAGAAAATAATCTGAGGCAGTGATAGCAGCAGTAGTGCTGGGAGGTGTTGAGTGCAGTACACACTGCACTTAATCTCTAGCAGTGCTGTGGTGCCGCACAGGGCCAAATTCTCATGCTAAGAGCCATACTTCAGCCCTTCAGCAGCCAGAGATAAGCAGTTAAGTGCTTTCCTTACTTCCTGGCAATCTGAATGGTTTAAAGGTTGGACCGAGTGATCCAGGGGTGGGGTAGCAGCACTGTTAGGGGTAAATGCATTGTCTGCTGTGTTTAACTCCTCCCAGTTCCCAGACTATAAAACTGCTTTATAGACCTTGAGGGAAGAGACGTGGCGTATTCTTTAAACCCTCTGTTGTGCACCCATCCTCACGCACACACTTCTTTTAGGCCCACCTCAGATACCTCCCCTCCCCTGCATCCTCAACACACACACCACAGCCAAGTGCCACCATCCCAGAAGCCCTTCTCAGATCAAACACACCGCACACTCTCACTGTGCACCTTGCACACTTTTCATTGCTCCCTAACACACCTCCACTGCACCTCTGCCCTAGACACCCCACATTTATTTATTTATAATTGTTTAAGCTCATTCAAGATAGTTTAAAAATTAATTATAAAATCTGCAAAAATTACAGAATTACATTACATTCGAGAACCAGGGGTTTATGTCTTTATAAAATACCATATAAGTATCACAGCCTCTCAGACTTCTCACTGCCATTCAGTAAATTTCTAAAGTTTCCAAAACCCCAGCAAATTCATGGTAGCCCGTAGCTTGTCATCGAGACCATTCCACCTTGTCAGAGCAACAACCCTGATGGAGTTTGCCACACTACTTTCCTCAGTTCCACCACATCTGGAACCTGCAACAAATTCTCTTGCATTACTCACAGATTCGTACCCGGCACATACCATTGCAACACATTAAGTTAATACCATTAACTTAAAAATACTATTTTACCTGATAGGGAGTCAGTGTAATTGTAACAACAATTGTCTAGCACGCTCTTGGTATCCTCCCCTTATCAATATCCTAGCTGCCATAGTTTGTATAACTTGCAGCTTTTTTATCCACATTTTTGCTAACCCCACATACTGTACGACACATTGCAGTAATCTAACATCCCAGTTACTAACGGCTGCACCACTGTTCTTAATACATCTGGTTTCAGATATGTTTAATATGTCTCAACATCAGATACATAGTCTGCGTAGCTCTCCTAACCTGAGCACCACCCATGCCCCACCCCTCCATCATTACTCCCAATGTCCTTATTTTCTCCATGATATTTCTGTATCATCAATCATTGGGCATATTCTTAATACAGATTTTTCCATATCCCCAAAATGTAAACTCACCTTTTTGTATTCAGTACTAACCCATTCCCTACTATCTATTCCTTTATCCTTCTTAGACATCTGTTTAAATTGATCTATTGCTTCTCCATCAGGCAACATAGCCACCTCTTCTCCATCATCAACATAAACTCTACTTTATCAGACCTGACTAATTTCCTCAAAGGTTTCATATAATGTTAAATGGTAGTGGGGGACCCCCCACACACACACACTGTGGTGGGGCAGAAGAGGGAGAGCATAAGAAAGAAAGGAAAAATCAAGCGTTTTCCCCAGAGAAGGGAATCAAAACCAGAAGTTCAGGGGTTAAAACTCCTGGTTTAGAAAAAAACTCCTCACAGAAAGTTTGTAGTCAAGAGACACTCCCTAGTTACCAGCCCTGCTCACGAGGGACAGCTGGGGGAGGAGCTAGCAAGCAGAAAGGGAAACTATAGATATAAACGCGAGGAATCTGGAGAGGAGAGAGGAAGTAGAGGGAGTGAAAGAAGTGCCAGAAATCCTAGAATCACCGAGGAGAAAGGAAGTGCAAGGAAAGCCCAGCAGAGAGATCCTCAAACTGCCCAGCAAAGGAGTGCCCGAGAGGGAGGTGCTCAGAGTGCAGGAAAGAGGTACACTGCAGGAGAAAGCAGCCTTAGGGAAAGGTGCTTTGGGAGACTGACTTCCAGTGACGGTGAATCTTCTACCGAGAGAGAGGGGAGAAGGAGGAGCTCTAGTTCCGAGCCCAGTGCTGAAGTGAATGGGTCAGAGAGTCCTAGAAGGGGAAGAGGCCCTAGGAGCTCGGCAAGACTACACAAGGAAGGCACCCAGAGAGTGAAGGAAACTTCACCAGAAGCTCCGTGGAGAAAGGCAGAACCAGCCAGAGGTTTTAAAGCTTACCCAGGGAAGGTTGCAAGCCATGTGAGTAACCGACAGCATTCTCCAGAGATTTACATGGAAACTGAGCAGTCAGCTGTAAAGCCAGCTAGAAGCTTATTTCCTCAGAATAGGGTGAGCAAGGTTAAATCCTCTAATAAGCCTTTGAAAGTTGAGGAGTTACCTAAAGGTAAAAACGTTCCTCAGAGAAGAGAAGAGTCTGCATTAAACAGGGTCTTACAAATCTTGGAAAGCATAAAGCAAGATAATTCTGAGTTCAGATCCAATGCTTCTCTGTTAGAATCAGACGTCGAGAGCGTGGAGTTTGAAACCTCTATGAGACAGGAATCTAGCTCTTGACATGGAAATAGAATGTTCTCTAGTTTCCATACAGTAGCTGAAAGCTAGAACGTTTTCCTGAAGCCTAGAAGCTAGCAGCTGTTTTCAAAGACGTCGAGCTGAAAAGAATATGCAAATTAGGATTGCTGAGATTCTGAAAGCTTAACCCTTTCTTTGAAAGACTGTTTGTAAAAAGTGTAGAGCCTGCCAGACAGCAGGTAGAGAAAACGTTGTTTTTGAGAAGAGAGAAAACATTGTGCAGTTGAAGTTTTGCATTGCTGGATTACTTAAAGCTGTACCTGTTTTAAAGTCACCTTTTGAGAAGAAGGTTTTTTTTGGAGCACGAAATTTGCTTTACTGTTTTTGTATGAAGAAATACTTTGTTTGAGTTTGCTGACAAGTTGAATGTAGAAGCCTCTTATCTTGTGGCTTTATTCTGGAAAATATCCATACCTTATGTTTGATATCTGGAACTGTTTATAAGAAGTTCCTTTGGCCTGAAGAATAATAAAAATCCTGCGTGCCTATATCCCTTCTCGGCTGAAGTTATTTCAACTGCACAACTACAATTATAGGCATTTTTCAAAATAAATAAAGACTATCACCATTCCCAACAGCTAGGCAACCGCCTGGGGTGAAGGGCGTGGTGACAACACCCACCCACCAGCTATGCATTCTAGAATCTTCCTGCACCCCTCTCACTTCAAATTGTCTTTTACTTATGAAAGATATAATCCACTCAGAGACTGTGCCATTCAACCAAAAATTTCAGCACATTTCCACATGAAGGATTGGTTCTACTAAATCAAAAACTACCATTAAATCCAATGATATTAGCAACACCAATATTCCCTTCTCAAAATAGGTATAAACTTGGCCTAAATTGCTAGCAACAACATTTCCTTTCTATTCCCCTGTCTGAAACCATCCTGCCCTACATTCAATGATTAACCTTCTAAAAATGAACTCACCTTATTTACAATCTCTTTTTCAATTTTGCCAACAAAGGCAGATTTTATGTAGAACTATAATTCTGTTCACTTCTACTTTCTTTAGGTGGCTTGGCAAGTGTCTGAAAGACAGGGAGCTAGTCACCAAATCCATCCATTCTGAACAGTCCTTAAAATAACATAATTGGGACTGGATTTAATGGTGAATATGCTAGCCTTAAATCTCGCGTTAATCACTGCAGTCATAACTTGGTGACTGGAACAGAAGACTCCATTCTCATTTCTCTATCCACCCTCCCTTCTAACCCTTTCATATAACCACTTCCCTTCATCCATTCTTTCAAGACCTGCAGCTATGCGATAAAATAGCTCCACTATCTGGTCAGCAGGGATCTACCCATTTTCTTCTTCCTTAGATTTCAATCCATTCCCTAACAATGTCTCCATTGTTCTTAAAAATTTCTCACCTCTTATTACCCACTTTTTCTGAGAAAATGCCTTTCTTGGCTAATTCTGTTCTGGCTGTCCAGCCCCTGTGCTGCCCCTCAGAATCGGGGCATACAGCGTTAGCTCGCGATTCTGATCCTGAGGGGCTAGACGTGCCCTGGGATCAGAATTGGGTACAGCAGCCTGGAAGTGCAGCCTGGGCCCTGATTCTGATGAGCTGCATGCTCAGAAGATCCCCAGCTAACTCAGCCAGGCTCCGTAATGAAACCACAGTGCCATAGCCACTGACCCAAAGTGCTCTTTCCCTGCAGCCCGGCCCCTGATCTGTCCTCCTATGGCCAGGGTTGGGCTATGAGGATTCCCCTGTGCCCCTCACCTTGTTGCCACCTCCCAGCTCTGGTGTCCCCTGTCTACATGGCTGACCCCGAATGTACAGGGCCGACCTCAGAATCGGCTCTGTATGTCCGGGATCACGCCCGCCCTCGCTCTGCCTCCAGACCTCTCCCTCCTGCCCCCATCAAAAGCTTCCCATACAACAGCACTGTTCGTATGGGGAGCCTTTGCACTGGAGCAGCAGAGGGATGTACGTCCAAGCAGGATGTACATCTCCGCTATTGGTGGCACAGAATGACCCCCTAATTGAATACTTCAAAAATACTGATTTGCTTCCTTTTTTCTATTTTATTCTGTCATCTAAAGTTTAGATTTCCTCCAAGCATGTTCCAACTGTCAAAGCATCCACTTCTGTTTTCTTAACTCCTTAGTACATCATTTTTGGCATTCCATCAGCTCACTTGCACCTTTTTTTTACTGGTATAACCTTCTCCGGTGTCCTTGTCACCACCGTGTATCATTCCTCCACTTGATTGTCCACTTCATCATCCCTTTCCAGTTCCCTCTGACTGCCCTCTCTTCCCATTTGCCCAGCTCCACCTTCCTCCTTACCTCCTTCCATCCTGTTCTTCCTGTATCAATCAATAATTCCTAGAACCACGTACTTCCCAAAACCAAACTCAACCAAGAAGTGGTCCAGCCACCAGACTGATCTCACTATCCTTATCCCTCAATTTCTACAGAATTTCCCTCCCTCTGACTGATGGGAATCTCTTGCAGTCTTGAGGACCTCAAGAGTGATGGTTTTATAATGGCCCATTCAATCCAAGCTACACCACTACACATCCATAATGAAGTTGTTTGTTAATTTTTAAAGTCTGCTTCATAAAAGGGAATTTGGTGTGGTTAGGCTTTTGTACTTAGTGTTTTTTCTAACCCATGTGACATAATTCATCGAAGAATTTTCCCACTATGCATACAGGGGAAAACTCTTGATCAACTAGGTTTATGAATTTATTTCTCCTTAAACACAATTTTAAATGGTTTCTATGTTGGAGCACTCCTAGTAATTATCATACCCTACCAAATTATCCCAAATCTCTTGCAGCTGAATAATAAATGTAATTATTTCAATGTTAGTTTTGTTAAATTTTTGTCAGCCTTATAAATACCATATTAGTATAAATCACCAGATGGACCTCTTATTCATCTTTTTTAATGAACTTCATTTTAAAGAACTTTCCTTTATTTTCTTTAAAAGTTCTTTCAAAATTATATATATTCTTCATGCTCTTTCACCATATCTAGTATTAATATCCACAGCATACAGCCCAATAAAGCACTATTGTTTTGGACTATTAAAATACCAATCCTGTCTCAGGGGCTACTTATATGTTTAACTTTAACTTTTCAGAATTCTTTTCTTCCAAATAGAAGTTCTTGTCTCAGTTCAATTCTTTTCCAACTTTCATCTACCAACTTCATTTCATCAGGAAAACGCTACAATCTTTCTAATGAAATGAAGTTTGTAGATGAACGTCAGACAATAAAAGGAATTTTTTTCTTCTTATTCAGGCAGGGCACTAGACGAACTATAAGGTCACCTCGGGTGGCAGACCCTAGTGGGCAGCATGCCAGGCCTTCCTTTGAAGCACTGGAGTTCAGCAGCCTCTTCAGCAGTGCTACAGGCATTAAACACGTGTGCGTGTGCATAGTCGTGACCTGCTGCTCCTGCCCCCTCCAACAGGAAGTTATGTCAGAGGGGCAAGCTGTGATCGCGCATACGTGCTTGAAAGCCAGCTGCTAACACTACTACCACCAGTACTACTATTAATCATGTTCATAGCGCTTCAAGGTGTACTCAGTGCTGTACAGACACATGCAGAAGACGGAACCCGCCGCTGCTTCAATGGAAGGATCTCACAACGAAAAACAGGTCAGTCCCAGCGTGAACAGTAAATAGCAAATCACTCCACCGATGCATACAAAATCACATCAGGTACTTCTATCAAAAGATGTTCATAAATACCTGGAAGGAGAAAAGAGCCTCAGAATCCAATGAGATAAATTGATACAAGCCTCATAGAATCGAAGCCACACCTCTCAACATCAATGACTCAAAAAAACTCCTTCCACCTTTTTAAATTCTTCAGTTGTAACATTTTTCTTTTTGTAACAAACTATGGTGTTAAGAATAAAACACCTGTAATCTCTCAAAGCATAACACTACTTCACTTCACAAGATTCATGTCTTGGCTGCAAAGCTGTAACAACACATCACATAAGCAAATTGCCATTAGAAGCAAAACAGGCTCAGAAAATCAAAAACTCCAAAAGCCAAGACTTACCTTAAAATAATAACATGATTGCTGGGCAAGCACACTGACGCCGCACACTGGCTATCAAGGCGTTTCGCTGAACGCTTCTTCAAGGGATGCCCCACCAGAACTGTGCAAAATATGCTGTGAGAGAGAACAGACATAAAATAAATATTTAAACATCATAAATCAAGTACCATCCATATGCAAAATTTTAAAACTCTCATGTCCCCATATACACTCAAAATACATACCAACTCAAACACATGAACTTCTAATAATCCCAGCTTTCACACCACCAAACTCAGCCATGACTGTTATAGAGAACGCCACAGATGCGCTTCACTAAAAACTCAACCCCAACGACGTCACCAAGTGACAAACCAGGGATTCCCTCGAACGGTCTACCTTCCTCTGCCACCAATCAATCAAAAAACCTCCTCTGCCACCAATCAATCAAAGGAAGGATTGGCATGCCACCCCTCCCTTCCCCCGGTGGGTAGATGGATGCCGGGGGAGCATTGGCAGTGGTGACATACGGTGCCTCAGGCATGATGGGGGGGGCACAGAGAGCCGGCCTGGGGCAACAGAAACCCTTGGGCCAGCCCTGTATACAGGACTGCATAATGTATTAGCACTCTGGAAAACAACATGACTCTTCCTTGCATCCTAAAATTTCAATAATCATATAGTTGTGGTTGTTGTGTTGCTTTGAGGTCTATGGAACCAAGCTGGATATTTGGTTGGGGTTTGTTTATTAAAGTGTGGTAAAAGTTTGCAGTTTTTTCACTTTTTAACAGCAAAAAGTGCAAAAGCTGTGTGTTAACTGTTGAGGGTGTGCCCAGCATGTTCCCTAAAGTTACCACACAGAGAGGTTCTTTACCAAATATCAAGTGTATTCTCAGCACAGGTGCACTTTCCACCTCCTTTTGAGGCTGACGTCACAAGTGACAGTACACAGCAGGTACCATACGATAACTCAATGTGCCTTCCACGCCCATTCTCTTTCCCACCCAATTCCCATTCCGTTGCACAGCACGTGGTTAGTGAGCGCTTTCCCGCCAGCACCGTAACAGTTACTGCGCTCCTCTGCTAACTGCTCAGCACACATTAGGAAGCGGGACTCTTTGTTTTGTCTTTTGCTTAATTGTTTCTGCTCTGAAATCTGATCTTTTTCCTTTCAGTGCTTTTGTATGTGAGGAAAGAGACTGAAGAGGTGTTTGATGCTTTGATGTTGAAGTCGCCCACAGTAAAAGGGCTAATGGATGCAGTAAGTCATGACTTCATTTATTTGGTAGACCCATGAAGAGAGTTTCTGGTACAGTGCAAGACGTCTGGGGCCTCTTTTCTAAAAGATTGCAACTCATAAGGGGTCTGCGTTAAAGTTACTTTTCTGGGAGACACTTTTGTACCTGAATATTGCCCCTATTCTACAGCTATTTGTATATTATAAGGCAAAATCTTCAAAGCCATTTCCATTCTGCATGTTCAATGTGGCTAAAATTTCATGGCTTATTTTGCAATGTGCATTTTACCTGCGTTGTTTGGAGGCATTTTCCCGGGCAGAGTTAGGTCAGGGGAAAGAAGACCAGGTAGTTTTGGCCAGAAAAAATCTGCAGAAAAAATTGGTGCAGCCGTGAGTACAGATATCAAACGTCTTGGTAATACAAGCAGATTTAATCACAGCACCTCACTCCTTTATGCACAAACACTGGCTTCCAATTGCCGACCACAACAATTCAAAACCCTAATGCTAGCTTACAAATCCTTCTATAGAGGTCTGTCACACTATCTGGATCCCCATTTTATCCCCTATGAGGTTTATTCTGTCCATGAATAGCGGGGATGGATGTCCCAACAGGATGTCCATCCCTGCTATTCGTGGCCCTCCCCGCTGGCGTCTGACTTCCCTGCTGATTGTATGGGGAAGTTAGATGGGAGGATCGGGGGCGGCATTAGGACAGGCAGTGGGCGGTCGCCGGCCCTGGACGTCCAGGGCCGATTCTAATGTCAGCCCTGTACGTCCAGGGCCGACAACTTGAATGGGGAAGTTATTCCACTACCAAGGTGGAATAACTTTCAGAATTCTGCATGATTGGCGGGCCCGGGGCTGGGAAGGGGCAGCAGGGAGCAGAGGGTATTCCCTGAAGCCTGACCCTGGCCCTGGGAGGCCAGATCAGGGGTCGGGCTGTGGGGAATCAGCTGCAGGAGCCGGCAGCCGGGGATCACAGCTTTTAAATGGAGCTGCAGTGCCATGGCAACCGGACACCATGACGCCGTGGCTCCATTTAAAAGCCCTGACTGAGTTAGTCGGGCAAGGCCTGTACGTGCAGGCTGGGCTGAATCGCAGTCCCGGCCTGCACATACAGGCCTGATTGCAATTCTGATCCCGCGGGGCTAGATGTGCCTCGCGGGATCAGAAGCGCGATGCCCTCTGTACGTCCGGTTCAGACCAGGCATACAGAGGGCATGTATGTCCGGGACGGAATCAAGCTGTATGTCTCCTTCTGAGCAATACACTCTCAAAATGAAAACCTTGTAACCCCATCCAAGCCTCAAGCACGATGGGATTCTACTCATAAGTCTGTTTTCTATTGCATGGCCCCTCCCTCAGGAACGCCCCATCCCTTTATCCACAAGAAGAATCCTCCTTAAAGCAATGTAAGCAAGGGTTTATTTTATTTATTTATTTATTTATTTGTTTAACAGCTCTTACATACCGTACTCTTTGTTATCAGTGCAGTTTACATTTGACAATATGACTCTCAGACAGTGGCAGATCTGTCCTAAATTTACATATAACAGGGAACGTAACATGGATTTGAACTGGGGGAACTATGTACATTTTACAGTTACAATATTGGTAGTCTATTTACATATTAGCCAGTCTATTTACAGTAAAGTACATCTTGAGGCAGTACCATTTGGATACAAGTACTATCTGGTCTGTGTTTCATGCTCTTTATTTTGAAACTTCCTTCAACTTTGTAAACTAACCTACAATTCCTATGATCCAGCTGCACTGAGCTTCACCAGCAAATTTCTTACCCTCTTCCCTTTCCATTCCTTGCCCAGCCTCTGGTTATCTACCCAGATTTATTTTATTTGGGTGGTTTATATACTGCCTAATCTTGAAGCCAAGGCAGTTTATGGAGAACTAGCATAAGATACACATAAAACATTCAGGAGTGAAATAATGTAGCTTAACTTAAACAAAGAATGAATTAGAGGCAAGATGACTTAACGTGGGTCATACATGGAGCGAGGTAGTAACAAAGCTGAAATTATGCATGCAACAAACAAATACCTGGTATTCTTATTCTGTTCGTATGCTATTTTAATTTTGTTGTAAGCTACTCTGATAACCCACAAAGGGCAGTACCTTGAGTAATTTAATACACTATGAACTATAAAATATGCAGTCCTGTCTTTATGCGGTTGATTATCTGCACAGAAGCTGAATATTACCACTATCCAGATAGTGCTCGTTGCTAGTGGTGAAACCAGCAATTCAGCACTGGTGAATATCAGGATTCTGCGGCTGAATATTTTGTTCTCATTTTAAATGCTACAGCCAGCATTTTAAAAAGCACAGACCGCAGAGTCTGAATATTGACCCATTAGTCAATAAAGGCTTATAGACAATGGGCCTGATATTGAAAGGCATTTACACAGTTTACAGACCTGTAAACCATATAAATGCCACTGAATGGGATAGTCATGGTTATTGCCGCTGAATATCCCCTACTAATGCCGCTATTTGCCCCAATGAGAACTGCTTAGCATCGGAGCATGTCATAGGCGTTCCAGGGGTGATGACAGTCGCTAACCTTGTAGTGGTCATACCCAGTTAGCGACCTGTGGTAACGCTAGGCACAGAAAAAGCTGGCCTAGCTTTACTCTTAGGAGCTTACTGGGTAGTGGTGCAATATCGCCGCTACCAGATTAGCTTCTGCGGCTGCGGAGGCTGTGCAGCAACCCCAGATATTCAGTGCCGGGGGCCACACATGACCCCAGCATTGAATATCCGGGTTTAAAGTTCAGCACCAATAACCAAGTGCTGTAGTTGTGCCTAGCCGCTGGCGCTGAATATCAGGCCCAATATTATTAAGCTACTGGTGAGCCTTGTAAAAATGGCACAGCAGAGATTCAGAAATACTAGAAAATGGATAGCAACTGATCTCTTTCAGTCACGAAGCATCCTGATGCAAACAATACATTTGATATTTTACACTAATATTTATACATCAAGCAGAATATGAAATGTTAGTGTTATTTAGTGATTGGATACAACTCCAATACAGTCTGATAGGGTTAATATACTTCTCAGAATGTCATCTATGCAAATAGAATTACATACAAAATTTCATATGCTGAATCCTATAGTAAGTCTTTATATCACATGTTGTTAATGAATAAGGTTGACACAATTTCTAAAAGGACAGCAGTGAACAGATTTGTACAGTCAGCGGAGGAGGTTAAAAATTTCCTCTTATTAACTTAAGGGCTTGTAGTTGCCATGTTAGCCTGTGTCTTGTCAGTCATAATCCTCTTGTAGTTATTTATACTGCTTTATCATTCTAACTTAAGCTTTGTAATGTGCTTTAAACAGGGACATCAATTACTTGCATTCTTCTGAAGCAATGGAGGATTTAGTGACTTGCCCAAGGCCACCAGGAGTTAGTTGGAATCAAATCCTGGTCTTTTGGCTCCAAAACCAGTGCTGTAACCACTAGGCTACTCCCCCTCTTCTCTGTGTTTTGGTCAGTTGTCTTACTTCTCTGCATCCCACACCCAGACCCCTATTCAGGCACAGGCAACTTCCAAGGGTGCCTGATTCTGGAGGTTCTGAATACCTGGGTTAAAGGGAGCTTGCTTCCATTTGCTTCAGGGGTGTGATCTCTAGTAGAGAAACCTCTCTCCCTACTGCCTTCCAGTTCAGTCTAAGCACGTCAACATCTTAAATCTGGCCCTATACACCCCCCCCCCCCATCTTTTTATTTTCCAATTTATAATAGACATGAAAACAAATACATCACACCACCTGTGACTTTTCTCTCAAACTGTTGCTAGTAAGGTAATTACAGTTCCTAAATAGGCAGCACCTTCCTCATGCCTGTATTAACATCCTTATCATCATGAATAGTCATCATTATACAATTTTCAAACAAATTAGGGTAATCCAGGAGACATAAAATAAATACAAAATCAGCAGTTGTTAGTCCAGAAACCCTCTTAAACATACAAAGTTGATCTTTCAGCATGAACCAAGCGGATAACATTATAATATATTTCAGTAAAAGAGAGAAAGAAATAGAGAGTGTGGGAGACGGAAAGGATTGGTCCAGCTGCATAGGATCTTTGCTTCGGTCTTTACTGAGGAAGATGTAGGGATGTTACCCATGACTGAAGTGGTATTTAAAGGTGTGGAAGAACTGAAGGAAATATCTATACATTGGGAAGATGTATTACAACTATTAGATAAACTGAAGAGTAGCAAATCACCTGGGCCGGATGGTATATATCCAAGGGTGTTGAAAGAACTGAAATATGAGATTGCAGACCTGCTATTAGTAATCTGTGAATTTTCATTAAAATCATCTGTAATACCTGAAGATTGGAGGATCGCCAATGTAACGCCAATTTTTAAAAAGGGTTCTAGGGGAGGCGGAGCCAGCGGAGAACAAGATGGACGCGTAGGGTTTTGTTTCCCGCGAACCCAAGCTGAATCCTGCAAGTATTGCCGTGAACGGAGGAGGTTTAAGCGCTTGTCTGGCAGTGAAAGGTTGGAGGAAAGAGAAGGGATGACTTCGGTCAAACAAACAAAATTAGAGTTCGCCTCGGGAGGGAATGCAGGGTCCAAACGCGCAAAGCAGGATCCCCCTTCCCCTCTAAAGATGGCGGCTGGGCGCGAGCCCGACGAGGGAATGAAAGAGATATTAGGGGAAATTCGATCAGTAAGATCCTTAATTGCAGCGAACGGAGAGACTTTGGCCCTGCTGCAAGGAGACATGCAGGAGATTAAGGTGCAAATGCGTGGTATTACGACTCGGCTGGAAAAGCTTGACGCCACAGTTGTTGCGCACGAAGAACATTTACAGAGTCATGCTAAGGCCCTCAAAAAGGTGGATACATTGGAAATGAATCTGGAGGATCTCAGCAATAGATCGCGCAGGAATAATATAAGAATCGTAGGCATCCCCGAAGGAGCGGAGGGCACTGACCCGATCGGCTTTATTGAAGGGCTCTTGCCTAAGTTGCTTAAAATTAGTTTCAGTAAACCTTTTGAAGTGGAGCGTGCCCACAGAATACCACCACATACGGGAGGGCATAGTCCCAGACCAAGGCCATTCATATTCTGTGCTCTTCGGCACCAGCAGGCCATGCAAATAATGGCCGCGACAAGGGCGGCGTCTTCAGTTGTGTATGAAGGTCACAGAATTTTGTTTTTTCCAGATCTTTGCAAGGCCACAATGGATAAGAGGAAGAGGTTTCTGGAGCTGAGGCCTCGTCTCCAACTGCTGCAGGCTAAGTATGGTTTGTTTTATCCTGCCAGACTCAAAGTGACTTTGGACAATCGTACAAAGACATTTGAGTACCCTAATGTTTTGATGCAATTCCTAGAGGATCAGGAGGCGCTTAGAATGCAGGTGGAAAGGGCGCCTTAATCCTTGGACTCTAATGGACTCTCTGTTTTTCCCTTTTTTTTCTCAATATCTCCTGAGCTGTGGTTACAGTTAGAACCAACCAACTTCAGAGTGGTAAATGTATGGAGGTCATTGTGAATTTTTTTATTATGTGATTGTTAAGGACAGGGCAGCAGTAAACCTGTTTTGATATGGTCAGCCTGATAGCGCTGTGCATGTTTTGCATATATCTTATCTAGCTCTGTATAGGCAATATTAAGAAGTGTGCTTATGGGGGGGGGGGGGGTTTATTCCTTGGCTTGGGTTCTGCGGATACTCTATGCTTCATCTTTCCTTCTGCTGTCTCACCCAATGTTTTGGCTCCTTGTTTGGAGGGGTAGGGTGAGGTGCCGCAGCCAACCCCGGGATATTTTGGCAGCTTGGGAGGTTGTACAGTGTTGTAAGATAGTTTGTCATGTAGAGAGCTTGGCCCTAGAATTTCAATTTCCTTTCAATAATGTGCCCCCTTAAGATTCTGTCATTGAATGTGAAGGGCATTATGCACCCTGTTAGGAGAAAAAAGATATTGGCGTATGCCCAGAAGCAAAATGCGGATTTAGTCCTGCTTCAAGAAACGCACTTGTCCACTAAGGAGTCCCTGAAGTTAGTATCAAAGCATTTTAGAATGATTGCTCACTCGCCAGCTTTGGGTAGGAAAAATGGGGTAGCTATTTTACTAAATAACAAAATACAGCTACAAGTTCTGTCTACACATGCGGACTGTGAGGGGCGGTGGACTAAAGCGCACCTGGTTAAGGGTAATAACCAGGTGCGCTTTATGGGTAATTATGGTTATGGTAATTATTCTGCTCAGTTTTTAAACCCTATGTGTGCATGTTAAGATGTTCGATGTAAAAAGTTATAATGTTCTATGTAAAACAAGCTCTGCATTGTTAACTGTTGTTAATTGTACACCGCAACTGATCGCTGGAAGATGCGGTATATAAATAAGTGTTAAATAATAATAATATGGTTGTAATAAATGTGTATGCTCCGAACTGTAACCAACCTACTTTCTTTCACACTCTAGCAGAAGCAGCGCAAGAGAGTTCCCCTATTCCAGTGATTGTTGGAGGGGATTTCAACAGGGTTTCATATCCCCTGTTAGATTGCAACCCGAGTAGGTCAAGGAGAGACAGTGCCTCACATGTCTTAAATTCATTCATACAAGAAATTGGTCTTGTGGATATTTGGAGAATTTTGAATCCGGTGGAAAAAGACTACACCTTTTTTTCAGCTCCACATGGCTCGTATTCCCGGATAGATTTTTTTTAAATATCTAGGACGTTAGTGCAAGAGGTGGGTGGTGCATATATCCTCAGCACCCACATATCTGATCATGCTGCAATTATGCTTGATTTACTGTTGGAGGAAAGTTTGCCTAATCAGCCAATGTGGTCTTTTAATAGAGCGCTCCTTGCAGATCTAGCCTTTCAAGAGGCAATGAAGCGTGTTATAGAGGAATACTTCAGAAGCAATCTCCAAGAGGACACAGTGAACTGGGCATGGTGGGAAGCCTTCAAGGCTACGGTCAGAGCGCATGTTACCAGTTTTTCTATTGCTAAAGCCAAGAAGGCGAGAGCCAAGCTCAAAGCACTGGATGATCAGATAAGAGCAGGAGAAAGAATTCTACAGAGGCATCCTAAACCAGCAATGTTGAGCCAGCTGCTTAAGTTACAATATCAATATAATACCATATAAAGCATGGAAGTAGAGCAACAGGTGTTCGATAGTTGTGCTCGGTATCATACCGAAAGGAATAAGGCGGGTAAGATGCTTTCTGCGAGCTTGAAGGCTCGGTGGAGCAAATCGCATATTACACATATATCGACCGAACAACAGGCCCTGTTGACTAACAGTGGTGAAATTGCGGAAGCATTCTGTCAGTTTTATACCCAACTTTACGCCTCGGAAGTATCCTTTGACGAGACGGCCTGCAAGGATCTATTGGCTACAGTCGGCTGGCCGGTGTTACAGCCAGAACAGGCGGTTGAATTAGGGAAGCCAATAACGCTTGAGGAGATGCAGGAGGTCTTAAAGAATATGAAGATTGGCAAAGCGGCCGGACCAGATGGAATTCCTGTCGCGTTTTATAGAACCTTTGCGGATGCGGTGCTCCCTCAGCTCTTGAAATATTATCAACTGCTCCTGGAACTGGCGCTTTTGTCAAGGCTACAATTGTTGTATTAGAGAAACCGGGGAGGGATCCTACGAGAGTCAGCAATTATAGACCCATTTCTATCCTAAATGCGGATTATAAAATGTTTTCCAGTATCCTGGCAAAGCGGCTGAGCAAAGTGTTACATACACTGATCCACCCGGATCAATGCGGGTTTGTGACAGGAAGGTCCACGGCCGACAACGGGCGTCTGCTATGTGAGATACTGGAAAGAGCGGCTGACCTGAACAGTCCCCTACTGGGCCTCTCAATAGATGCGGAAAAGGCCTTCGACAGACTGGAGTGGCCTTTCCTATACTGTGTTATGGAATGGTTTGGAGTGCCTAAAGAGTTTATGGCCATGGTGCAGCTGCTATATGACAATCCTACAGCACAAATCCTGGTTAATGGCACTCTTTCTAGTCCTCTTCCTTTGCTCCGGGGCACCAGGCAGGGATGTGCCTTGTCGCCGCTGCTTTTCAATCAGGCTTTGGAGCCACTGGCGTTGATGATTCGTCAATCAGAGGAGATCCATGGGATTAAGATAACAGATCTACACATCAAGCTTTCTGCATATGCAGATGACTTATTAGTTTTTCTCCAACCAGGGTCAGTTGCTGCACTGCTGCAGGTGATTGCTCAATATTCAAAGTTTTCGGGCTACAAAGTGAATTGGGCAAAATCGATGGCCTTCCCTTTAAACAGAAGAACAAACGCCTCGATGGCAGATAATTTTCCTTTTCAGTGGGAAGCTGCTTCTATAAAATATCTTGGAGTATCGTATACCGCTTCCCTGGAAGAAACAGTGCGTCTGAATTCAAAAAAATTGGTGGATATAGCACGGTCATACACTCTGTCGTGGTCCCCGCTTCACCTTACTTGGTGGGGTCGGTTGGAAGCCATAAAAATGACTTTAGTGCCCAAAATCAACTACATCCTGAGCATGCTCCCAGTTTTGTTGCTTAGGAGCTTAGACCGGATAATGAGTGCTTTTCTATGGGAAGGGAAAATCCCCCGTATTGCGCTCAAGAAATTAAAGGCTGACAAGGCGTATGGGGGTGTACATTTCTCAGATTTTTTGTGGTATCATAGGTCTTTCCTTCTGAGTCAAGGCTCGAAGTGGGCTCTGAAGGAGGGGGCGGAATACCTCCCGACCTGGCTCCAAATGGAAGAGCGTATGGTGGCACCTTACCCAATCAATTTGCTGATGGGTATGTTACATCCGGTGTCCTCAGGAGTTGGCAGTGTCATTATTTCCACGCAACAGGCTTTCCAAGCATTTCTGCCAGTTATTGGAGAGAGGAATCCTCCCTCTCGGATGCAACCAATATGGGTCAACCCTGCTTTTAGGATCGCCAAAGCAACGTGTTCATGGCCGCGGTGGCAGAAGCTGGGAATTTGGACAATTGGTCAGTTAATGGAGAGTGCTAGCTGGAAGACTTTTGGCGATGTGCAACAAGAATTCAACCTTCCGTCTGCATGTTTCTTTCAATGGATGCAGCTGAGGCATTGTCTCGGATCCGTCTTCCCGCCTCTGGGAGAGTTGTCTGAGTCCTGGGGCTCCTCAAAGTTATTGAAGAAATAAATTCCAAAAGAGGAGTCGTCTCTCAATTTTATGCTTTATTTATGGAACATTTCGCACCACCGAACAGGGGGCTACGTCGTTTATGGGAAGAAGAGACAGAGTCTGAGATGTCGCAGGTAGAATGGAGGAAATTTTGGGAATCCTCGATCCGAGCTTCGAGATCTGCGTCTCTTACTCAATCTATGTTCTTCTTTGCACACAGGGCCTTTTTTACCCCTAGCAGACTAAGTAAATGTAGCAGGAAAGAGAACAATTTGTGTTGGTCCTGCAACAGCGAAGTGGGCACGTTGCGACACATGATGATGGATTGACTTCACATTCAGAATTTTTGGATCAGAGTCTGGGATCAAATTCAGAAAGTTCTCAATTTTTCAGAGGTTTTATCATGGCGGATAATAGCTTTCCGCAATGCAGCAAAGATCCCCGACATAGACAAGAGTGATCGGTTTCTGTTAAATTTTATGATTATGGTGGCAGTCAAATTAGTACTTTCCCGATGGAAAAACCCATGTAAGCCCTCATATTCCGAATGGTGGAATCAGATATGCTTATATGCCAAATATGAAAAAGCCTCCGAGAAAGTATTGCAAGTTAGGGGGGCTGGGGCCAAGATCTCTAGATGGGTCGCATTAGATAACTATGCAACCTCAGATACTCTTTATTAGATTTGTTTTATTCTCCTAAGTTTTCCTTCTGGTTGGATGTTTTGTTTTGTTTATCAGGGCTGTCACGGGGTCTGCGGCACGTCTGGGGAAAGAGGTGGGGTAGTTCTCCTTTTCCTTTGAGTTTCCCTGTCCTCTCCGAGGGTGGTGCACCCTGGGAGGATAATGTATGGGGGGGAGGGGGGAGATGGGTTTTTTTTCTTTTTCCTTGCTCTTTGTTTTTCTTTCTCCTTTTTCCTTTTTCTGAATATGTTGTTTGATAGTGGATGCATATGGTATGTTTTGATTATGATTTAGATGTATGTGACTTGGTAGTTTTCCATATGTATCTTCTATGTACCACTGGAAATGTTTTCATGCCTGTAGTAATATTTGTTGAGATATACTTAATAAATATAACGTTAAAAAAAAAAAAAAGGGTTCCAGGGGTGATCCGGGAAACTACAGACCGGTGAGCCTCATGTCAGTACCGGGAAAAATGTTAGAAACCATCATAAAGAATAAAATTACTCAGCATGTAGATAGTCATGGCCTAATGGGAGACAGCCAACATGGTTTTAGACAAGGAAGATCTTGTCTTACTAATCTATTATGTTTTTTTGAAAGTGTGAATAAACAGGTGGACAAAGGTGAGTCGGTTGATATAGTGTATCTGGACTTTCAGAAAGCCTTTGACAAGGTCCCTCATCAGAGACTTTTGGCAAAACTAAAGAGTCATGGGATAGGAGGCAGTGTACTACTGTGGATCAAGAACTGGTTAAAAGATAGAAAGCAGAGGGTTGGGCTAAATGGCCAATTTTCCCAATGGAGAAAAGTGAATAGTGGTATACCCCAGGGATATGTGCTGGGTCCGCTATTTTTTGACATATTCATAAATGACCTGGAAAGTGGAATAACGAGTGAGGTTATCAAATTTGCAGATGACACAAAACTATTTAAAGTTGTTGAAACCCAAGAGGATTGTGGAAAATTGCAAGAGGATCTTAATAAAATGGAAGACTGGGCATCAAAATGGCAGATGAAATTTAATGTGGACAAGTGCAAAGTTATGCACCTAGGGAAGAACAACACAAACTATGGTTACACGATGCAAGGTTCCACATTAGGAACCACCACCCAGGAAAAAGATTTAGGCGTCATTGTGGATAGCATGTTAAAACCCTCAGCCCAGTGTGCAGCGGCAGCCAAGAGAGCAAATAGAATGCTAGGCATGATAAGGAAAGGAATGGAAAATAAAACAAAAGATATTATAATGCCTCTATATCGTTCCATGGTGAGACCGCACCTTGAATATTGTGTGCAATTCTGGTCACCGTATCTTAAAAAGGATATAGCGTTATTAGAAAAGGTTCAGAGAAGAGCCACCAAAATGGTAAAGGGGATGGAAGGATACTCCTATGAAGAAAGGCTAAAAAGGTTAGGGCTCTTTAACCTGGAAAAGAGACGGCTGAGGGGAGATAAGATAGAAGTCTATAAATTAATGAACGGAGTGGAACGGGTAAATTTAGATCGATTGTTTACATTATCAGAATATAGAAAGACTAGGGGACATGCAATGAAGCTACAGGGTAAACTATTTAAAACTAATAAAAGAAAATATTTCTTCATTCAACGTGTAATCAAACTCTGGAATTTGTTACCGGAGGATGTAGTAAAGGCTGTTAGTGTAGCTGGGTTTAAAAAAGGTTTGGACAAGTTCCTGGAGGAAAGGTCCATAAACCATTATTAAGAAACATAGAAACATGATGACAGAAAAAGACCACATGGCCTATCTAGTCTGTCCTTCCATAACAACTACAACAGTCCACTTTTTACCTTTAGAGATCCTCTGTGTTGGTCCCATGCTTTTTTGAATTCAGTTACTGTCCTCATCTCTACCACCTCCACTGGGAGACTATTCCATGAATCCACTACTCTTTCTATAAAGAAATATTTCCGCATATCACTCCTGAATCTATCTCCCTTCACCCTTATCCCATGTCCCCTCGTAGCAGAACTTGCTTTCAATTGAAAGAGGCTCTCTCCCTGAACATTTATGCCACGGAGGTATTTAAACATCTCAATCATATCACCTCTATCCTGCCTTTCCCAGGATATCAATGCTTGACCCAGTACAAGCATTGCGGAACCCAGGATATCAATGCTTGACCCAGTACAAGCATTGCGGAACCTGTGTCTTTTGGGGAAACTGCTAGGTACGTATGACCTAGATTGGCCACTGTTGGAAACAGGATACTGGGCTTGATGGACCTTGGTCTGACCTAGTTTGGCATATCTTATGTTCTTATCTTCTCTTTATGGGAATTATTTGCTAAAGGTTTTCGTTCATTTTGTCCTATAACTAGGACCCTATTTGCTAAGTTTTCCCCCCTCTCCTCCCAAACACAAAATGGAAGAAAGCCTTTAGTAAATAAGTTCCATACGTTGTGATACAGTGGAGCCAAGTGAGCTTAGTGGGAGTGGAGAACTCACCCCAAACTTGGCTAGGCAGAGGGATTCAGCATGGCTGGGAAGGGCTGAGCAGCCGGTGCCATCAGCACAGATAGAAAAGAAAGGGTTTAAAATGAGGTTTCCTTTCTTGAGCAGTGACGCAGATAGAAGTCAGGAATCTAATCACAAACACCTGTCCCCAGAAGCTGACGTAACGTGCAGAGAGGGGAGGTACAAAGGGCCCTGGTTAGAACCAGGAAGTCAGACAAGGACTGAGACTAGCACAGAGACTCAGATTGAGTTTCAGACCAACCCAGAGACCAACACAGAGGAGAGCACGGGAAGAAGTCCAAGCAGTTACCTGAAAGAAAGCAAGCAGGACTCTGAGGAGGAGAGTGACAGTCAGATGCAGGTGGAGTTCCAGCATCAGGCAGGCAAGTCACCGAGACAGAAAGAGTCCCAAAACCCCAGGAGACGTTACAACTCTAGGGGAAGCTTTGGAGGTCTGGGAGGACCAAGAGCTCTCAAGGGAAACTCCAGGCAAGTGCAAGAGAGCATTAGAGAAACAAATCTCTGGAGAGATAGTCCCCAGGAGGATTTCCTTGCAAGCAGGAAGTGGGACACTAACCCCGAGGGTTTACACAAACCACGGAGGAATTTGCTACATGCCGGTAGAACTTTGCTGAGAGAGAGAAACCCCACAGCTGATTCTAGAAGCCCACAAAAGGTAAAAGGGTTAATACCTTATGGTGGGGAGAAAAGAGAAGCTGGGCGTTTTTATAATCCTTGTTGGGAGCAAAGTTTTAACCTAGGAAAGTATACAGACCTCCCTGTAAGAGAGCCAGGTGAAGCTGGCCATAAAGAAACTTATGATACAAGAGGTTTCTACAACCCCGAGCTAGACAAGTGTTTGGGAGAAGAAAGAGTCTACCTTCCCCCAGCCAGTGAACCTGGCACATGTTATAAATATGAGCCTGGCTGTAACAGTCATCATCCAAGTGTAATACAGGGAGACAGCAGTAATATCTACCCTGATCCTGAGCCGATGGACTGTACAATATGCTTGTCTGATGAGATAGTATCTTTATGTTGAACTGTCTTGTGAAAGGAACAAGAGAGAAGGAAAAAGTATCACAACTGTTTTGTTTAGTTTGTTTTTCATCGTTCTGTATTTGGTTTGCAAAAGAAATGATATCCGTCAGGGAACGGGAATAAACCCTACTTTAATTTACCACTCTGACTGACTGACTCTGTATATAAAAGAGAAAGCAGATCAAGGTGATCACAACACCCTAGGCAGTCGCCTAGGGACACACGGAGTCTCCTACTACGAGGCCCCGTGACAATGTCCATAGATGAAATAGATCCAGATCTTATAGAACATGTATACTTACTCATAGATTTCACAGATGACTCTTGTATAAGATGAAGTTATGATCATTTACTTAAACCATCATTTGATTGGCAGTTCAGCTTGCAATTGCCATACTCTTAATATGATTCTTGTCACCCACTTCTTCTGGTACTTCCTAAGAGAGCATGATCCTCACAAAATCATGCACAATACTGATGGGTGCCTATAAAAATCCATGCTGCTATATGGTCCCATCAATGCAACTGCTAATTCACATTTCAAAATATTTGCAGTTTTGCTTAATCTCTTAATGTGTAGTAGAAGGATTCTGGGGACTACACTAACAGATCTTTGTTTTACTTAACTCCAGTCTATAAGCTCTTTCCAGTGTTCAATACCATTTCTTAAACTGAATAAGATTAGGTCTTACCTCTTTGTTTCCTTGTGGAGATTAGAGATCATACTTTCATAATTGGTCTCATCATTTTTACCCTTGCCCTCTCAGACTCCTCTATTCATTTGGTCCCAAGAGTCCACAGTTCCATAAATGTGTAATATGTCAGTAAATACAAAATGGATTTGTGGAAAGTGGTTTACTTTCATGTAGAAAGTGTGTGGAGTATAAACGTAAGTGTAAGCCATTACTGATGGAATAAGAAACAACCAGGAATAAAGATGTAAATTAAATGAAAGGTTATACCTAGCATAATAGGATAAATGGTGTCAATGTAATGTAGGCTGATATGATGGTTAAAGTAAGCAAAATCAGAGAGCAAGTTTCATGAATCACACTAGAAAAGGTGGCATTGGCTCCTTAAAAGCAGATTTTGTGAGAGAAAGGTTAGCTAATATTTAAAAATAGGATGAAGTTTAAAAACATTTTAGAATGGGTGTTTTCATCTAGAGTTTATTCTAACTAGGTCTCTTGATTTTCCCAAAATTCAAGAAAAAAAAAGAATTACGTGCAAAAGTAACTCAGACAGGCACTAATGGGAGGTTCAGAGTTATTTTTGCTTGAATCTGAAGTAATACCATTTGGGTCTGAGGGCTCCTGAAACATTAAAAGCACGTATATGTATCTGGGTCAATTTAAGCTGGTGCATTAGGGATGTGTATTCATTAGTATGCATTTGGTTTGTTGGTGTGCCTTAAAAAATCTAGTACACACTAAATTGATTTAACGTGTGTTATCCTATGAACTACCACACATTGGTAAGCATGTGTTAAAAAGCTTCCATCATCATTGCAAAAATTAAAACAAAAGTGTGAAGAGAACTGAAAAAATTCTGAAAATCAGGATAAAAGGCCAAACAAATTAAAAATTCTTGTCCTCTGCACATTCCTAGAAGGCGGAATGGAAGGCATTAATAGAACATGAGTGGTGATCCTCTCTGCAAATGGTGATTATCTTTATTAGGGCTATGCAGATATAGTGGCTTGTCTTCAAACCCTTGTACATTTTCCATATCCTGCCACCTAAAAAATATAATTCAAAATGCATTAATATAGGATTTTGTTTCATCAATCTACACAACATGCTCTGTATCAGGGGTGTCAAACTCATTTTGATGTTGGGCTGCATTGGAAAAAAAAAAGGTCCTGTTAGTGGGCTGACTGACCGGGTGGAGGCATCCTTGGATGTCGTAGCCAGTCATTCAGGAGTAGAATTACAGGGGTACATTAGCACATTTTTAATACAGTTAAAATAAGCAAATATTCCTTTTTTCTAGCAGTTACTCTCTCAGAATTTGCCTTCCAGCTCTTAATCTCGCTTCCCATCCCCCCTCCCATTGACCCCAGCATTCATTGTACTCTTTCAATTCCCTCTCCTGTCCCCAACCCTCACTTTCTCTATTAATCCCCCTCCTTTCCGCCATTGCTTGCTCTCTGTCTCCCTACAGAGGTATATTAGCACATTAAAACCGTGTGCTGCAGAGCACTACCAACCCGGTCATAGCCCCACAGCCCAAAAGACATTCACATGTTGAAGGCGCGCACTATACATCAAGGAGTTCCCCGAAACCTCCCTCTTTTCCTCACAATGCTGCCTTGACACTTTTTCAGGGCCCGCAGCATGGCATGACAGTAGTGAATACAGAATCAAAAGCAGACTGTGATGTTATTGTGATGCAGACTGGGATGATACGTATGCTAGGTGCTCTATGGAAGTCTAATGTTCGCTCTTAGGCATGTCTTCCATGGGCTGGATACAAAGGCTTATCAGGCTGGAAATGGCCCATAGGCCTTAAGTTTGACATCCCTGTTCTATACTTTAAATATGAAAAGAAGTTATTGAAATATTCAAAAAGTAATTAAGGACAAAAAAACAAAACATCTTGGTGTGGAGGAGTAGCCCAATGGTTAAAGCACTGACTTGGATGCCAAGAGAGCAGGGTTCAAGTTCCACTAGCACTCCTTGTGACCTTGGGCAAGTCACTTAACTCTCCATTGCCTCAGAAAAATCCAAGGTATCAATGTCCCCATGTAATGTACATTACCAAGTTTAAGTTACAATGTAAACCGCTTTGGCTAAATGATAAAGCAGTATAAAAAAAACCTGTTAAATAAGTCTCTATGCCTCTTGCTAGAAACTTCTTTTGCAGCTATACTAGCCATGAGTCATTTAAGGTAAGTGTCTATTAATTTTGCACAGGGGATGCTGCAATTTTTGTCCATTATTCGTGGCAGAATAATTCATGTAACTTCAGATTGACTGGGGATTGTCTGTTTACTGCAGTATCCAAGTCTTGCCATGGATTTTCTTTTGGATTTAGTTTGACTGGGCCACTTGGGAACATTCACTTTGTTTTTGATGAGCCACTCTATTGTGGCTTTTTCTTTGTGTTTAAGATCATTGTCTTGCTGAAAGATGAAGCTTCTCCCCAGTATCAGGTCTGTGGCAAACTGGAACAGGTTTTCCTTCAGAATCTGCCTATACTTTGTACCATCCATGTTTCCCTCAATCTTCACAAACCTCCCTGTCCCCTCTCCATAACATAATGCTGTACGGATGATGTTAGCATGGTGATGTGCTGTTTTTGTTTTACGCAACACATAGAGGCGAATTTTAGAAGGGATATCTCAGTGCAACCTGGGATGTCTAAGCCAGAACATCTGAAAAAAAAACAGACATGTCCGGTGCAGACATGATTTCACAAATGTGGATGTGTCCAATTTGGACATCTGCAGGGGCGTCTACACTGATGTCCCCAGAACCATATTTCAGAACCTGGTTATCTAGGATAGCCTAAAGGTTAGAGTAGTGACCTAGGAACCGGGCAGATGGGATTCAAATCCCATTGTTGACATTGTGCTGAGTACTGGGGATGATGTCATGCTTTCTCCTCTTTATGTTTTTCAGCCAAAATGAGCACTTTTCAGATGCCCATTCGTGCCAGGAGCAGCTTTAAACTTAGACGTGATGCTGGACGTCCATGATGTTGCTGAGATCAGGCAGGGATGGCTAGGTTCCTGGGAACACACTGGCCATGCCTCTACCATGCTCCCATTCAGACTTGGACATCCTCATGCTGGGGTTGTCCCCAGAGCCGGCTTCTGAAATGGCTCTGGAGACGTCTCTGTGCTTTGTATGTCTCAAAACCTATTTTCAGATGTCCAAAGCATGAATGCAATGCAATACAAAAATGACCCTCATATTGTTTAGCATTGAGACTAAAAAGTTCTCCTTGGATCTCATTATAGCAGAAAACCACCTCCCACATGCATGCAAAGTGCTCTAAGAGCTTCTTTATCATATGGCTTTTTCTTCTTCATTAACTTTCTTCTTGCCACTGTCCCATAGATGCCATGTATCTCCAGGAACAAGCAGGAATTTAGTCTTCACATATGGGTATCATCGGTACCGACGGAGCCTGCGCGGGAACGCTCCCCAGCGTCCAATAGGATGCTTTTGGGAACATCCCTCAGCACATGCGCGCTGCCTTCCCCCCTTTCCAACTGTCCCTCTTCAGTTCTTCGTTTTCCGCGGAGCCGACAGGACACATACCCTGTCACTGCAGAAAATTTCTTCTTTAATCTTGTTTTCTTATGGTCGCGTTTGCCTCCGCATGACGCCTACCGGTACCGCCGGTTCTTTTCTTTTCTTCTTTTTAAAAAACAAATTCTGAATTGTTTCTCTTCAGAAACTTTTCTTTTTCAGTTCTAGGCGCCATTTTGGGCATTAGGCCCCATTTTTCCTTAAAGATGGAAAAAAACAGCTAGTGCTTTTAAAAAATGCACTAAGTGTGGCGGTACCATCTCTGTCACCGACACCCATGACTGGTGTCTTAAATGTTTAGGCTTCTTTCTCCCATGGTAACTAAACATAAAAGCCGGTCCTCAAAGGGTAGCTCTCCTGCAAAGCATCGAGAGGCCATTGGCATTGCCCTTGAGGGAACCACACCGGCAAAACAGCTCCGGCGAGAGGCTTCAGCCTCCAAAGCATCAATGGGGTTCCAGGATGTTCTTGAGGCCTCGGCCTCGACAGAACTACTGGTGCCATGCTCAGGGGTCCCGGCTGCCTTCACCGGTACTGATACCCAGGCATCGTCAGCGTCGATAGACCAGAGATTCCTCGCTATCGAGCGCAGTATTGCAGCTCTCCTTACAGCTGCGGTACCATTGACACTGATGGTTCAACGGGCACCTGCACCGGTACCAACACCGGTACTGATGCTGGTACCAGCACCGATACTGGTACCAGCACCGACTGTACCAGCCTCGGTGGGAATTCTTCCCTTGCCGTCTTTGGCTGGCATCGAGAGATCAGTACCGGATCAACTCGGTACTGACTTCGATCGATACCGGGACCATGCCTTGCATGAATATCGTGATCAAAGATACTTTGAATCCTCAGATTCCGATGACTCTGATAATTCTGCCGGTACCAGAGTGTTTCTCCCGGAAGACTCTTCTCCCCCCCAATGCAGAATGTCGCCTCCGGAGGACATGTCTTTTCAGGATTGTATTCGTGATGTTGCCAAAGGCCTTTCAATCACGGTAGCTCCTGAAAAGGAACCTAGGGCAAAGGATGCATCAGCAGAACCTCTGCTATTGCCATTGGTGCACGATGGATTGCCTGGCTTCAGGCATCAGACTTGGAGATTTGGGTACAGGATAAATTAGGCTACATCCCTTCCACAGGATAAAACCTCTTGCAAGAATTGGCAGGAAAAGGCTAATGAGATAGATGCTGACAATATCACCTTAGATAGATTGTCAAAATCTACAGCCACTCCAGCCAAAAAGAAACCCTATAAAAAACCCTCTTTCAGCAAAAAGAGGAAGTTTTATCCATCCTATACCCAGCAAAGCCAAGCTCACGCTCAAGTTGCCCAAAGGGGACAACAGCAGCAATTCGAACAGCAGAAGAAGCCAAAAGGCCCGAGAGCTCAACCAGATCTGCAGGTTCAGCCCCCTCAAGGGCTTTGACTCCTTCCTAGAGAGCTTAACTTTCCTGCCTCTGAGGGGTCCAGAACCCCTAAATATTCCAGGCAGTCTGTGTCATTTTGCCAACAGATGACACCAAATAACAACAGAAAATCGGACTCTGTCCATTGTAGGAGAGGGGTACAAGCTTCATTTTCACAACATGCCCCCTCCTACAATCCTAAGGCAGTTCAATTTCCAGACCTCTGCAGACAGTCTGCTGGATCACGAGGTCTCAACACTTCTTGCCGAAGGGGCAATGGAGGAAGTACCCATTCTCCAGCAGGGTATAGGGTTCTACTCCCCCTATTTTCTTATTCCAAAGAAAACAGGGGGACACAGACCCATTCTAGACCTCAGAGAATTGAACAAATACCTGTTCCGAGAGAAGTTCAAAATGATTTCTCTAGGAACTCTTCTGCCATACCTTCAAAGTCAGGATTGGCTTTGCTCTCTAGACTTAAAGGATGCATATACTCACATTCTGATCCATCCAGATCACAGGAAATTCTTATGATTCCTTTTCAAGGGAAAACACTTCCAATACAGGGTTCTTCCCTTTGGTCTGGCTTCCGCACCAAGAGTATTCACGAAATGCATGGCAGTAATATCTGCATTCCTGTGAACCCTAGGGATATTCGTCTTCCCTTACTTGGACGACTGGCTCATTCGAGCCCCCACGGTTGCAGAAGCCAGTTCTGCACTGTTTCGCACAATGCGAATCCTCCAATATTTGGGATTGGTAATAAACTTCCCAAAATCCCAACTTGTTCCTTCCCAGTCTCTGGAGTTCATAGGAGCCTGTTTAGATACCAGACAGTCAAGGGCTTTCCTTCCACAGGCCCGGTGTCTTTGCATATTGCAACTAGCTTCTTAAGCAGCGGGAAAATCCTCCCTAACTGCTCGAGAACTGCCACAGATATTGGGACACATGGCATCCACAGTTCATGTAGTTCCCTATGCTCGCCTCCACATGCAAGCAGCCCAGTGGACCCTATCCACACAGTGGACACAGGCCACAGGACATCTGTCAAACAAGATATCAAACTCTCATCGACTGATCTTGTCCCTCCAATGGTGGCAATCACTGGAGAATCTTTTAGTGGGGTCTCCTTTCCAACAACCCCTATCCCAGGCCACCCTAACAACAGATGCATCACAGGTGGGTTGGGGAGCACACCTGCATCATCTCTCTACCCAGGGCACCTGGACTCCACAGGAGGCTTGTCTTCACATAAACCTCCTAGAGTTAAGAGCAATCTATCTAGCTCTTCGAGTATTCCATGCCCAGCTCAGCTACAAGACAGTCGTAGTCCAAACAGACAATCAAGTAGCCATGTTCTACGTGAACAAGCAGGGCGGAACAGACTCTCTGTCGTTATGCACCGAAGCTTTACGATTATGGGCCCTCACCAGAGAGCATAAATTCACCTTCTCGTGGTATATCTTCCAGGCATTCAAAACCTTTGGGCAGACAAACTCAGCCGAGTACTGCTGCCTCACGAATGGTCTCTCCACCCATACCAGGTGACAAAGATATTTCACATCTGGGGGACTCCAGACATAGACCTCTTCGCAAGTCCACTGAATGCCAAACTTCCCCGGTTCTGTTCCAGGATTCCGGCTCACAATTGCCAGGCAAGGGACGCCTTCCTCCTTCACTGGGGTCAGGACTTCCTCTATGCCTTCCCACCCATTCCCCTCATCCCCAAAACACTCTTCAAGCTTCAGAGAGACAGAGGTCGTATGATCCTCATAGTACCACGGTGGCCACGCCAAACGTGGTATCCCCTGCTTCTACATCTCTCTCAAGCTGCACCTCTGGAGTTAGGGTGTGCTCCAGATCTCCTTTCCCAAGAGAGCAGGACGCTATGGCACCTGAATCCCCAGTCCCTGCATCTCACGGTCTGGTTGCTGAGAGCTTAAATCTTCAGGATCTCAACCTTTCCCAACAGGTAAAGGATATCCTTCAGGCTTCTAGAAAACCTTCCACAAGACGATCTTACACCTTCAAGTGGAAACGTTTCACTATATGGTGTTTCCAGAAGGGGTTAAACCCCCTGGTGATACCTTTGGAATCGATATTAGAGTATCTACTTCATTTATCAAATTCTGGTCTGAAGACCAATTCAGTAAAAGTCCATCTTAGTGCAATTACAGCTTCCTATAAGCCTCTAAATGGACAACCAATTTCCTCTCATCCTCTCATATCCAGATTTATGAGAGGTCTTCTATTAAAAAAACCTCACATCAGACCACCACCGGTGGCATGGGATTTAAATCTAGTTCTCATGCAGCTCATGAAACCGCCTTTTGAACCTTTAGCCACTACTACCCTTAAGTTTTTGTCCTGGAAGGTCATCTTCCTAATTGCAATCACCTCTGCACGTCGCATTAGTGAATTGCAAACGTTAGTGGCTGATCCTCCTTACACTAGGTTTCACCATGATAAGGTTGTCCTCAGAACTCATCCACACTTTATGCCAAAGGTGGTTTCGCCTTTTCATTTAAATCAATCGATTTATCTTCCTGTATTCTTTCTGAGGCCTCATGCCTCTAATGCAGAAAAGAACCTTCACACTTTGGACTGTAAAAGAGCCTTAACTTTCTACCTACAAAGAACACAGCAACATAGAAAGTCTTCTCAACTTTTTATTGCTTTTGATTCTAGTCATTTGGGACTTCCAGTCTCCAAGAGAACTTTATCCAAATGTATTGCACAATGCATATCCTTTGCTTATGAGAGTAAGAGTCTTCCTCTTCAAGGCCATGTCACAGCTCATAATGTGAGAGCCATGTCAGCCTCTATGGCTAACCTTCACTCTGTGTCTATTGATGGCATTTGTCAAGCAGCCACCTGGGCTTCGGTACACACCTTTACAGCCCACTACAACATTCGCTACCTAGGCATCACACTAGATCAGCGACTTGACATGATAGCACATGTGAAAAATGTCGCAAAAGCAGTATACCACAAGATTGGAACATTACGCCTTCTTCGACCTCTCCTTGACTTCACTGACTACCGGAGTGTATTCCAAGCCCTTGTGATCCCACACTTGGACTTCGCCAACATCATTCTCTACGGACTGCCACAGTCAACACTAAATCCACTCCGACTTGCCATGAACTCAACCGCGAGAGTACTTGTAGGTGTGTCAAGGTCAGAACACATTACACCTTTGATGAAGGAGCTCCACTGGCTATCCCTACAAGCTCGAATCCATTACAAGGCACTTGTCATGACATTCAAAGCACTGAAGAATCAGTCCCCCTCACCCATCAGTAAGTTAATCAACAACATGCCTGACAACAGGAACAGAAGTTCTGCTATGCGGAATGCATTAGAAATCCCTAAGATAATGACAAAATGCCTAAAAGCAACAGCCAATAGAGCTTTTTCTGTTTATGCACCCACAGCCTGGAATGCCCTCCCCTTGGAAATTCGAGCTATTACGAGCCTTGCCCCATTCAGAAAAGCGTTAAAATACCACCTATTCCAAAAACACTATCCAGAAAGCAACCCAGGTAAACACATGGCAGGCCCTCTGATCCCCCTCCCTAACTGCTCCAATACCTTAACTCAACGAGAGAATGGATTGGCTGCGGACCCCTTGTATGAACCTCTCCGTCCATGCTGCCCAATTGTGAATATTCTGTGAATTTGTAAAATGTGCTGTAAATAGTTTCTCACCCAAGTTCTCGCCCAAGCTTATTTACCCTGTTCATTGTTCATTGTAAACACAATGTGCTTTTGTTACATTGTAATATTATTTCTGTTCACTGTAAACCGTACTGATTTAAATAGCGCGGTATATAAGAAATGTAAATAAATAAATAAAAACTACTGCCAGATAAAGCCTCCCGTCGGGTTGCCTTCTTTGGCCAGGCTGTTCTTCAAAATCTCTTTCAGACTTAATACAACTCCTACCCACCAACCCTGGTAGAATGCCAGAGATCCATGGGAGGAAGCATGGCCCACCTCACTATAGATGGCAGCTTCCTGGGGTCTTCTCCCTGGAATCTTCAGCTAGGGAGTCCCCATATGTGAAGACTACATTCCTGCTTGTTCCTAGAGATAGTGTAGTTACTCACCTGTAACAGGTGATCTCCGGGAACAGCAGGAATTTAGTCTTCACAACCCACCCACCTCCCCTAGGAGTTGTCTCTCTATCTCTCAGTCTTTTTCCTCTCTCCCTCTATCCTTTCACTCAGCTACAAACTTAACTGAAGAGGGACAGTTGGAAAGGTGGGATGGCAGCGCGCATGTGCTGAGGGATGCTCCCAAAAGTGTTCCTATTGGACGCTGGGGAGCATTCCCGCGCAGGCTCCGTCGGTACCGACGATACCCATATGTGAAGACTAAATTCCTGCTATTCCCGGAGATCACCTGTTACAGGTGAGTAACTGCGCTTTATGAACTAATCTTGAAATTACTGAAAAGTCGACATTTTCCTTAATGTCAACCAGAGACTTCTGTATTTCTTTAAAAGCTGTCTTAGGCCTCCCAGTGACCTTCTTCAACAGTTTCCCCAAACATTTGCTACTGATTTTGGAGGGCCACCTGATCACATCAGTGCCTTAGTGGCGCCAGATTGTTTCCGACCTGACAACGTTCTAAGGGATAATCAAACACAGAGAAATTTTCTTAAAGCCTTTCCCCAAATGCACCTTTGAATAACTTTATCCTGAGTTCTTTTGGCATTTCACCAGCTATGGTGACTGGACACAGGTAAATTCAATTTACTTATGTACCATGTTAATGCAAGTATTGGAAGCAAAGCTCTAATTTAGCTTTACTATGATATTGTGCATGAAGATTTATGCAGTCAAGACTTTTTAGCTTCTTACTCTTAATTACATTTTGAATATTTCAATAATTGGTATATCACCTTGAAACTGTAGAACATGAGATGTAGATCAACGAAACAAATTCCTACTTTAATACATTTTGAATTGTACTTTTTGACTGCAAAAAATGTAAGGGTATGAAGACTTTTGCAAGGCACTGTATGTCCTTGTGAAACTTATCCAACAGAGACTTTGAAGCCTTTTTCACAATTTCCACATTGAAAATCCAGCATTTACTTGTGGAAATGGCACATACATAGAAATTGCAAGGGGTATGTCAGGGGCATGGTTAGGGTGTGGTCTGGGTGGTCAAAAATCTGCACCCATATTCCCAATTTCATATTGGTAATGTATGTATAAGACCAAAATTGTTCACGCCGGAATTTAGATCTGCTCCCTGGCATGAGTAGAGCTTTAAAAAGTGATTATTTCTACTTGTCCTTTACAGGAGGGATTAAGGGGATTCAAGGTTGGTACAAGAAGATTAGGCACCCTAGGTGTACCTCATCCCTTCCACTCCCCCCGCCCCCATCGGTACCCAATGCTGCCGCCCCTCTCTGGGACCTGCAGTGGCAGCAATGGCTGGAAATAGCCCCTCGGTACTTACCTTAAAATGTCCTCCCCCTCCAACGCCTAATGTTTGAGGAGGAAGCAAACAGCCCCTTGCGTTTACCTTAAAACATCAGCACCGCAAGGATGTTTTCGGCCATTGCCACCACTGCAGGTCCCAGAGAGGGGCAGCCTCTGGACAACTGGTGCTCTAGGCAGATGCCTAGTTTGCCTAATGGTTGCACTGGCCCTGAGGGGGTTATCCTCATTACTCCCCCTCCAAATTAAAATGAATTAAACATAGCGGCCTCTATAGTTTATTGGCAACATTTATATGTATAGTTTTGTGACATACCAACCTAGACATGTAGGGCCCAATATTCGAAAGGCATTTACACGGGTTACAGCCCAGTAAACCATGTAAATGCCTGAAATGGGGATATTCAACAGCACGTATATTGTTAGTGCCATTGAATATCCCCTCCAGTCTGGTTAGCATCAGGGCATGTCGGGGGCGTTATGGGGCAGAGCAGAGGCGGCAACAAGCGCTAACCAGGTAGCAATGATATTGCATGCTGCCCAATTAGCTCCTGCGCCTTAAAGAGAGGCAACGAAAACCCTCGCCTATCTTTAAGGCACAGGAGCTAACCGGGCAGCATGCAATATCACTGCTGCCCAGATAGCTGCTACGGCTTTGGTGTCTACGATGATCCTCGGATATTCAATGCCGGGGCCGCATATGACCCCTGCATTGAATATCTGGAGTTAAAGGTCAGCGGGCAGGGCTATGAGCCATAGAGACAAAACTAAAGAGTCATGGGATAGGAGGCCGTGTACTACTGTGGATCAGGAACTGGTTAAAAGATAGAAAGCAGAGAGTAGGGTTAAATGGCCAATTTTCCCAATGGAGAAAGGTAAATAGTGGTGTACCCCAGGGATCTGTGCTTGGTCCGCTGCTTTTTGACATATTCATAAATGACCTGGAAAGTGGAATAACGAGTGAGATTATCAAATTTGCAGATGACACAAAACTATTTAAAGTTGTTAAAACCCAAGAGGATTGTGGAAAATTGCAAGAGGATCTTGATAAATTGGAAGACTGGACATCAAAATGGCAGATGAAATTTAATGTGGACAAGTGCAAAGTTATGCACCTAGGGAAGAACAACCCAAACTATGGTTACACGATGCAAGGTTCCACATTAGGAACCACCACCCAGGAAAAAGATTTAGGCGTCATTGTGGATAACATGTTCAAAGCCTCAGCCCAGTGTGCAGTGGCAGCCAAGAGAGCAAATAGAATGTTAGGTATCATAAGGAAAGGAATGGAAAATAAAACAAAAGATATTATAATGCCTCTATATCGTACCATGGTGAGACCACACCTTGAATATTGTGTGCAATTCTGGTCGCTATATCTTAACCCTGGAATTACCGAGATTTTTTGCACTGAATACTGTTGGGGTCATAAATGACCCCACGACGAATTTTAATTGTTAACCATAAAAAATTTAAACTAAACAGACAAAATATTATTCTGAATTAATTATTTATTATATGAAGGTTAAATGTTTTGAAATTTAATGCTTTATCATAAAATTACATGAAGAAGAGTTGCCATGAAAGCAGTTTTTGTATGCACTTGATGAACACAGTGAAGTACTACAGTTATTTGCATGAGACACAGACAATTTCTGAATGTTCTTTGCAAACATTGCACTTGCAGGAAGTGCAAACTATGTTGCTTTTCTTGTCTTTTTCTCTGGAACAGCAGTGACACCTTGCCCTTTTCTTTGGGATTCCCGACATTGCAAACAGCATCAGTGGCTTCTTCAATGCTGGAAGAAGTCTCGTGGCAATTACTCTTAAGCAGCTGCTTTCCTAATTCCAAGAGGAATAGATGACGTCTGTGCTTTGACTTGGACTGCCATTCTGGATTTAGTGACATCCAAACAATGAAGGCGTTCAAAGCACTGATGTCCAACATGTTGTAGAAGATTGTCACGTCTTGTCATTCGTTTTGTGGTATACGTGCGCAACATTTGATCTGCCGTATCTACTCCACCTTTACTAGAATTATAGTCCAAGATCATGCGTGTTTTTTTGTCTGGACGTGTGTTATCTACTTCTTCTTGATCATGCAAATTTCTCAGAAGAACAACCACTTTTCCTTTCTTCGGGCAATAGGAAACCAGAGTGGCGTCATCGCGAAAGGCAAACAGTGAAGTGAATACCTCTCGGCCCTTTGCTGTTACAAATTCTGGAGGTAATTCTTTTCTGTTCTTTCGAATTGTTCCCAAAAGTGTCATTTGTTTTTCTAGCAATTTTCGTGACAGGGATAAACTGCAGAAGAAATTGTCAACAGTAACATTTCTGCCAGATCGCGTCAATCCTTCAGTGAGTTGCAGCACAACCCTTTCACCCTGATTCTGTTCCCTGTTTTGTCCAAGTTCCCTTCCTGTATATACTTGAAGACGCAGAACATATGATGTTGCACTGTCACAAAAAATCCATAGCTTTATGCCATATTTCCCTGGTTTGCTGAGAATATATTGTCTGAACGGAACACGGCCACGAAATGTAAGCAGTTGCTCATCCACGGTAGCATTTTCACCAGGAACAAAGGCGTCACTTAGAGTTGCTTCCCAGGTATCAAAAACATGTCTGATTGGAGCAAGCTTATCCACGCCTCGTTGTTCACGTCTGTTGGTTGCATCATCAAATCTGAGAGCACAAGAAATTTGCTGAAAACGGTTATGGGCCATATTTTTGCCGAAAACAGAAGGACCATCTTCAAGGTTCCACAACTGAACTATGGATTCATTTTGTGACTTGTACACGCCTGAGAGGATCAGAAGTCCAAGAAAACGTTGAAATTCTCTGTCTGTCAAATTTTTCCAGGTGTCGTCATAAATGTATCTTTCTTGTTTGCTCGTCCACATCATGATTTCATTCAATAAGTTCTTCCTCATGAACAAGTGGAATGCTGCGAGAGGGCCATCAACATTTCGTACAGCATACCTTATAGGACCTTGTTGTACGGCATGACATTAGCTCTGGCGTATCTTCCAGCAGCTTGCTTTATAGGTTTCCTGTTCCATGATGTGGCATCCTTAGATACATAGGCTTCAATGGCAACATTTGTGCTTATAGTTGATGATGTCTTAGCTCCTCTACGACCACAACTAAGATTCCTCACAGATGATACTAACACCGAGGACTCCTGCCTTCTTCCCCAGCCAGCACAGCCTCGACCTTTGCCTCGACCTGTAACTTGACTCTTTGCTGCAGGCGATGTTACCGGCTCAACATCAGTCTCACATTCACTTGGCGACCAACTGCTGTCGCCATCTGAATCATGACTGTCATCATCAGATTTATCGCCCGAACCTGGCTGATATGCTTCTTCGCTTGCTGAATATGCTGCATCATCAGACGACTCAGAGCCGTCACTGTCAGCATCTCGTTGCAATATTTCTCTTACTTGGGCAGCTGAATACTTTCGTTTTGACATCATAAACAATAACCTAAAATAAATAAACAAAGATAAAGTTGAATAAAACGCAAAGCAGTTTTACTATAGGTGTACAATAATTGCGATGAACGAGCTGAAAGCCTTTGGATTTCATGGGAAATAATGAGAGAACGTATAATATCAATTACAGAAAATGCGTAATTTTCATAAAATAAGAGTACAAAAAATAAATGATACATAACACAGGTACACTACCAAAAAACTGCCTCCAGTTTTGCAACTGATTCCTATAGATTTTGGGGTGCTGAATCCAGGAAAAATAGCCAAAATGTTCCATCACGTCACGTTTTCTTGCAAAATTAGATTTCTTACCCATATAAGGAATGTTCACATAATTTCTTTTTAGCCAACTGCAGTTTATTTTCTTGGCCCAAAATAGAGGTTGTAATGGTTAACTAACTAGAAACACTCCCTCATGATATTTTAGAGTGTTTTGTATTCATTTTATACATTAACAGGACAATTGGGAGGCGGGGGGCTAAATCCAGTACTCGCGCTGGCAATTGGTAACAGACCCCACACGTGAAGGGGCCATACTGGACTTGGTGCTTACCAATGGTGAAAGTGTTTCTGATGTTGTAGTGGGAGATCATTTTGCATCCAGTGATCACCAGATGGTGTGGTTCAGTATTAGGACTAGGGCTGTTAGAATCCATTCCAAGGTGAAGATCTTAGACTTTAGGAAGACTAACTTTGCGAAGATGGGCCAATACCTCAGGGAGTCATTAGTGGGATGGGAACAGCTGGGGGATGTAGAACAACAGTGGGCAAAACTGAAAGGGGGTATTTTAAAGGCAACCAACCTTTTTGTTAAAATGGTAAATAAAGGCAAAAGGAACAGGAGACCGCTATGGTTTTCGAAGGAAGTAGCTGAAAAAGTGAAGAAAAAGAGGGAGGCCTTCATGAAATACAAGAGATCACAGAGAAAGGAAGACAGGCATCTGTATTTGGAAAAACTTAGAGAAGCTAGCAAAGTAGTCAAGAAGGCAAAGATTCAAAAGGAGGAGGAAATAGCCAATGCAATAAAATGGGGAGATAAGACATTTTTCAGATATATTAGTGAGAAGAGGAAGGGCAAAAGTGGTATTGTCAGACTCAAGGGTACAGGGGGGGAATATGTAGAAGCTGATAAGGATAAAGCGGAATTGCTTAACAAATATTTTTGTTCTGTGTTCACAGATGAAGAACCAGGAGCAGGACCTCAGAAAACACCCACAAATAAGAACAGAAGCGAGGGACATCTTGAACAATTTTCAGAAGACTGTGTTCGTGAGAAACTAGCTCAACTTAAAGTAGACAAAGCGATGGGACCGGATGGGATACACCCTAGAATACTGAGGGAACTTGGGGACGTTCTAGCAACTCCACTGACTGACCTTTTCAATGCCTCGTTGGAGTCGGGAGTGGTGCCAAAGAACTGGAGAGAGGCTCATGTGGTGCCTTTACACAAAAGCGGAAGTAAGGATGTGGTTGAAAACTACAGGCCGGTTAGTTTAACTTCAGTGGTGAGTAAATTAATGGAAACGCTGTTGAAAGAGAAAATAGTGAGGTTTCTGGAGTCCAGCGGATTACAGGATCCGAGGCAGCATGGATTCACCAGAGGCAGGTCTTGTCAGACAAATCTGATTGATTTCTTTGACTGGGTGACCAGGGAGTTGGACCGAGGGAGAGCTCTAGATGTGGTGTATTTAGATTTCAGTAAAGCCTTTGACACTGTTCCTCACAGGCGACTTATAAACAAACTGAGCACCCTAGGGATGGACCCTAAAGTTACTGCTTGGGTTAGAAATTGGTTGGGTGGGAGGCGACAAAGAGTACAAGTAAATGGAGCTCACTCTGAGGAGAAGGATGTTACCAGTGGTGTGCCCCAGGGATCTGTCCTTGGTCCGATTCTTTTTAACATCTTTGTTAGTGATATAGCGGAAGGGCTGTCGGGTAAGGTTTGCCTCTTTGCGGATGATACCAAAATCTGCAATAAAGTAGACACCCAGGAAGGTGTAGATAACATGAGGAGGGATCTAGCTAAGCTTGAAGAATGGTCTAGAATTTGGCAGCTGGGATTTAATGTTAAAAAATGTAAGGTCATGCATTTGGGCTGCAGCAATCCAAGGGAGCAATACAGCATAGGAGGTGAAGTACTTTTGTCCACTAAAGAAGAGCGGGACCTAGGCGTAGTTGTGTCCGATGATCTTAAAGTAGCTAAACAGGTAGAAAAGGCGACGGCAAAAGCTAGAAGGATGCTTGGGTGCATACAGAGAGGAATGGCTAGCAGAAAAAAGGAGGTGATAATGCCTCTGTATAAGTCTTTGGTGCGACCTCATTTGGAGTATGGTGTGCAATTCTGGAGACCGCACCTTCAAAAGGATGTGAACAGGATGGAGTCGGTGCAGAGGGTTGCTACTAAGATGATTAGTAGTCTTCATTATAAAGCATATGAGGACAGACTTAAGGATCTTAATATGTACACCTTAGAAGAAAGGCGGGATAGAGGTGATATGATTGAGATGTTTAAATACCTCCGTGGCATAAATGTTCAGGGAGAGAGCCTCTTTCAATTGAAAGCAAGTTCTGTGACGAGGAGACATGGGATGAGGGTGAAGGGAGATAGATTCAGGAGTGATATGCGGAAATATTTCTTTACGGAAAGAGTAGTGGATCCGTGGAATAGTCTCCCAGTGGAGGTGGTAGAGATGAGGACAGTAACTGAATTCAAAAAAGCATGGGACCAACACAGAGGATCTCTAAAGGTAAAAAGTGGACTGTTGTAGTTGTTGTTATGGAAGGACAGACTAGATGGGCCTTGTGGTCTTTTTCTGTCATCATGTTTCTATGTTCTTTCCTGTTCGCCTCGCCTCGTTCGCTCGCTCGCTCAAACACGGTGGTTGCGACATGAACGTTCCTGTCAAATTTCAGTTTCTTGCAAGTTCATTATTACCTTTTGTTTGCTCAATCGTAATCCAGCTTTATACCGAAATGGTTCACTACAGTTGTAGTTTGCAGTGCTGTGTATTTGTGATGGCTCACAGAGCCAGAGGTTGCGTCAACTCTCCGGACAGTTTTTGTTTTATTTGTGGGGAATATACCGTGAAAAAGCGGCAGAGGAACATTTCTGCATTTATTAAAAAAGTATATTTCGCCTATTTCGGTTTGAAGTTAGGCGATCAAGACAAACCGTGGGCTCCTCACAAAGTGTGCAAGACATGTGAGGAAGATCTACGCTTATGGATGAAAGATAAAAAACAAGCATTTCATTTCGGAATACCTATGATGTGGCGTGAACAAAGAGACCACAGCAGTGACTGCTATTTTTGCTCTTGCATTGTGAAGGGATAGAACTTAAAAAATAAGAACGTAATAAGTTACCCCAACCTTCCCTCAGCAATTAGGCCTATGCCTCATAGCAATGAAGTACCTGTGCCTGAACCACCAAAATCTTTGGATCATATTTGTGTGGACGGTTCTGATCATGATGAGACTCATCAGATGGCTTTTCCCGATGAGTCCAGTACTTCCGAGTTTGAAACTGAACCAGATCCGAAACCTGAACTTTTCTCTCAAGCTGAATTGAATGATTTAGTGTGGGATTTAGGACTTCCAAAAGATGCTGCCCAACTGCTAGGTTCTCGGCTTAAACAGAAAAATCTATTGTCACCAGGAACAACTTTTTATTGGTACCGCAACCGCGAGACACAATTTTTGAAGTATTTCAGCAAAGAGGAAGATTTGGTATTTTGCAACGATATATACGGAGTGATGGAAAAGTTTAAACTCAAGTATGATCCTGCTGAATGGCGGCTGTTCATTGATTCGTCAAAAGACAGCATAAAAGGTGTTCTTCTTCATAATGGCAACACATTCGCTTCAGTTCCTATTGCTCACTCTGTTATTCTCCAAGAAAAATACGAGAATTTGGCCCTGATTCTTCAGAAGATTCGTTATGATGAGCATAAGTGGATGATTTGTGGAGACTTTAAAATTCTATCCATGCTATTAGGGCAGCAATCCGGTTTCACCAAATATCCCTGCTTCCTTTGCTTGTGGGATAGCCGGGCCCGCGACCTACACTGGGGGAAAAAAGACTGGCCAATTCGGGAGTATTTGAGACCTGGTGAGAAAAATGTTCTTCATGAGAGCTTGGTACCTCGTGATAAAATTCTATTACCACCTCTCCACATTAAGTTGGGTCTCATTAAGCAATTCATCAAGTCCCTTCCAAAAGATGGTGAGTGCTTTCGGTACCTTTGCTCAAAGTTCCCCCGACTTTCTGAAGCAAAGCTAAAGGAAGGAGTGTTTATTGGCCCTGATATAAGGAAACTCATTTCAGATGGAGCATTCGCTGAAACGATGTCTGAGAAGGAAAAAGAAGCCTGGGATTCTTTCAAGGATGTTGTTCTCAAATTCTTGGGGAACAGGCGGGATGAGAACTATAAGGATATTGTTGCCAGAATGCTCAATGCCTTCAAAGAACAAGGCTGTAACATGAGCCTGAAAGTCCATTTCTTGCACTCCCATGTGAACTACTTTCCCGAAAACTTGGGGGCGTACAGTGAAGAACAAGGTGAAAGGTTTCACCAGGACATCAAGGACGCAGAGAGAAGGTACCAAGGAAGATGGAACACCACTATGATGGCTGATTTCTGCTGGTTGCTGCTGCGGGAAACCCCAGATGAAAAATACGCCAAGCAGCGCACCAAGAGAAGCATTCGGGGGAAGAATAAACGGGCCCACCAGGAGATTGATTGACCCAAGAATGACTTTAAAATCTAAACTTTGTTGACAAATATCGTGTTTTTACTAAACTTTGAAATAAAAATTTGCTAGTTATTACCACAGTGTCGGATCTCATTTATTAGAATTTTATTTTCACATCATCGGGTGTTTGTCTTCATGTATTGCAATGGTGCGGTTTGCGTTTTCTATTCTTACATACATACCTGTACAACATTTTTTGCACATTTCTTTGCTTTGCTTTGTGTCTAACCTCGCTCTTATATGCTCAATGTTTGTGCACATGTATGTGGCTGTTTTAAGTGCAGACAATTTTGCTACCATCACAGTGTGTTTTGTTGACATTACTCTATTCTTATGTTCTGCCTTGTTACAATTTTCTTTATTCTTATTTGAATAACTACTAAACAATTAGTATAAAGAATTCATCCAAGAAACTTTTATCTCGATCGCACTCAATCTGAAACGTTCACCTCAAACTGCTAACCCAATGTAGCAAAAAATCTGTACGTGATGGAGCAAATTGGTTACCAGATTTGGATTCAGCGCACCAAAAAACGTAAAAATCAATCGAAACATTAGAGGCAGTTAAAAAAAAATTTTTTTTAGTGTACCTGTGTAATTAATGATAAATACCTTTGTCATATCAAAAAATTCACAAAACTGCAAATTGTATCACGATCCAAACCGGATGTAAGCAACTGGGGTCAAAAATGACCCCACTGGTACTCTGTGCTGCAATTCATCACTAGCGTCACCTAGCGGATGAAAATTATTCCTCTCATGGCGCAATATAAAGAGAATATTGACATGTGAAAAGTCATAAAAAGATTGCATTCTTGAACAGCTAGTTTCCAAGATCCGCGTTGTGAAACTTGCAATGGGGTCACTTTTGATCCCATCGGTACTCCCAGGGTTAAAATGGATATAGCGATATTAGAAAAGGTTCAGAGAAGAGCCACCAAAATGGTAAAGGGGATTGAAGGATACTCCTATGAAGAAAGGCTGAAAAGGTTAGGGCTCTTTAACCTGGAAAAGAGACAGCTGAGGGGAGATATGATAGAAGTCTATAAATTAATGAACGGAGTGGAACGGGTAAACGTAGATCGATTGTTTACGTTATCAGAATATAGAATGACCAGGGGACATGCAATGAAGCTACAGGGTAAACTATTTAAGACTAATAAAAGAAAATATTTTTTCACTCAATATGTAATCAAACTCTGGAATTTGTTACCGGAGGATATAGTAAAGGCTGTTAGTGTAGCTGGGTTTAAAAAAGGTTTGGACAAGTTCCTGGAGGAAAGGTCCATAAACCATTATTAAGAAGTTACCGAAGATATCAATGCTTGATCCAGTACAAGCATTGTGGAACCTGTGTCTTTTGGGGAAACTGCTAGTTACGTATGACCTAGATTGGCCACTGTTGGAAACAGGATACTGGGCTTGATGGACCTTGGTCTGACCCAGTGTGGCATATCTTATGTTCTTATGCCTGCCCAACTCAATATTGGGCCCATAAGATACAAAATACAAACTGACATGTGTAAGTTGCTGGGCTGCCTTGTTTAACTGAGAATACCAAAAGGATATCCATATGTGTTTTATTGACTACAGCAAAGCTTTGGACTGTGTAAACCATGAGAAACTCTGGGCCACATTAAGAAACATGGGTATACCAGAACACCTGATCTTTCTCTTGCACAACCATTACATTGATCAAGAAGCAACAGTTCAAACGAAACAAGGAGAAACAGAATGGTTTAAAATCAGCGAAGGTGTACAGCAAGACTCCATACTTTCCCCCTATCTCTTCAATTTATATGCAGAACAAATCATCAGAAAAGTAGGACTGTATGAAGACAACCGAGGTGTGAAGATTGGTGGAAGACTCATCAACAACCTTCACTATGTTGATGATACCACATTATTGGCTGAAGGTGAAGACGATTTGAAACATTTTCTTCTCAAGATCAAGGAATATAGATTAAAAATGGGTCTACATCTTAACGTTAAGAAGACAAAGATCCTGACAACTGGCAAAATTAATAAGTTCATTGTTGATGGAGAGGAAATTAAAATAGTGGACAACTTTAACCTATTTGGATCAACTATCAATAAAGAAGCAACAAGCAGTCAAGAAATCCGATGAGGTATTGCTCTTGGCAGAATGGGTATGAAGGACCTAGACAAGATTCTCAAGAGCAGAGATATCTCTCTCCATACAAAGATTTGAATTGTTCAAGCCATGGCATTTTCAATTACATCATATGGATGCAAACGTTGGGCAGTGAAAAATATAGATAGGAAGAAAATTGATGCCTTTGAATTTTGTTGCTGGTGATGAATACTGTGTATACCATGGACTGTCTGAAGAACAAATCAATCAATACTAGAGGAGATCAAACCTAAGCTTTCTTTAGAAGCTCAGATGACAAGACTTTGACTTTTATACTTTGGACACATCATGCAAAGAGAAATATCATTAGAGAAAGGCAGCATGTTTGGCAAAGTAGAAGGTCAATGCAAAAGAGGAAGGCCAGCAATGAGATGGATCGATACAATAACAGCAACTACGGGTGCCAGTATGTCAACAATGAGCCGCCTGACTGAAGAACGAACAAAATGTAGGACAACTATCCAGAGGGTTGCCATGAGTCAACACCGACTTGACGGAACTTAACAACAACAAAATGTCTCCAATGGCTCTACATGTTGGCACATACGTGGGCATTCTTACACATCCTTATACGTATTTTAGAAAAAGCTTCACATTTGATACCTCGTTTTCTAAAATATTGATGAAATTGTATGCATCCAAGTTATATTTTCATTTTGCTTGATGCTAATATAACTTTTAAATGTTACACCTTACTTAGGGAATTTTCTGACTGTGTAGCCCTGTGTGTGATACAGGAAGGAAAGAAAAAGTTCAGTGTAACTATTTGGCTTCCATTGTTTGAATTTTCTGGTCCAAGCCAGCTCCCAGGGGAAGGGCTAATTAGATCAGCTTACTGGCTGCCATAGTTCCAGTCTTTTCCAGACTGCACAGTTTCTAAAGAATGCAAAACACTAAGGGGCTTGTTTACAAAGCCGCGGTAGCGGTTCGCAATCATTATCGGAGCCACGGCCCCAGGGGCCGCGGCTCCGATAACGATCGCGAATCGCTACCACAGCTTTGTAAACAAGCCCCTAAGTTACAGTTTATATTTTCTTTTTGCTTGATGCTAATATAGCTTTTAACTGTTATACCTTACTTTGGGTATATTCTGACTGTGTAGCCCTTAAATCAGATAGCTGTGTGTGATACAGGAAGGAAAAAAAAAGTTCGGTGTAACTATTTGAATTTTCTGGTCAAAGCCAGCTCCCAGAGGAAGGGCTAATTAGATCAGCTTATTGGCTGCCATAGTTTCAGTCTTTTCCAGACTGCAGTTTCTAAAGCCTGCAAAACGCTAAGGGGTATGTTTACTAAACCGCGCAATTGTGCGGGGCGCACTTGAGCGTGCGCTAAGGTACCTTAGCGCACGCTAATAGTGCCTTTTTGGGCCCCACACACGTGCGCGCTGCACTAACGGGCCCGCACAAGTGCGTGGCGCGCTCAAGTGCGATAGAGGCTTGGAAAGGCATTCCGAGGGCGGAGGAAGGCTCCCGAGGGGCGGGGGGACGGGGTCAGTGGGTGGAGAGTGGGAGGGGAGAGGCTCCCCGCACAAAAGCGGGGCTGAAATTCCATCTAAAAAATACCGCGAGTGAAAACCTCGCGTTAGAGCCGATTTAAAGTGAAGAGAAACCATTTCCGTCAGCAATGTACAGCAAAACCGGGGAAACCTACAAAACGGGAGCAGTGTGATACATGTGCACAGAGCAAAATAGCAAATAAAAATTGAAAATGACCACAACAAAATTCTAAAAAATTATAATCCAGCTGGCCAATAGTGATATCAATGGGCAACATTAAAAAACACTCCCAAGAAAGCTTCAAAAAAAAGAAATGATTTTTGGAAGGGTCTACGCTCCGTAGACCCTTGCAAAAAGCATTTCTTTTTTTTGGAGCTTTCCTGGGAGTGTTTTTTAATGTTGCCCATTGATATCACTATTGGCCAGCTGGATTATGCTTTTTTCCCCTTTTTTCGAGGTCATTTTTGAGGTTTATTTGCCCTTTTGTCTCCATACAAGGTGAATGAGCCCACAGTAAAATTGTGCAGAGCAGGGTTTCTGACTCGTTCAGCTAGGTTTCCTATCTCCAGGGACTGCACTGTCTCTGTGGCCACAGTGTGGTGCAGCAGACACAGCCAGTGCCTGTAGGACCAGAGGGCCACAGGTTCAAATTCCAGCTGGGGCTCCTGCCAACCCAGTCCCCATATTTTACCCACCACTAAACAGAGATAGTAAAGACACTCCTTTATTGCAGAGAACAGAAGCATGGTTCAAACACCTATATTTTACCCTACACCGCATACACACCATAACAATGGGCATTACCTACAGCAGAGTCCCCCAAAGGCAGTCCTGGAGGGCCACACACCATTCAGGTTCCATGCTGCCTCTCATAAAGATGCCTGTGCTGCATATCTATGCACCACCCCCATGGTATGCAGATGTAGTTCATGCATATTCATGAGGGACAGCATGAAAACCCGAACAGTGTTTGACACACCAGGACTGGAGTTGGGAACCTCTGCCATAAAGCAGCAGCCAACAGGGGCAGACACACCCACACCCACAGGCCCTATTGGCCAATGCCTCCTGGAGAGGCAGGACATTGGGCCCTGCGTGCATCTCCCAATACTAGCACTTGCATACCTTAGCAATGCAACCCTACACCTGGGTATACGGTACACAGCTCTCAAACGTTTGCTATGAGTACTGGCAGGTAGAAATTCCTACGTTAAGCACAGTTTGCTGAGTGAGCTCCATTATAACAATCATTCTGATGTCTGCGGTGTGTGCTTCAGGTCTGGTCTCTGACAGTGTTTACCACCCTGGGGAGTGACCTCCAACAGTATTGCGTACCATATCCATGCCTGTACTGTGCCCAGGACTGGTGTGGTGGGCATGGCTGCTGAACTCCTCTATAGTAGCACAATGCTGGCATAGGTGTCGGAGTGTGTGTCTGTCTAGACAGTGTGTGGTGGCTGCAAACACCTTCCACAGCCCACACTGCCAGCACTGTTACCAGTATTGGCCTGCCAATGTGCATAATGAGGAGCAAGGTACCATGGGTATAGGCCGGACAGGGTGGCCTGGCCAGGGTGCATCTGCACAGGGCATAGGGCACTGACCGGGAAATTTTAGTGCCCGGCCACCACCTACACAGACAGGGTGACCTCAGTATGTCCTGCTGGGAGATCACTCTCACCCTGACTGTGCAGTGACGACAGCATGGCTAGGCACCCCCATAGTGCTATATAGTATTTCTCTCATGTGATATTTATTGGTTTCCTTTTGGGGCCCAGTCACTGATTTCTCTGCTTGTTGTGTATGCTGACATCCCAGTTCTGGGGGCATGCATTTCCACTGGGAACATGCACTATGGACTAGCTAGCAGACTGTTTGGAGCTGGTATGTGTCTTGCTGGAGTGTCTTGCAGGGTGCAGCGGCTGAAGGCTTGCTGCAGGACAATATCAGATAGTGTTGGGGTGCAGCTTAGCATATCCAGGCCTAAAGTCTGTCTGCTGTTGTGTTATGCATGTGTACAGAGCTGCATTGACTGCCCTGTAGGGTGTCTGTTCCCCAGCAGGACTGGGGTTGATGGTCCCCTCTACTGCCATCATTGCAGGGAGGATGTGGATCTGTTGATAGGAGACCCTATTTGCTGCCCTCAGGGAGGGGGGGGGGGTGGTGGTGGTGGTACATAGCCCACCTAGGGGTCCATAGGGGCTACACCTGACTGAGACAGACAGAGATATCCAGAGTGTTTCTGCAGAAACCACCTATCTCACAGTTTAACACTGCTTTGGACCTCCGGCATGGCCTCATTCAGCCATGGAAGGTGCTGTGGACCTGGTGCTGGGCGCCTCACTACACCCTCAGGGTGAGCACAGTACCCGCACAATGTGACGGCATGTAGCTACTCTGTGCCAGTAAAACACACGGTCATTACCCCCTACCAGGCTGAGGTGCTGTGGGGGTGCACATGGTCACTTCCCCCTACCAGGCCGAGGTGCTGTGGGGGTGCATTCCCCATCTTGTGTTTATCTGTGGACAGCTGATTTGCATGTGCAGTGCATCATGGGTACGGGTGTGCTAACCCTATCCTGGTGACCACAACAGACTGTCTGTGTGGTGACGTGCAGGCTCTCTGCAGCCAGCCTGGGGCTTGCTAGTAGCTATAGAGCTGTTGCCCAATGGTTACTTCACTGCCTGTGAAGCCAGAGGTCATGGGTTCAAACCCACAGTGGGGTTATTTGGTAGGGCTGCCCAAAGCATTATCTCTTTTTAATGTACATTTTTGCTGCCAGCAAAAACACCCTCAGCATACTGTACCCATAAGGTGCCTCTGAGGGTGCTTTATAGGGCGCCCTATAGGGCACCTTATGGTTCCCGTCCATATAAGGTGCACTATACATTATCCTGTGACGCAACTTATAGGGTGCCTTGTAGGGAACATTTTAGGGTGCCGTGGCGGACAGTGCACTTTATAATGTGCCCTATGGAGTGCCTTATAGGGTGCCTTATACGGCATTTGCAATTACGGCACGTGAGGGCGTGTTTGCTGGCAGCAATTAATAAAATAAAAATAAAGTGCTGCAGGAAACAAAATGTACATTGCAAAGCAGATGCCTCAGCCAGCCTTACGTATTAGGCACCCTGGGGAGCAAACTCATGACCCCTGTATCAGCAGTCAGTGCCTTAACCATTGTGCTGTTTTTCTGTTCCTGTGCTTGCACATCAGCGCGCCGCCTTATGCCTCCCAATATTAAAATGCCTCCTAAAGCAATAGCGCGCCGCCTTATGCCCATCAGTGCACCGCCTTATGCCGCCCAATATTGAACTGGCTCCTAAAGTAATGCCTCAGCCAGCCGTTTTCATTGGGCACTGTGGGGGATTGAACCCCTGTTCCCTGCACCATTGGTCAGTGTCTTAACCATTGTGCTGTGGCTCTACTCTTCTGCTTGCACATCAGCGCGCCACTTATGCCTCACGCGCAGCTTTCTCATGCGCTAATGTGCGGGGCGCACATGGGCGCCGCGCACCTTAGCGCATATTTAAATCCCGGTTTTTCTTTTTCAGGAAGAAACGCCCACTCCTTATATGGCATCCGCACACTACCGCGGCCCGCACATTAGCGGGGTTTTAGTAAACATGCCCCTAAGTTACAGCTTATATTTTCTTTTTGCTTGATGCTAATATAGCTTTTAACTGTTATACCTTACTTTGGGAATATTCTGACTGTGTAGCCCTAAAGCCTGCAAAAACTATAATTTTCTTTCTTATCTCTGCTGGTTTCTAGCTTCCTATATAGAGTTTAACTGTCTGTTTTGGGGAACTTGCTAATATAAAGTTTAACTGTGATTATACATTAAGCCTGTGGATGATCTGACTGACTTACTGCTCTTCTGGGTAGCCTTGGAACAGATATCTGTGGATGCCCCCAGTTCAGGAACAGCCTTCTAACCAGAGATACTTAGGTTCCCGCCCACCCCCCCCCCCACCCCCCAGGGGCTGCATTGCCTATATAGTAGTCACATACGTTGCCATCTATTGCACATCTTCTTCTTCCTTTCTTCTTCTTCTTCTTCTCCTTCTCCTTCTAGCACTGCTTATTCAGCATGTCCTGTATTCACTGCAATAACTGCAATACATTCATTCCAAGACGAATCATTTGGAAACTAAGAGCTTGCCCTCTGTGCCTCAGGTCAGCTGCCATGCATAAAGAACTACTAAGGGAAGACCTAGCTGCCATGCATAAAGAGGTAACCCTACTGAGGGAGGAACTAGCTTCAATGAAGCACACCTCTTCTAGGATACAAACTGAACAATGTCCACCACCACTCCCAAAAAGAATCAAACACCCAAGGGACAAGTGAATCACTGTGGGTTCTGGTAGATTGCGACCTGTAACACACAGACATCCTATGCATCAAATGATATCCCTACATAATGCCTTCTCTGCCTTGGCCAATGAGGACGATGAACTGAGGGAGGAACTGGCTGCAATGAAGTGTACCTCTTCTAGGATGCAAACTGAACAAAGTCCACCACTGCTCTCACAAAAAATCAAACACCCCAGGAACAAATGGATCACAGTGGGTTCTGGTAGATTGCAACCTGTGACACAGAGGCATCGTATGCATCAGGCGCTATCCCTGCATAATGCCTTCTCTGCCTTGGCAATTGAGGATGCCCAATCCAAAGAAACTGAAGGGCCCTTAAATGAGGCAGACGATGCCCAACCTCCTGCTAAAGGACCAAATATGAAGAAAACCTCACCAAACAGCAAGCTACTACTACTTGGTGATTCCATCATCAGTGGCACCAAGTTGGGAACACAGTTCAAAGGAGAGAAGATAGTTAGTTGCCTCCCAGGCTCTTCAGCCTGCAGGAATACAAACCACGTTGTTGAAGTACTTAGAGCAGAAAGTGAACACGCCAAACTTGATGTTGTTATCCACTTGGGCACAAATGACCTGGCTAGAAACAGTGCCTCTACAGTCCTTGGGAGAGAAACTCAAGCCCATTGTTAACACTGTTGCATTCTCAGAGGTTCTACCTGTTCTTGGTAAGGGGGCAAAAAGGCTGCATCGCACTAACAGCTTTAATACATGGCTCCAGACCTGGTGCAAACAAGAAGGATTCAGATTTATTGGTGAATGGGGTAACAGATGGAACAACAAGAGACTATACTGTACTGATGGACTACATCTCTCTATCGCAGGGAAAAGAATCCTAAGTGAAAAATTCAAGCAATATGTGGATATGCATTTAAACTAGAAAAAGGGGGTGATGTATGTTGTCATGAGGTGCAGCGGTCAGAGCCCATGGAGATAGGGGATTCTGAACAAACCGGAGCTAACTTTGACAGCTCAGGGATACACATGGCCAAAGGTTGTCATAGGAACTATACACAAGCTATTTCACGTGGTGTAGGGGAACGCCCAGACTCAAAGCTAGCTCGTGGCTCATCAGGGGATGAGGGGCAGCTGACAAGGGGCGGAGCCAACATCACAAGCTATGCAGTTAAAAATCACTCACCTGAGAATAGTGCAGAAGCGGCTAGAGGGAGAACTGCAAAAGAGAGAACTGCCGAGGAGAGACGTGCTGGCAGGGAGAGAAGTCCCGATAGCAGGAGAACTCCAAGCAGGGAGAGAAGCTTGAGAGGCAGGAGAGAAGGATCTCCATGCTGGTTAAAACCAATTGCTGACCAAAGGAGACTACCAGGGAGGTGTAGTGCTAAGAAACCCAGGAAGGGCTGTTTGGAAGAGCAGTGCACAGCTGACCAGTGCTTCCGAGAACCTTGCTACAGAGGAAGCAGAGGTAGTAGCTCTGAGGTCAGGCTAAGGCAAGACCAGTCACCCAGCACAAGGTGCCAAGCAGGAGAAAACCATTATCCTGAAGATAATTTGGTGCCAAGGAGAAAGCTCAAACAGACACGGAGTGAAAAGCCTTCCCACGAGCAGAGCTGTGCTCGAGGGAGGAACGTTGAAGGGAGACTGCTGAAAGGTAACCTTATTCTTCCTAATAGGAGAAGCTTAGACTATAGCAGTCAGCCCTGTACTTACCAAGAATTATGTGCTGCCTCTGAGAGAGACTATAGTGATTACGGTATTTACCCATCCACCTCTAGGCTGGTGGGGGAAGGGAACTCCCAAAGCTATAGAGAGGAACTCAGCAGTCAGAACAGAAGTTTCACTCACCGGGAAACTTACCCAGATATAGAAGAGATGCAATGTGATCCTTGTGAGGAGTCTAACGGTGATATTTACATGGACTGTACATATACCTTATCTGATAGCATATCTTCTCTATGCTGAAGAGCTGTAGGAGCTAATTCATAAAGAAAACAGACAGGAAGAGTTTTGTGAAGGAAACTGTTTTCTTTTACCATTTTTGCCTCCATTGTGAAAGCTGAAGATAAGCATATCCTTTGTTCAAATGTTTCTTTAATTTGGATACCAGAAGTATGGTTTTGTGTTGCCTTATTTCATTGTGTGAAAATCCAACCCTGGGAAGGGAATAAATCCTGTTTAAAATCCTTATCACTCCGACTACAACTACTTTCTTTTTGCTAAAGTTGTGGAACTACAAATCCCAGAGGGCATTGCCAAGCCTCTCTACTATACTCCACAGCTATTAAAGAACTTACCCTGCTAATCCACCCATGCCTATGGCCTCTGGGAGGTGAGTGGGCGACAATGTAGAAGATCAAGCTCTGGACATCATCCCCTGCAAAAGCAGATTAAAATCAGAAACAGCCAAACTTTTAAACGACACATCAAAAACAAGTGGGAAGATGTAGACAGATCAAAATCAATGCAAAATACACACAAGCCAGTTAAATGCAGGAAAGCAATGAGCACAAATGCTCAAAGCTTACCCAACAAAGTTCCGGACCTGGAAGCCCTAATGGTGGAAATGAATTTGGACATTGTGGCCATTACAGAAACATGGCTTAATGAATCGCATGATTGGGATATAGCCATAGCTGTCTATAATCTATTCAGAAGAGACAGAGAACATGGAAGAGGAGGAGGAGTAGCCTTCTATGTGAAAAGCAATATTAAAGCTACTGAAATGCAGGGGGCATGGGGAAAAGAAGAAGCGCTCTGGATTGTGTTGGAAAGAGGAGATGGCACTGTCATGCATACTGCTGTATTCTACAGACCTCTGACACAAATTGAAGAGATAGATAACGAACTGATTATAGATATTGCCAAGATAGCCACAAAGGGGAAAGTGATAATATTGGGTGACTTTAATCTACCGGATGTGGATTGGATTACTCCTTCTGCATATCTGGAAAGAAGCAAAAAAAAGTGGATGCTCTCCAAGATGCGCTACTTAGACAAAGGGGTATGTTTACTAAACCGTCTTAACGTGCGCTCTCCCATGTTATCGCACGATAAGGCGCCATCTCCAGGAACAAGCAGGAATGAGTCTTCACATATGGGTATCGTCGGTACCGACGGAGCCTGCGTGGGAACGCTCCCCAGCGTCCAAAAGGAAAGCTTTTGGGAGCATCCCACAGCGCCTGCGCGCTGCCTTCCCGCCTTTCCTAACCGCCTCTCTCCAGTTCTTCTTTTCCGCGGAGCCAGCAGGTCGTGTTCCTGTCACCGCTGAAGAATTTCTTTATTTTATTTTATTTCTTTAGTCGCGCGTCTGCCTTCTCGACGCTGGACCTATACCGCCGGTCTTTTCTTTCTTTATTCTAAAAAAAAAAAAATACTATTTTTTCTCACTTCAGTGCATTTTCTTCTTTGGCCTTAGGCCTAGGACATTTTTCCTCATGGAAAAGCCCGCCTCTGGGTTTAAAAAATGCACGAAGTGCAGCGGCACTATTTCTGTCACTGACACCCATGAATGGTGTCTAAAATGTTTAGGTCCTGACCACTCCATTGCGGATTGTGAGTCCTGCTCCATGATGTCTAAAAGAGGTCTACAGAATCAAGCAGCTAAGCTCAGTACCCTGTTTCCCTCAGATGCAGCTTCGGTTGCATCGACGTCCTTCAGGGCTTCTTCTTTCTCACATGGATCTCAGGTAACCAAACTTAAATCTAGCCGGTCCTCGAAGGGTAGATCTCCCTCCAAGTATCGAGATGTCTCCGGGCTTGCCCTCGAGGAATCTGCACCGGCAAAATTATCCGGCTTCCAAAGCTTTATCTATGGGGTCACAGGTTGACATCGATGGCTCGGCCTCGACCGATCACCTGTTGCCATGTTCTGGGGTACCACTGGTACCGACATCCAGACATTGGTGGCGTCGATGGATCAGAATATCCTGACCATGCAGCGTGCCATCACGGCATTCATACAAGCTGCGACGCCTTCGGTACCGCAACAAACTCCGTTGCCGGTACCGACTCCGGCACCAGTACCGACATCGGTTCCGGTGCCGGTACCGATTGCATCGACATCCGCTTCGGTGTCGACTGCAGCGGTACACTGTTCTGTGATGCCCATCTGTACCGAACCGGTACCGATCATTCCCGATGTCGATACCACCCGGTACACGTATCGGGCTCTGCAGGAGCATCCAGACAGGCGATACTTCGATTCCTCTGAAGACTCTGATGAATCAGATGTCTCTGTCGAAGCATCGGTGATCCATCCTCAGGAGCCCTCTTCTCCAAAAAGGAGAATGTCTCCTCCAGAAGACTTGTCTTTTCAAGACTTCGGCCCCTCAGACAGAGCCTAGAGCCAAAAAATTAGATATTTTACAATATCTTAAGGCTCCTAAAGAGGCAGACACTTTACCAATACATGAGATTCTTTATGATCACAGGTTGGGCATATGGGAGACTCCTCTCACCACTTCCCCTCATTCTCGCAGGCTGGACACCATGTATTGTGTTCCTCCTTGTCCTGGCTTCCATAAGACTCAGCTTCCTCACCACTCCATTGTGGTGGAGTCTGCTATGAAGAAGATAAAGAGTACAAAAAGGCACTCTTCTGCTCCTCCAGGAAGAGAATGCAGAACCTTAGATGCCTTTGGCAGGAGAATTTTCCAGGCCAGTATGCTTGTTGCCAGAATCAACTCCTATAGTCTCTATATGGGGATGTTTCTAAAAGAAGTTACAAATCACCTGCAAACTTTATCTCCTTTTATTTCAGAAGATAAAAGGGAAGAGTTCCTCACCTGGCTCAAACATGCCCAGGATATTTCCAAGTTTTCCAACCTTGCAGCCTTTGACTCTTTTGAAGGTGCCAGCAGAGCCTCGGCCATTGCCATAGGTGCACGCAGAGTTGCTTGGTTACAAGCTTCTGATTTGGAACCCTGGGTTCAAGATGGACTAGGAAACCTTCCTTGTACAGGTGAAAACCTTTTTGGCAAAGATTGGCAAGCAAAGGCCACCCAAATGGATGCTGAAAATTCTGCTTTAGATAGACTTTCAAAGTCTACTTCTGCGCCTTTTAAGAAAAGGTTGTTCAAAAAGGGGTTTTTTTCCCAAAAAAGGGAAATATTATTCTGCTTATGGTCAGCAGTCATCTTCTGCAGGTCGTTTTGCTACAAAGAGACAGCAACAACCGAAACAGGCCAAGCCTAAGGCTTCTAGGACTGCTACAGCCCAACAGCCTCAGCCTCCTCAGGGCCTTTGACTTACAACTAGAGAGCTTAGCCTTTCTGGCTCTAGAACATCCAGAGCCTCTCACCATTCCAGGAAGGTTGGCTTACTTTGCTCCCAGGTGGGAACAAATCACAGCAGAGCAATGGACCCTCTCCATCATAAGGGAGGGGTACAAGCTTCATTTCTTAAACCTTCCTCCTCACACCATGGTGAGACAGTTCAATTCTCAGTCATCTCTCCTCGACCTTCTGGGTCAGGAGATTGCTACCCTTCTTGCCCAAGTGGCAATAGAAGAAGTACCCCTTCTTCAACAGGGCTCAGGGTTCTACTCCCCCTACTTTCTTATCCCAAAGAAAACAGGGGGCTACAGACCCATATTAGATCTCAGAGAATTGAACAAGTTTCTGTGCAAGGAGAAATTCAAGATGATTTCTCTCGGTACTCTCCTTCCATACCTTCAGAGTCAGGATTGGCTTTGCTTTCTAGACCTCAAGGATGCGTACACCCATGTCCTCATCCATCCAACACACAGAAGGTTCCTTCGGTTCCTTTATCAAGGGAAGCGCTACCAATAAAGAGTGCTTCCTTTCGGTCTGGCCTCTGCACCAAGGGTGTTCACAAAATGCATGGCAGTAGAAGCTGCATTTTTCCGCACTCTAGGGATATTCGTATTCCCATATCTGGACGACTGGCTCATCCGAGCTCCATCCCAGTCAGAGGCCCAGACTTCTCTAACCTGCACAAGGCATATCCTTCAGTATCTGGGATTTGTAATAAACTTTCCAAAATCCCATCTCACCCCTACTCAGTCTTTAGAGTTCATAGAGGCCTTGCTGGATACCACAACTGCAAGGGCCTATATTCCCCAGGCCCGTTGCCTACGCTTGGTGCAGTTAGCCTCACAAATTCAGTTAAAATCCCATTTAACTGCTCGAGAGATGTTACAACTGTTAGGCCACATGACATCCACTGTGCATGTGGTTCCTTACGCTCGCCTTCATATGAGGGCAGCTCAGTGGACTCTGTCCACCCAATGGACCCAGGCATCAGGTTGCCTGTCAGACAAAATAGCAACCTCCAGTCGCCTCTTTTGGTCCCTCCAGTGGTGGAAGTCCACTCAAAATCTGTTGCTGGGGTCCCCCTTTCAACAGGTGTTACCCCAAGCAACCCTTACAACAGATGCCTCTCCAAGAGGTTGGGGAGCTCATCTTCAAGATCTCTCCACTCAAGGCATCTGGTCTTTACAGGAGACATCTCTACATATCAACCTCTTAGAGCTCAGAGCAATTTTTCTAGCTCTCAGAGTCTTCCACACCCTGCTCAGCTACAAGACAGTCCTCATCCACACGGACAACCAAGTAGCCATGTTCTACGTGAACAAGCAGGGCGGGACTGGCTCTCTGTCACTTTGCAATGAAGCTCTGAGACTGTGGGCCTTCGCCAGAGAGCATCAAATTCATCTCATGGCAGTGTATCTTCCAGGGGTTCAAAACTCTTGGGCAGACAGACTCAGTCGAGTTCTGCTTCCACACGAATGGTCCCTCCATGGGGACCAGATAGCCAGGATCTTTCGAATTTGGGGAACCCCAGGCATAGACTTGTTTGCAAGTCCGTGGAATGCCAAACTTCCCCGGGTCTGTTCCAGAATTCCGTGTCAGGGAGTTCAGGCCAGGGATGCCTTCCTCCTCCATTGGGGCAAGACTTCCTCTATGCCTTTCCACCCATTCCCCTAATTCCCAAGACACTCTTCAAACTTCAGAGAGACAAGGGGTCTATGATCCTCATAGCACCACATTGGCCACGCCAAGTGTGGTACCCTCTACTTCTGCATCTCTCTCAAGCTCCCTCCCTGGACTTGGGATCTGCTCCAGACCTCCTGTCCCAGGAGGAGGGAACGTTGTGGCACCCAAATCCCCAGTCTCTTCACCTCAGAGCCTGGTTGCTGAAGGCCTAGACCTTCAAGATTTGCATCTTTCTCAGCAAGTGAAGGATATCCTTCATGCTTCCAGAAAGCCTTCCACTAGACGTTCCTATGCTTTTAAATGGAAAAGGTTTACCATTTGGTGTGCAGAGAAGGGTCTTAACCCTCTTGCAATACCTCTGAATTCTTTACTAGAGTATTTGCTGCATTTATCCCATGCAGGCCTTAAAACAAATTCAGTAAGAGTCCATTTGAGTGCTATTGCAGCATCCCTTAAACCTCTCAATGGACAGCCTATTTCCTCTCATCTTCTTATAGCAAGATTCATGAGAGGCCTTCTTTTGACTAAACCTCCCATCAGACCACCTCCAGTGGCATGTGACTTGAATCTGGTTCTTGGCCAGCTTATGCAGCCACCCTTTGAACCCTTAGCCACTACCTCCTTGAAATTCCTTTTCTGGAAGGTTATTTTTCTCATTGCAGTCACTTCAGCTCGCCGCATCAGTGAGCTGCAAGCCTTGGTGGCTAATCCTCCTTATACAAGGTTCCATCATGACAAGGTAGTCCTCAGGACTAATCCACACTTTATGCCTAAAGTGGTCTCACCTTTTCATTTGAACCAAGAGGTTTATTTACCTGTCATTTTTCCAGGACCTCATGCTTCAAGTGCAGAGAGGAATCTTCATACCCTGGATTGTAAAAGAGCTCTTGCTTTTTACTTACAAAGGACACAGCAACATAGAAAGTCCTCTCAACTCTTTGTTGCTTTTGATCCCTCTCATTTAGGACTTCCAGTCTCTAAGAGAACTCTGTCCAATTGGATTACTCAGTGTATTTCTTTTGCCTACCAGAGTAAGAACCTTTCTCTGGAGGGCCATGTCACAGCTCACAATGTGAGGGCCATGGCAGCCTCTATGGCTCATCTAAATTCTGTGTCCATCGACCAGATCTGTCGAGCGGCAACCTGGGTCTCGGTTCATACCTTCACAACCCATTACTGCTTGGACAAGGACTCCCGCCAGGATGCCTTGTTTAGTCAGGCTGTTCTCAAACACCTGTTCCATACCTAACCAACTCCTACCCTCCATCCCTGGCTGGATGCCTGAGATTCATGGGTGGATGTAGAGCCCTTCCCAGGGACTCACAATCTGGGTGATCTCCCAGGCATCTCTAGCTGGGGAGTCCCCATATGTGAAGACTCATTCCTGCTTGTTCCTGGAGATAGCACAGTTACTTACCTGTAACAGGTGATCTCTGGGAACAGCAGGAATAAGTCTTCACAACCCACCCACCTCCCCTAGGAGTTGTATCTCTCTATCTTTCTTTCCTTTCCTCACTCTCTCTTTGTCTCAGCTTTAAAACTCGAACCGGAGAGAGGCGGTTAGGAAAGGCGGGAAGGCAGCACGCAGACGCTGTGGGATGCTCCCAAAAGCTTTCCTTTTGGACGCTGGGGAGCGTTCCCGCGCAGGCTCCTTCGGTACCGACGATACCCATATGTGAAGACTTATTCCTGCTGTTCCCAGAGATCACCTGTTACAGGTAAGTAACTGTGCTTTATCGCACGATAAGGCACCTTATCGTGTGATAATGGCGCCTTAGCGCGTGTTAACGCGCGCAAATGAGCGCTGAAGGCGGAGAAAGGCTCCCGGAGGGCGGAGGAAGGCTCCCCAGGGGCGGAGAGAGAGGGTCAATGGGCGGAGAGTGGGAGGAGAGAAGCTCCCTGCACACTAACGCTTGTGAAATCCGAGGCTGAAAACTAACGCCAGTGAAACCCTGGCGTTAGAGCTGATTTAATGGGAAAAGAAACCATTTCCGTCAGCAATGTACAGCAAAACTAGGGAAACCTACAAAAAGTGATAAGTGTGATACATGTGCACGGAACAAAAGGGCAAAGAAACAGTGAAAATGACCAGAAGAAAATGTAAAAAAACCATAACCAAGCTGGGAAATAGTGATATCAATGGGAAACATCAAAAAACACCCCCAAGAAAGCTCCAAAAAAACATGAATTTTGGAAGGGTCTATGCTCTGTCCCCATACAAGGTGAATGAGCCCACAGTGAAATTGCGCTGATCAGTGTTTTCCTCTCCATTGGACAGGTTTCCTATGGTGTGCACATGTTCCACAACAGCAGGGCGGGCATGTCGGAATGGGCAACTGGACAGATGCTGGAAAAGGGGACACAGAGGGCTGCAGGCGGCACATGCTGTGGTGCAGCTGGGGCACAGTGTGGACTAGGGTAATGCCTAGCTGGCCCATAGGAATGCTGAAACAGTAGAGCAGCCAGACAGCAACTGCTGAGGGCCCAACATGGGCAAGAGTGTGCTTCCCACGGTGTCACAGGGAATAGTACCCAGCAGGTACCCCCAATGGCATGGAACATTGGCAGGCTGTGTTGGGGGAAAGCGTGGACAGCTATGCAAGCACCCCTACCCCAGAACCCGCACCATAGGCAGCCGCCTACCCGCACACTGGATGGCCTGAGACTGCACAGCACCAGCACCACCAGCAGAAGGGCATGTCAGCATGGTGGCAGAGGGGTACTGGTGGTGGAGGGGCAGTGGCAGCTGCCCAGAGCAGACCATTGCCTAGCCCTGTTTAGGTGGGTGCCGTGCACTGCAACAGACAGGCTCTGTCTGACAAACAGTCATGGTATCTCCAGGGAATGCACTATCTCTGTGGCAATACGGTGGTGCAGTGAACACAGCCAGTGTGTTCAGGAGCAGAAGGTCACAGGTTCAAGTCCCAGCTGTGGTGCCTGCCAACCCAGTCCCCATATTTTACCCACTACTAAAACGTGCTAATACAGACAGAACCTTTATTGCAGATAACAGAAACATGCCCAATAAACCTACATTTTACCCTACAGAGCACAGACCCCATAAACATGCACATTACCTAGAGCAGAGTCTCCCAAATGCAGTCCTGGAGGGCCAAACACCATTCAGGTTCCATGCTGCCTCTAATAAACACGGCTGTGCTGCATGTCTATGCACCGCCCCCATGGTATGCAGATGTATCTCATGCATATTCATTAGGGACAGCATGAAAACCCGAACAGTGTTTGGCCCACCAGGACTGGAGTTGGGAACCTCTGCCCTAGAGCAGCGGGCAACAGGGGCAGACACACCCTCACCCACAGGCTCCAATATCCAAAGCCTCCTGGAGAGGCAGGATGTTGGGCCCTGCGTGCATCTCCCAATACTAGCACTTGCGTACCTTAGCAATGCCACCCTAAACCTGGGAATATTGTACACACCTATCAAACGGTTGCTATGATTACTGGCAGATAGCAATTCCTAAGTTAAGCACAATTTGCTGATTGAGCTGCATCATAGCAACCTTTCTGCTGTCTGTGGAGTGTGCTTCAGGTCTGATGTCTAACAGTGTTTACCACCCTGGGGAGTGACCCCAACAGTATTGCATACCATAGCCATGCCTGCACTGGTGCGGTGCATACCATAGCCATGCCAGGACTGGTGCGGTGGCCAGGGCTGCCAAGAGCCTCTATATTTGCACAATGCTGGCATAGGTGTGGGAGCGTGTGTTTGTCTATCCAGTGTGTGGTGTCTGCCAACACCTTCCTCAGCTCATACTTTTGCCAGTGTAAGCCTGCCAATGTGCATAATGAGGAGCAAGGTACCATGGGTATATCCCGGACAGGGTGGCCTGGCCAGGATGCCTCTGCACAGGGCATAGGGCAATGGCTCGGACATTGTAGTGCCTGACAACCACCTGCACGGACAGGGTGGCCACAGCATGTCCTGCTGGGAGGTCACTCTCACCCTGACTGAGCAGTGACCACGGCATGGCTAGGTTCTCCCATAGTGCTATATAGTGTTTCTCTCATGTGATGTTTATGGTTTCCTTTTGGGGCCCAATCACTGACTTATCTGCTTGGTGTGTATGCTGACATCCCAGTTCTGGGTACATGCATCTCCTCCAGAAACATGCAGTATGGACTAGCTAGCAGACTGTCTGCAGCTAGTATGTGTCTGGATGGAACATCTTGCAGGGTGCAGCAGCTGGAGGCTTGCTGCTGGAGAATGTCAGATAGTGGTGGGGGGCAGCTGAGCATTTCCAGGCCTTCTGTCTGCCTTGCCTTATGGATGTGTACAGATCTGCATTACCTGCCCTGTGTGGTGTCTGTTCCCCAGCAGGACTGGGGTTGATGGTCCTCTCTACTCCCACCATTGTGGGAGGTAGCGTGTGGCTCTTTTGGTGGGAGCTCCTGTTTCCCACCCTGAACCACAGAGAGTGGGTTGGGTGGTGGTATATAATCCATCTATGGGTCCAAATACCCCTCCTTCACCTACATCATGTGACCATGGTACCAACACAGGATATGCACTATGCATGTACAACACACACACTTTACCTGATTGCTTGCTGTGATACCACCTTGATTATTAAGATAAGGCGGTTTAGAAATACTGTTAAATAAATAAAAAATAAATAAATAAATTTTGGGTGCATCATAGCCCATAAGGGCTAGACATGACTGAGAAATACAGATGTGTCTGCAGGAACTACCTATCACACACACTAGCACTGATGGGGACCTTCAGCATAGCCTATTTCAGCCATGAAAGGTGCTGTGGATCTGGTGCTGGGTGCCCCACCTCACTCTCAGGGTGAGCACAGTACCCGCACAATGTGACGGTCTGTAGCTACTCTGTGCCAGTAACATACACGGTCAGTACCCCCTACCAGGCTGAGGTGCTGTGGGGGTGCACACGGTCAGTTCCCCCTACCAGGCCGAGGTGCTGTGGGGGTGCATACCCCATCTTGTGATCATCTGTAGACTGCTGATTTGCATGTACAGTGCATCATGGGTACTCACAGTGCATCATGGTAACCACATGTGCATCATGGGTACCCACAGTGCATCATGGTAACCACAGCAGACTGTTTGTGTGGTGACATGCAGTCCTTCTGTAGCTAGCCAGGGGCTTGTTAATAGCTGTAGCCCACTGGTTACTTCACTGCCTGTGGAACCAGAGGTCATGGGTTTAAACCCACGGTGGGGTTATTTGATAGGGCTATCCAGAGCATTGTCAATTTTTAATGTACATTAGTGCTGCCAGCAAAAACACCCTCAGAATACTGTAACCATAAGGTGCCTCAGAAGGCGCTTTATAGGGTGCCCTATAAAGCGCCTTCTGAGGTACCTTATGGTTACAGGCCATATAAGGTGCCTTATAAGTTGTCCTATGGAGCGCCTTATAGGGTGCCCTATAGGGGACATTATAGGGTGCCATGGCAGATAATGCACTTTATAATGTGCCCTATGGAGTGCCTTATAGGGTGCCTTATGTGGCACCTTAGGTTATGGCACGTGAGGGTGTGTTTGCTGGCAGCAATAATTAAAATACAAATAAAATGCCTCAAGAAACAATACTTACATGTCAAAGCTGATGCCTCAGCCAGCCTTATGCATTAGGCACACTGGGGGATCAAACTCATGACCCCTGTATCATCAGTCAGTATATTAACCATTATACTACACCTCTGTTTCTGTGTTTGCATGTCTGGGCGCCTACTTAAGATTACCGTGCGTTAACGCGCTTAGCCCGTTAATGTGCGCAGCAGCGCGCGTTATCGCGCGATAATCCCGTTTTGCTACTTTAAGACTGAAACGCCAACTCCTTTTATGGCAGCCTGCACACTATCGCCGGGCGCACATTAAGACGGTTTAGTAAACATACCCCAAAGTGTGATGGAACCAAACAGAGAAAGCTCAACATGGGGAGGGGTGGCCTGCACGGAGCGGCAGGTGCAACTACTTTTGCCATCATACTGGGCAGACTAGATGGACCATGCTGGTCTTTATCTGCCGTCATTTACTATGTTACTATGTTACTATCTAAAATTTGCCTTCACAGGCATTGAAGCTTTTGCAAGGCACTCTATCTGTAGTTTCTCTTTTTAGCTAATTATCTCCTTTTATGATAGTTTCTTGTTAGGATTTTTGCTTTATTCCCTCTTCAAAAAGGGCATAGTTCATGTAATAAAATGTAATAAAAATGCTATTCATGAAAAATAGAGGGACGAGTGGCTCAGTGGTTGGGACAGGTTACCTCAGGCCTGAAGGCTGGGAATTCAATTCCCACATGGAGACAAGCAACCTCAAGCTAGATGGAGTGGGGTCTCTAGTCCTATGTTCACTCCTTGTGGCCTTGAGCAAGCCACTTAACCCTCCATTGCCTCAGGTACATTTAGATTGTGAGCCCTTTAGGGACAAGGGAATAAAAAGTACTTGTTAGCATACATGTAAACCACACTGATTCTAAAGAGCACAGTATATAAATAAATAAAAAATAAACCATGATCCTAAGGTTTCATTTTTAACTAATATGTCTAAATTTATGTCTAAGGTTTCATTTTTAATTAATATGTCCAAATTTATTGTCACGATTGCCCAGTGTAAAATGTATGGTTATATTAGCCAAAAATGTTACACTTGAGTTACAGTATTTAAAACCTATCTGAATTGTATCAGCTATATCCATCCTTAGAATAATGTGTCTAGCCTACAGTTTGGTTGTTCAAAAATGTTTTTATTCTTATTCTGCCTCAAGGCAGATTGAAACATTATTTGAATTTATATACAATAAATTCCTGATGTTGGTAAAGTTATGCACAGCAATATTTGAACAGAAAATACTCTTAAGCTACCCAATGGACTAAAAATATGTTTATTATATTCAGTTCATGCTTTTCATTCGTAGCTCAAGGCGAACTGCAGTCAGGTAGGAGATGCTTCCCTCTCCCCAGAGGGTTTACGATCTGTTAGAGTCTTAATCACTGAAACAAATTGTCTCTGTAAGGTAAAAATCATTCAAATATATGCAGATGTCTAATTTTGTATTATGTTTGTAATATGAAACCATATGTACGTTTTGATTCAGAGTGAAACAATTTTCATTAATCATATATACACTGGCGCACTAAGCTCTGAAATATGGCCCATATCTAGTCAGGTTGATTTTTTAAATATTTATATTTCCATTATTCAAAATAGAGAAATACAAGTAATGTCATCACAGGCAAAGAAGTGAAAACAAAACACACTAGCCCCCATTAGCGAGAGAGGAGAATACACAATAGGATTCTGAATCGAAGATCTTTGCTTTCTTTAACTGATAACAAGGACTTGGTCTGACCCAATCAGTCAGTATCTCTTTGTTTATTTTACTGATATCCTGATTAATAGAACGAAGTAGATTTTCTTCTCATAACTTACTCTGTGGTATAAATATAGTTGTGTGCATGAAGCATTCTTGGGGAGCTGAGTTTTCTTCTTTTTAATGGCAGGATATTGTTTAAAGCACCCTTTGCAATTCATTTACAGAATATGCATCTAAATATAGCACATTTCAATTTTATAAGCATACTGCTGAATTTTATTGGCTTCTTGGCAGCCCTGTTGAAGAATTTAACATTAATATTTAACTTTGCAAGCTGCAGTCAAATGCAGCTAGTCCTGACTCAACTGGTAGAGATAGGCATTTCCCTGTGCTGGGGCTTTATTATGTTTTTAATTTGAATAATGGTTACCTTAGTTACGCCAAAAAGAAGTTTCGGTATGCGTGTTGAATTCATCTTTTACGTTTCCTTTTTATGCCTTCCTGGATATAGTTTTCAGACTGTAAGGTGACAGCCATATCAAAGGCAAGTAAAATAGTTTCAGAGATGGAACCATTATGGATGTGACTCATTATCTCTGTGCAAAGAGCATGTAATGATATTATTTTTTTTTTTGTAATGCTACTTCATGTACACAACATTGTAAAAACACATATAAGAAACAGTCCTTTCTCAGTAGAACTTACAATCTGTTCCAAACAAACATACAGGACAAGAGACTGGGAATTTCCTTTCTTAAGAAAAGGGTTAAAAATCAACCAGACTGTGAATAAGAAATAATTTTTCACGGAAAGAGTGGTGGATGCCTAGAATACCCTCCCAGTGGAGGTGGTGGGGGAAAAACAGTGATAGAATTCAAAAATATGGGACAGACACAGAGGATCACTATGTAGCAAAAGGATGGAATCAAAGCAAGGTTAAAGAACCTTTACACTTTACAAAAGAAAGGGGGTGACCTGCACGGAGAGGTGCAGGAACCCTAAACAAAGACATAGAGGAAGGGTAACCTGCACAGAGGTGGGTACAATTTTAGCCAGTTCACTTAGTAGACTAGATGGACCATGCTAGCCTTTATCCACCATCATTTACTATGTTACTATGTGATAGGAGAAATAGGGGAAAGATTTAAAAATAGCCCTTAAAAAGGTTACTCAGCAACTCAGCACTTGAAGGTAGAGAGCATGGAATCACAAACTGGTAGTGGAAGAGAAGGATACTGGTAAGAGAGACTTGCCTGGTGAATGGCATTTACGAGAGACAGAAGGAGAGAGATGCTAAGGACTGTGTAAAGGAGTATACATCAGAACCCACCAACCCTCTTTAAAGTCAGTCCTCCTCACAAGAAATAGAGCTGGGAAAACAGAAGTTTAAAACTTCAAACCAGAGCTGATTGCCTCCCAGGGACCTGGAATGGCCACTGTTGGAAGCAGGATATTGGGCTTGATGAACCCTTGGTCTGACTCATTATGGCATCTCTTAAGTTCTTTGGTTTCTTTCCCTGCATATAATCGCTGGCGAGTGCAATGCTATATAGTCTGCAGGTGGTAAGTCAGGCACTTGTTCTGTTTGCTTCTATACATAAAAGGTTTTTCTTTTACTGACGAGGTTCGACCTGATTGTTTATTGTATAATGCCATCCCTACAGACCCAGAACCTAATGCTTATTCACACTATCTCAAGCTGCAGAATGAATCAATTTGTTCATGATTAAAAGAAGCTTCAAAGATAGATGGAAGCAGATAGGAAGCTGATATATTGGCTTGAAAAAAAGGGTTATATGGATGTAGCAACACTGACTTAAGCTAGAGATTGTTCACTGGGAAAATTGCATAGAACATATTGCAGTTGTAAGGACCCCTTCAGGATCCAAACCTTTCCAGTATGCTTTCTGTTTAGGGTCATTCTATTTTTGCTTTAGCAGTAGGTACAGCATATGCCATCTTGATGTATCATTCCTCTGTGGGATGGCTGCTTTGGTTCTGCCTGCCCCACATATAGCCTCAGTGCATAGGATGTAAGGTGTGTTTTTCTTATCTATTTGTGGTTTTGGAGCTATTTGCTTTGATTTCATGTGTATGCCAGAGGTCCAGTCTTTAGCCTACTATTATTTCATTTGCGCCAGAGGAGGAACAACCAGTCAGAGGTTTTACCTACCCCTCTGCCCTAGTGTGGAAGAAAGCTTGGAGGTACTAACTTGTTTTCCAAGCCTAAAAGGGGAGACTGCCATATTGGAGTTAACTCTGGGGGTTATTCCGAAACTCGTGCAGCTGCAGGCCCCCGAATAATTTCCCCACTGGTTGTGCAGGGAAGTTAGTAGGGGGTGGGGAAGAGGCGGCCTGGGGGCGGAGAGTGGGCAGGTAGTGGGCGGTCGCCAGCCCTGGACGTCCAGGGCCAGTGAATTGGCTGGAGAGGTTATTCCTTGGGGTGGAATAACCTCCCTGGATGTTTTTTTTTTCAATTCGGGACAGTCCCCCGCAGCCCGACCCTGGCCTTAGGAAGCTGGATCGGGGGTCAGGCTGCAGGGAATAACTTTTTGGGACAGCGGCCGGCATCGTGGCTTTTAAATGAAGCCATGGTGCCATGGCAACGGGACGCCATGACGCCACAGCTCCATTTAAAAGCCCTGGCTGAGTTAGTTGGGCTAGCGCTGTACATGCAGGCTGGGACTGAATCACAGTCCCGGCCTGCACGTACAGTGCTGTTCACAATTCTGATCCTGTGGGGCTGGACGTGCCCCGTGGGATCAGAATCGCGATCTCCTTTGTATGTCCAGGTCAGCCAGAACGTACAAAGGATAGCTATATCATGAATAGAATCGGGCCCTTTGCCTACTGGAGAAAGTATAGTAGAAAGTTTATCTTCAAGTGCTGAAGGAAGGAAGAAAGAACTCGAATCCCAGTGAGGAGGGAGAGATACTCTGGTGTCTGCTAAGTACCACAGGAGCCCCTATACAGGCATCCTCTTTTTATTGTAGAACTGTCAGGTAGTCAGGTTGGGGTCACAGACACAAATACTCAGAGCAATACAGTCCATGTTACCAAGGACTTTGTAGTTCATTAATGCTGAAGGACTGTAACCAGATGGACAGTAAGAACTGGAGTACCCAATTCCATGTCTAGGGGTGAGTCTGGCATCTGATCCCGGGCTTGGGGAACCCCCTGAGGGCCGGGCGGCAGGGAGAAGGGCTTTTTCATGGCTGGGCACTTTGTTGCTCCAGCTGGATGTGCTAGTGCCATGGCGACAGGACGCCACTGAATTGGCACAGCATCTGGAGCATTGGGAGGGCTGGCCGGGCAGAGCACTAGATGTAGCCCACTGTAGAATTGGGGGCATGCCCAGATTCCACAACCGCGGGAATGTATAGCCCCCATGGTTGCAGAATTGGGTACAAAGCAGCCCCATATATCTTTTGGCCATCTGGACGGAACGGACATGCCACTTGCAGAATCGGCCTGTTGGGGAAGAACAACCCAAACTACAGTTACACGGTGCAAGGTTCAACATTAGGAATCACCACCCAAGAAAAGGATCTAAGTATCATCGTGGATAATACGTTGAAAGTCTCTGCACAGTGTGCAGCGGCAGGCAAGAAAGCAAACAGAATGCTAGGAATCATAAAGAAAGGAATGGAGAATAAAACCAAGGATATTATAATGCCTTTCTTATCGTTCTATGGGTGCCTGCACCTTGAATATTGTGTGCAATTCTGATCACCATATCTCACAAAGGATATAGCAGAATTAGAAAAATAGAGAAGAGCAACCAAAATGGTAGGGATGGATGGATACCACTACAGGAAAAGGCTTAAAAGGTTAGGGTTCTTCAGTGGAGGAGTGGCCTAGTGGTTGGGGCAAGGTACTTCAGGCTGGAAGGTCGGGGGTTCAAATCCCACTAGAGGACAGCAACCTTGGGCCAGAAGGACTGGGATCTCTAGTCCCACAGGTGCTCCTTGTGGTCTTGGGCAAGCCACTTAACCCTCCATAGCCCATGTTCCCTGTAAAATAGTTATCTCCAAGTTATAATGCCCTGTTCAATGTAATTTCCGTTTGTTCAATGTAAACTGCACTGATACAGAATAGCACAGTATATAAGAGAATGTAAATAAATAAATAAACTTGGAAAAAAGATGGCTAAGGGCCCAATTCTATGAGGTGAACAGTGGGGCTGCAAGTCCTGCTGGGATATGCAGCCCCACTATCCACTTTACTGGTATTCTGCCTCTGCTGTGTGTGCTGCAGGGGATGGGGGTGGAAAGTGTGAGGGCTGTGGGCGGGACTGACCCCTGGATGTACAGGGCCAATTCCAGTCATGGCCCTGCACATCAGGGGGGGGGGGGTCAGTGAGTGGACACCCTGCACATCGGGGGGGGGGGTCAGCGAGTGGACACCCTGCTTATACCACCTCTGAGGTGGAATAAGAGCAGGGCACCTCTCCAAACATAGCCGGCAACCCCCCTGGAGCCCAGGAGCCCCCCCACAGGAGCACCAGGACATGGAGGGTGAGTCCCAGTGGCCCCCATTGGGTTCAGGCAGTGAGGATTCAGGGGTCTGGGGCTGCAGGCAGATGGAACCGTGGGGTCATCCCCACGACTGCGGAAGGGGAACACTGGGCCATCCTTAGACCCAATTCTGGCAGCCATGGGAACATTTTGCTTCCGTGTTTCAGAATCGGGTCCAAACGGGCCTGTCCTTCATGGGACCATCTGGATGGCCCAGACCTGTCCCTTCCAGAATGGGGCTCTAAGGGGAGATATGATAGAGGTCTATAAAATAATGAATGGAGTAGAATGGGTAAATGTAGATCGGTTGTTTACTCCTTCACAAAGTAGAAAGACTAGGGGACATGCAATGAAAGTACAATATAGGTCATTTAAGACTAATCGGGAAAAATTATTTTTTCACTGAACGCATAATTCAACTCTGGAATTCATTACCAGAGGATATAGTAAAAGCTGGTGGTGTAGATGGGTTTAAAAAGGTTTAGACAAGTTCCTGGAGGAAAAGTCCATTAACCATTATAAAAGAGGACCAGGGAAATCCACTGCTTACCCCGGAATAAATGATGTGGAATCTGTGTACCTTTTTGGGAACCTGACAGGTTCTTGTGTCCTGGATTGGCCACTGTTGGAAACAAGATACTGGGCTTGATGGACTCTTGGTCTGACCCAATATGGCATATGTTTTGTTCTTATGCGCCCAGGGTCCTAAAAGGATTTCCCTTCCAGTAGAGAATCTGCTCCCTGTGGAGAAGGGTGTGTCCTGGATGAGTGAAGGAATGGGAGAGAACCTTTATTAAATGCGTTGAGGCTGTCACAGACTGGTTCCAAGCACAAGGCCTCAAAATAAACTTCAGCAAAAGGTGAGAGAAAGGGACATAAGAATACATGCTGGGGTAAAAAGGAAGAATGGCAGGGTCAAAGAAAATCAGAGAAGGAAGTAGCTAGATGGGTGTGGGGAAGGATGTAGGAGATAGGAGGGTAGGTACTGGAGATATGGAGATGGGGGATAGCAGGGACTGGGACTTAGGTGGAGACTTTAAAATTCGGTGGGAGAAAAGATGACAAACTCCTAAGATTGACTGGGTACTGGGAGAATTAAGTTGCACTGTGCATGCAGCTATGGCAGCAGAAAGATTGCGGCATTGTGCAGCACCATCCCCAGCTTCATCTTTCTTTCTCTGAGTCAGCAACTTCAGCCAATGCTGCCTGTAGTATTCACTTCCAGGGCGCAGAGCCATTGAACTGTGCACTGGCAGTGAATGCTACAGACAGCACTGGCTGCTGCATGCTGACTCGGAGAAAGAAAGATGAAGATAGGGATAGTGCCATGCAATCTTTCTTTTGCTGATTTGGAGAAAAAAGACACCAGAGATGGTGCCGCACAGTATTTTTGCCATGGGGAGAAGGGGGGCAGAGAAATAGAGAAAGGGGATATGCTGGATTGGGCGCACAGGGAGAAAGATAGGGAGATTTGGGGTTTTGAGAGAGGAGGGATATATTGGACTGGGGATGGGGGGCAGGGAGAGAGAGAGAGAAGATGCTGGGCTGGCATAGGAGATAGGAGAGATGCTGGACTACTGGAGGGGGAGAGGAAGGAGATAGAAAGCTATTGGTCTGTGAGTTGGGGGGAGGGAAAAAGGGCTGGGGAGATGGAGAAAAAGAGGGAGATGTTGGGCTTTGGGGGTAAAGGGGAAGGGTGAGGGGATTGAGGGCTACTGAATTCGGGTGGTGAGAGGGAGACAGATGGTGGGCATGGTGTAACTATATGAAAGAGGCCACGGGAAATTGGCAAGGAGATGAGTGAGAGGAAGATGGTGATTAGAGAGCATGGGTATGTGGTAATGGGGAGTGGGTGAAAGACAGACGGGAATAAGAGGCTAGCGAAGGAGTGAGATGGGAAATTTTATTTATTTTATTTTATTTACATTCTCTTATATACCGCGCTATTCTGCATCAGTGCGGTTTACATTGAACAAACTGAAATTACATTGAACAGGGCATTATAACTTGGAGATAACTATTTTACAGGGAACATGGAAATGGGATAACTGGGAAGATGGGCTGGGCTGGGGGTTAGAGGAGTAGATGGAAAGTTGATAAGTGAAAAGTCAAAGGGGGATTGAGGATGGAGGAGTGAAATTTGAGTGGATAAAAAAGGAGGAAAGAAAGAAAAGGAGGAAAGAGCAAAAGGGGAAAGATCAATATGTTAGAGGCAGATTTAGAGAGAGAGTGGGAAAAAACAGAAGAGAGAAGAAAGGACAAATGGACAGCAGAAGCAGAAGACACAAAGACAGCAGAAGAAAGTGACTGGGGCAATTGCAAATGTCCAAGCAACAAAATGTAGAAAAGAAATATTTTATTATGAATTTATTAACTGGAATATGTCAGCTCCAGGAAATGTGCATCGCTGATGTCTTTGTGTTTTGTTCAGTACGACAGGAAATTAATTTATAGTTTTATTTTGCCAGTGTTATTGTACATTCCAAATTTGACTTTTGGGATTCCAAGTTTAATTATTGTCTTCATATTTCTAAAATGTGATCCCTTGTTCTGTATTTGGTGATGGTCTGCCTGTGTTTTGCATGTGTGACTGAGCTGCGGTATTCTGTTTGTGTAGCATCTATGTAGCAGTCCCACTTGTTCTCTTTTCCTAGTAGGAGATATATTGGTTTAATATTTGTAGTGCTACCTTTTACTAAGTAGGATTTGGTGCATGCAAGTCCTGGTAATCCTGCTATGATGATGTGGGTTTGCTATGAGTTCTAAATGAGTAGAGTTTTGTAGTACTTCCTAATGTACCTGGCAGTTGGCACTAGAGAATAGTAATGTAGAAATATGGTAGCCTTTCTTTATCCTCACTATATACATCCAAATGGTATTTAGAGGCATGCTTACCAAAAATTGATGCGCATTCGCAAATGTTGACGTGCACTAAGTGAAGCAGCACCCATTAATTTCTATGGGTGCTGTAGCATTTAACCTACATTAATGTTTAGTAAACATGTTCTTAAATCATTGCTGGGACAAAAAAGAAGCTTGTGAAGGGGTCCTTTGAAAAACGCCTAAAATAAATTAAAGTTATGCAAATGGTTAAATTTATGCAAATGAGGCTCCATGGCTATGCAAATATTTTATACAAATGAGACACCACAGTGAGTCTTCGCACATGGCCCCACATCATTCATGGGCCACCCCTGCTCTCCCCCTAACCCCTGTTTCTCCCTTGGCCACCATCTCACCTCAAACCTTTTTCTGCTTGCGATGCTGACTACCAGGATTTATAAAAACAACGATAAAACATGCCTGCACCAGCCACAAAACCTTCCAACCCATCAATCTTGAAAGCTCTTTCAGTTTCCCATTGCTACGGGACTGGAACATGGATGTACCTTCAAGATCACATGGGCTGGGAGGCTCCATGGCCAGAACAGACACGAGTTATCTTTTTTTTTTTCAATTGTTGCAATCACCGCTGCAAGAAGGGAGATGCTGGTCAAGGGGGGAATGGGGAGAGAGATGGGAGAGATCCTGGATAGGGATGAGGGGAATGTTGGGATATGGCAGCGGCAGGCAACGGTGACAGCAGTAGCAATGGGAGGGAGGATTTGGCTTGACCAGATATTACAATGTCTTGTAACCAGACACTGTACACACAACCGGGCAAGGGATAGCCAGTTCTGTGTAAGAACCCCCTCCCCCCTCTATTGTGTCCCCACCCCTAATCCTCTCTCTCCTTTCCCCTCACCACGAATTACGCCGGAGACTCCTTTTTGATGCGCTCCAATGATGTTTATTGGAAATTCTTGGCCGCAGCATAGCCTATATTATATATAAACAACTGAGTATCTACAACAATGCAGCTTATACATGGAATATACACATCCAATGCAACTATACAATTCCAAACTATGTACACATATAACACAGAATGTTCAACCAATAGGATCACGTGAGAGACACAATCCACACTGACCTCAGGGCCAGGCCATTGAAGCCCACCCCTTTTCTTGCTTCTAATTACTTGGCTAACTTCAGGTGCCTCTAAACCATGCAACATCTAAACAATCCAACATCTTAGAGCCATCTGAACTCCTTCGGGCCAGAGGGGCAAGAGGGCGGCCGAAGGCCCTGTGGGTCGCTAAAATAGCCCTCCCCAGGGCCTACCCTCTTGCCTCTCACCCCCCCCCTCACCACTTAACCCTCTCCTGGCACCCCTGCCCCCTTGTACCCTGCATCCGTTATTCTCGAGCGCTGGAGTCTTAACTTAAAAAGCTTGTTCAGCTGGCCACCCTGCCTGCAGCATTTGGGGGAGGGCATCACCCCCACCAGCACCCCAAACTGCACCTATGCCAATATTCTATATGGTGAAAAGCATAAAGAGAAATATTTTATAGTAGAAAAATAACACTGTGAATATATCCTGAGTCTTGACTATAGTCACCCTTTTAAAAGGACCAACAAAAATACCAAAGTATTATAGTCTGATAAATGGACCTTTTGTAGTTTTAAAAGCTCACGTACTACAGAATTGTTTTGTTCATCCTTTGAAAGACTTCAGTTTTGTCATAATCTTTGTTTTCACTGAAGGTATATTGTGCTTTTTCACTTCTGTGATATCTTAACTGCTTTTTAATTATTATTGCAGATATCTGAAAAATATGGGCTTCCAGTAGAAAAGATTACAAAAATTTATAAGAAAAGTAAAAAGGGGTAAGTGAAAGGAACACTATTATATTTAAGAAGACTTTCTAGACTAAACATTTAACAGAGCATTCAACCTTAATGTTATAGGGCTAACACTGTTTTGTCATTAATTGCACAGATAGCAATAGTATCGTCCAAAAATGGCACAAGTCAAAAAGTTGATGTAGGTTAAGTGATTTTTCCTTTTCTCCTTTTACTGTAGTGTGTCTCATATCTGATCTCTCATTGGTTTATATGGGAATCCTTAGATGTTGTACAGCTACTTAGTTTGATAGGTTTAAAAGTGAGTGGCCTAATTATAGGAAAGTACTTTTAGCACATTCTTTGAAGTTTTAAAAAACAGCTTATGTTTTCACTTCTGTGTGTCTATCTGTCATGTCTGAGACTGACCTCAGTGATGATGTCACAGGTATGCCTAGCAGGAAGAGAAAAGCAAAAACAAATGGCAAGAACAAAAGCCAAACTAGCTGGGAGCCCGGACCTAGCCAGCAGACACCACACCTCTCTTCATGGGGGTTGAGGATTTCCAGATTTGCCATTACTCCAACTATCCCCCAGACTTCTCTGGCAGCAGTAGAACACAGAGAGGCAAGCAGTCACTATTGTGAACATTTTGAAATAAAGAAGTACCCTTTGGATAATTAGAATGAGAAGAACTCAAGACATTCATCCAAAAGATAGTAAGCACATTTCTAACCCAGGGCTACATGCCAAAAGCACTCAAACAATCCACCATACGCCCCATTCCCAAAACCACCTCACCAAACAACACAGACCCCTCACATACCGACCTATATCTAGCCTCCCATTCCTGGCCAAAATAACTGAAAAAATAGTACAGAGACAACTCCAAGACCACATTGATTAATTTGCCCCACTAGACCCATACCAACACGGATTCCGACCAAAACATGGCATGGAGACACTCCTTATACATCTATTCAACATAATCAAAGGAATAGACAATATAAAGCAGGGCTACTTATTAATTTTTATAGATATTTCAGCAGCCTTCGACACAGTTTCTCATCACATCCTATTGACGTGCCTAAGGGAAATTGGCCTCCAAGATATCACTATTAAATGGTTTCAGTCATACCTAGAAGACAGACAGCAGAGAGTAAATACTGGGAACCTCACCTCAGCACCCTTCAAAACCAATCAAGGAGTTCCTCAAGGCTCATCACTATCAGCTCTTCTCTTCAACATTTATATTCAACCTATTTGCAAAATATTTAACAAATACAAAATACAATACGCCATATACGCCAATGACATCATGGCATATACTCCCATTCAACTGGACTCACCAGACTACACTACCATATCTACCTGCATTCAAGAAACAACAACCTGACTAAATAACAACAACCTAAACATCAACATAAAAAAACTGAGGCAATCATCATAACGAGAAACAACACATTCATTCACCCTACCTCTATCAACATATCTAATACACCGATTACAAGAAAAGATGAAGTCAGATATCTTGGAGTGATTCTAGACAAGCAATTCACCCTTCAGCCACATATAAACAAGATATCCAAAACAGCATATTTCAAACTCACAACGCTCCGGAGATTAAAACCTCTCCTCAACAATGAACACTTCCGCACAGTATGCCAGGCCATCTTCACACCCGTACTAGATTACTGTAATATACTATATCAAGGTCTACCCAAAAAAACACCCGTCAACTACAAATAATACAGAACACTCCTGCCCGCATCATTGCTAGCGCATCAAGACAAGACCATATAACCCCAATACTACAGGACCTCCACTGGCTACCGATATCATCAAAACAGCACTAACTATCTTCAAAATTAAAAACAACATGTCAGCAGAAATACTACATGAACTTATTGGATCCAAAACAAGCACAGGACCAGATAGAAATAGCACCAAAAGCAATATACCAACACCCAGTCTATTTACAAGAACCAACAAATCCACATCCATAAGAGCCTTCTCGCTGGCTGCTCCTGCCATCTGGAATGCCCTCCTAGATAAACTAAAATCAACAACAGATTTAAAAGAATTCAGGAAACTACTAAAAAACACCCTATTCATTGAGCAATTCAATGAAGACCAACAATCACCCTAATCACTTCAAGAAGAGCACTATCACGGACCACTCCCGCGTTCTAGAAATCACTCCCCGACATCCTAAGATCAACAAAAGACCTCAAAGACATCTTGAAGATGCTAAAAACTACGCTCATCACAGAACACTATAAGGACACCACACGAACTGTTCAAACAAACTCCCCTCTGCCAATAAAATGTAAAAATGTAAATAGCTCATACTGTATATAGCCTACAGCTGTAGATAGCCTGCAGCAAGAAAATGTAAGATGTATATTGTTCCTATACAGAGCTCCTACTGTATATAGTACACTACGCAATCAACCTCACACCACCCACGCACACATACCTCAGTGTATCACTGCATGCCCACACCCACACACCCTGCCAGTTGATTTGTTTGCTGTGTAATCCGCTTTGATCTTAGGATAAAGTGGTATATAAAACTGTTTATATAAATAAATAAATACATTGTGCAATTGAGAGAGTTGACAAATGTGCAGGGATTTTAGTACAAAATACACATCTGTAACTAGCATTGATCAGGTGCATCTTTTTTAAGTCAATAAGCAGACCTTCTTAGGATCAAAACTTAAGATTACAGAAGTACAGATACTGTGAAAGCGGAACAGAAAGGTACCAGGAGCAGGGTTTCCATCCTGATAATTTCTCAAGCCTAGTCTAGCAATATTCCTGTCTCTCTGGCCAGCAACATCTCTATCCTTATTCCCATTGGCTAGTTCGTAGAGCTTATGCCACATTTCCCTGACCAAGAAATCTGTTATAGACTCTTGCCTCATCTCTCATATCTTGTGTTCCCATTTTCTTATCCTTTGCAAAGCCCCTCATGGTCTAACCGACATATTAGTTTCTGGTTTTTGCTTTGCATCACCTTCAAGCATGTATTGATGCAAGCCTTGCAATTACTCTGAGCTTCTCACAGTCATCTGCACTTAACAATTTCATAAAACTCAAACAAGCTTTTAACTATTTCATTCCTCAATTCCTTTCTTTTGAACCAGATATTTATCTAATTATAAATTCCCTGTTCAATCCTTTACAGGTTTATTTCCATTATTCTTCACATTTCATAGCCATTTAAATCCATTTCCGTCTGCAGATCTCTTGGGTTGAGATACATAGTTTGGGTAAGCTTCATCAAAGTCACTCTCTTAGTGATACATAGAATACACATTGACATCCACACTGCAAGCAAACATTTCCCTGACCAAGAAATCTGTTATAGATTCTTGCCCCATGTCTCATATATTGTGTTTCCTTTTTCTTATCCTTTGCAAGGCCTCTCATGGTCTAACAGACATTCATTTCTGCTTTTTGCTTTGCATTACCTTTGAGCATGTATAAGTTACTCTAAAGGGTATGTTTACTAAGTAGAGGTAGCGGCTTCTGAGCGATACTGGAGCCGCGGTCTCATTGAATTCAATGGGGCCGTGGCTCCGATATCACACAGAAGCAGGTACTGCAGTTTAGTAAACATACCCCTAAGCTTCTAACAATAATTACACTTAACAATTTAATGAAAATCAAACAAGCTTTTAACTATTTCATTCCTTACTGTGTTTGTGTGTCTGAGAAACGTGACTTAAAAATCTCTAGGAATCTGTGAATCCATAGACTATGCAACGTCTAGAAATCTACTACTTTGTCTAGTCTGCCCCGTTACTGGGTGTGTATATTCACCGTGTTGTAAAATAGTAGTAAAATCCCTACACAGAAAGGAGATTCTGTAAATATTCAGAGCTATAGAAGCTTTTTACAGTATTTGTAGAACAGCAAGCTACTGGGCCATCTTTCCAATGCCAGCCTGCTACACCATCTTGACAAACCCACAAAATCAGAACCCCACTAGAAAGGACAATACACAGTATGGGAGTAATTTTATAAGGAGTTGCCTGGTTTTAGGTGCTTTCACATGGAAATGCTGATATTTTAATCATTACTGCATGTGTATATATTACCCCTGCTGGAATTCTGCACACAATAATTCAAAAATATGCACATTTTTACGATATTGTTTTCTGTATTGTATTTTAAATTAAATATAACTCAAAAACAATATGCTTTGTTATTTTGACAGTCAAAACATGCTGAATATTTCATAATTCAGACTTTTTGAGGCAGAAGTTTGAAATGTTATTGGAAGAATTCCAGTAGGAGTAATAAATAACCAACCAGTGTCAAAGTGCACACATTAATTGCATAGCACTATTTTATTTACTAGTATTTAGCTCATGCCTATCCAATAGTAGTTCAATGTGAGTTACATTCATGTATGTAGGTATTTCCCTGTCCCCAGAGGGCTTACAATCTAAACTTGTACCTGAGGCAATGGAGGGTTAAGTGACTTACCCAAGTTCACAAGGAACACCAGTGGGAATTGAACACAGATTGCTTGGGTATTAGGACTGTTGCTCTAACCATTAGGCTACTCCTCCACTCAGTGTGGGTATACACTGAGCAGAGTTTGAAGTGTGGGTGGTGTGAGTACATATATTCATTATAAAATACAAAACTTTATGCACATACTTGCAATATGTAGGCATGGTCATTAACACCAGCTCTAATATTTTATAAAGACAAGTAGGCACCTTCTTGTCTTTATAAAATATGTTTAATTTAGGTATATTAAAACACACTTTATCATTGCATCCTGTGATAAAATGATCTTCCAGAAATCAGTAAAAAAAAAAACCTTCATGCTGCCGATCTCACACCCAGCACCTCAGCTTACTTCCACATGGAACTGTCAATTCCACATGTATCTGGGCCATTTTAGAAATGAATATGTGTAAGTGCCCTCAATTATGTATAGAGCCTGCATTTTTCTTTTAATTTTAGAGAAGGAAAAACAATGGGAGTTAAGGAAAATGACTCCCTTAATCTCCCATGTAAAACCCTGGTGGAAATGGAGTACTTTAAAAAAAAAAAAAAGTGTGTGTCTTTGAGCTGGTGTAAAATCCAGTGCAAAAATGTTTAGCAGATCTCTTGGGTTGAGATTCCCTTCAGTACCTCAGGACTAAGAGGCCGATGCAGAAACCCTGAGATAGAGCAGAGTTTCCTAATGCAATTTTAATCCAAAGATTTTGCTCAGTGATGCTGTAAGCAAATGAGGTGTGCGCAAAATGTCTGCGCTAAACAATGAGAACGAGTCAGTTACATGTGCACAGGGGTCTTGCGCAGAAAAAAACTATAGCTTCGCACTTGTGCTGGAATATTATCTGGCACAGAGCAATATTATTCTACACAGAAAAATATGTGTTGATGGGGATTATTGTTTCTCGTTTTCTGACTATGTTCACACTTTACTTCAATTGCTATTCATAGAAAAGCTTTAGAACATGTAGTTTTCCCTCTATCCAGGGGGAATCCTTTTTATAGGGTCACTTTCTTTCCTTATAAGAGGACCTCCTTACTTCCAGACCCCTTTACTCAGGCCTTTCAGCCTATCTTTCTTGGCACCCCGTGCTCTGGGTTCCCCTACCCTACTTGAATGGGACTCATAAGCTGTAACTTCTTTCATCTGTCACTCTGGCCATCCTTACTTTTTAACCCTACTGAGGCCCTTATGTCTAATGTTTTCTCTAACACCCCATACTTTGGGCTGGCCTCCTCTATTTACTTGGGCTTGATATAAGCAACAGTTTTACTGAAAGGTTTCCTTAGTCTTTGTATACCCGGAGTCGTGCATACCCCTTTCCTTTTCTGAACCTGAAAACCCCTTCTTTGGGTCCTACCTCTACTATCCTTCTGGGCAGTTTGCCTCTAACTGGGTTGAATCCACTTTCCTGGGTATCTTTTACCTGTAGGATCTCCCACATCAGAATTTTCCAGGGCCCTGTCTACTGTCTGATAGGGCCTCCTTCAGTGGCCTCATTAACCCTCTAGCTTGCCACACATGCTCCGCTGTCTCCTTTATAGGCTGTGCAGGCATCTATCCTAACTCCCAGACCTGAGCCTCATGCACCCTCACTGCTTCTTCCGGTGCCTTCTGCAATTGGGTCACCTCCTTTTCTCTCGTCTCCTTAAGCTTCCATTCCTAGGCTAACTCTGTCCTCAAAGCTTCTGGTGGCAAACCTTGACCTGTTCAGCCTCCAATTCCCTGGCTGAGGCTGTCCTTACAGTCTGTGCCTTTTTTCCTGAGACCAGCCAATGCTGGCGAGACTCCTGTAACTGCATTCCTAGGGCTGCAGTACTTATGTTAGATATATCGAGATGTTCAGCAGCATTTACCAGAGCCTCTATCCACCCTTTGTTCTGCTATAGGATATCTTGCAATCTCTGATCCACTTCAAATTTTCTAGAACTCTGCTCCTTAAGTTGATTAATTTACAATTCCACCTTAGCCATTTCCTTCCAGAGTCCTAACTTAACCTTATCACCATCCTTTGAACCCTGCCCTTTGTTGGGTTTTACCCATGCTTCCATTATCAGGGCTGTCACTTTATTTTATTTATTTTAACTGTATTTATATCCTGCTTTTCACCGGGTCAAAGTGGTTTAACATTAAAGGGAGGGGGACAATAATCAACTCAGGGGTCGGGGCTATCACCGGGGGGCCAACACTAATGATCTGAACAGATATTAAAGAGATAGACAATGTACATCAGTCTCTTAGAGAATAGAGCCGGGGGAGTGAATTAGGGGTCTGTGGGGTAGTCAGTGGTGGGTGCTTGTTTCTGGTCCGAGGTATTCCTGGAATAGGATGATGTTGTTGGTTTTTTTAATTTCTATTTATTGCTTTTTTTACAAATAATCCAAGTATACAAACTTGAATGGAAATAAGGATACAGATAACAAAGGTCAGTGAAACATCCAACCCAGTAGGAAATCAAACATAGCAGGAAATTAAACAAAACCTGTTCCTTCTACAGCCCTCAAAAAGATGGGGGGATCCAACTAAGATATAACAATACACTATAAGTGAGGAAAATAAACTGAAGGGTAACAGCCAGGTAATATCCTATGCAGTAGAACCTACACTGCACCGGGGGGGCGGCGGGCACTAATGAAGGCGAGCAGTTGGGATGGATCATAAAAAGCAAATGTAGCGGAATTCAATTTAACAATGCATTTTGAGGGAAATTTAAGAAAAAACTGACCTCCCAGCAACAATACAGCAGGACGTAAAAGCAGAAAAGCCCGTCTACGTTTCTGGGTCTCTCTAGAGAGATCAGGAAAGACCCGCACAGTCAGACCCAGAAAGGCTATATCCCGTTTACGAAAAAAACATTTTAAGGAACCAGTCCCTATCTGAGGCTAATGCAAAGGTTACAATTAATGTAGCAGGTGTAACAGTATCAACTAAAGAAGTTTCCAACAAAGCAGATACATCCAAAGAATCAGCTACATTCACCCCAGGTATATTTCCACCACCCTCTACTTTTTTCTTAAGAGGCAAATAATACACCTTAACCAGAGGTGGATGCGACTCTACAGGTACCCCCAATATTTCCATCGTATATTTCTTAAACATTTCCTTCGAACCCACAGAAGGGGCCTTAGGAAAATTGACTAAACGCAAATTAGAGTAACGAGATTGATTTTCCAACATTTCTAACCGCAACTGCATTGCCATAAGGTCCTTTTGATAACCTTGTCCCAAATCTTCAACCTGAGTTATTTTCTGCTGCAACTCTGAAACGGAACTCTGCACTGCCGAAATTTCCAGCGTGTGTTGTTGCAAAAGACCAGTATGATCCTGAAGTTGAGATGATAAAGCTGAAATCTGAGGAGCCAAAAGTTCACCCAACTTGACAATTGCAGACCAAATTGTCTCGAGAGTAAACTCCGCGGGTTTCTGAAAAGAAAGAGAAAACGAAACAGCGGCATCCTCTGCTCCAACCTCCATTGTCCGTCGCTCAACCTCCGAGGCAGCAGGGAACCCCAAGGCCCCCAGAGATGACTCACTAGGTGTGGAGGGGCTAAGCGCGGCAAACCTGCCGCTCCGTAGAGCCGGCGTCCCTCCGCTCTCCGCTCCCCTTCCAAGAACCAGGGGAGGGCTCGCCGTCGGCACCGGACTCCCTTCCAACAAAGGCACTTTAAGGGGCCGCCACTGCTCCGGCGAGGAGATATCAGGCCCGGAGCCTCCCGCCAAACTCAAATCAGCCGAGAGGTCCCTAGGGCCGCCTACCGCCGGTTGTCCTGACCGCCGTTGCGGGACCAGAAAAGAATCAAGCGGACCAACTGCAGGAGGTAACGGGGTCGAGGTCGCTGGGGTAGAGGAGGGCTTCTTAGCCCCTTTAGCTTTCCATTTCCCCATAAATCAGGAAACACGGCCACACAGCACACCCTTCAGAACGCCATCTTGGATCACCGGAATAGGATGGTTTTTAGTTGTTTCCTGAATGTCACGGGATCTCCGTTGCCTTTTCATGTGGACTAGTGAGTTTATACCTCTTCTTTCCTGGGGAACAACCATGATTTGTCTTACCTTTTAGGGACCTTTCCCCTGGGCATTACATCCATTTCTTTAACTTGGCACTTCACTTTCACAGTGCCACCTGCACCATCATGGCCCCCCTTATCAGGGTTCACTCCACTACCTATTCTTTTCTTCTCCAGGGACCCTAGCCCTTGATTTATCTCTCATTGTAGCTACATTTAAAGTCAGCCATTTTGGCATGACTTTTCCTCTCACTACCGTCCTGACTGGGGCTTCAACTGCTATCCCCTTTCATCTTTGCAGGGTCCACCCTCATAAGACTTCTACACATACTGCTACATGCAGACTGCCCTCCTGGTGCTACCTTCTTGCACCCCACCAGAATCTATTTCTTGCTCCTTAAGGGAACCCTTCTTGGACTGCATCACCTGGTGGTTGCACTCCCAGTTCCCTAAATATCTGGAGACATTTCAGGGATCCTTCATTCCTTCTTCCCCTGAAGATGTCTGTCTTCCTGTGATCTCTCTCAAAGCTCCTGTTGTTGTTGTTGTTGTTAAGTGCGGTTGAGTTGGTGTCGACTCATGGCATCCCTCTGGATAGTTGTCCTAAATTGTGTTTGGTCTTCAGTCAGGAGACTCATTGTTGACAGACTGGCACCTGTAGCTGCTGTTATTATATCATCCATTTCATTGCTGGCCTTCCTCTTTTGCATTGACCTTCTACTTTGCCAAGCATGATGTCTTTCTCTAATGATCTCTGTCTTCGCATGATGTGTCCAAAGTATGAAAGTCAAAGTCTTGTTATCTGAGCTTCTAAAGAAAGCTTATGTTTGATCTCCTCTAGTACTGACTAGTTTGTTCTTCGGGCAGTCCATGGCATACACAGTATTTGTCGCCAGCACCATAATTCAAAGGCATCATTTTTCTTCCTGTCTATCTTTTTCTCTGTCCAATTTTCTCATTTCTTATGACATTATTGAAAATGCCATGGCTTGAACAAGTCGAATCTTTGTATGGAGAGAGACATCTCTGCTCTTGAGAATCTTGTCTAGGTCCTTCATAGCCATTCTGCCAAGAGCAATGCATCGTTGGATTTCTTGACTGCTTGTTGCTTCTTTATTGATAGTTGATCCAAATAGGTTAAAGTTGTCCACTATTTCAATTTCTTCTCCATCAACTATAAACTTTTTGATTTTGCCAGTTGTCATGATCTTTGACCTCTTTACATTAAGGTGCAGGCCCATTTTGAATGTGAAGCTTTTTCTATAATAGATATAAGGATGTGTAAGAGTGCTCATGTATGTGCCAACATGAAGAGCCATTGGAGACATTTTGTTGTTGTTAAGTGCTGTCAAGTCAGTGTCAACTCATGACAACCCTCTGGATAGTTGTCTAAATTTTGTTCGTTCTTCAGTCAGGCGGCTCGTTGTTGACAGATTGGCACTCGTAGCTGCTGTTATTGTATCAATTAATCTCATTGCTGGCCTTCCTCTTTTGCCAAGCATGATGTCTTTCTCTAATGATCTTTCTCTTCGTATGATATGTCCAAATTATGAAAGTTGAAGTCTTGTCATCCGAGCTTCTAAAGAAAGCTTAGGTTTGATCTCCTCTAGTATTGATTGATTTGCTCTTCGGGCAGTCCATGGTATACAGAGTATTCATTGCCAGCACCATAATTCAAAGGCATCAATTTTCTTCCTGTCTATATTTTTCACTGATCAGCTTTCGCATCCATATGATGTAATTGAAAATGCCATGGCTTTGAACAGGTCAAATCTTTGTATGGAGAGAGACATCTCTGCTCTTGAGAATCTTGTCTAGGTCTTTCATAGCCATTCTGCAAAGAGCAATATGTCGTCAGGTTTCTTGACCGCTTGTTGCTTCTTTATTGATAGTTGATCCAAATAGGTTAAAGTTGTCCACTATTTCAATTTCTTCTCCATCAACAATGAACTTTTCTATTTTGCCAGTTGTCATGATCTTTGTCTTCTTTACATTAAGGTGCAGGCCCATTTTGAGACTATGTTCCTTGATCTTGAGAAGCAAGTGTTTCAGATCGTCTTCACTTTCATCCAGTAATGTGGTATCATCAGCATAGCGAAGGTTGTTGATGAGTCTTCCACCAGTCTTCATACCTCAGTTGTCTTCATACAGTCCTGTTTCTCTGATGATTTGTTCTGCATATAAATTAAACAGGTAGGGGGAAAGTATGCAGCGTTGCCGTACACCTTTGCTGATTTTAAACCATTCTGTTTCTCCTTCTGCCGTTCAAACTGTTGCTTCTTGATTAATGTAAAGGTTGTGCAAGAGAAAAATCAGGTGTTCTGGTATACCCATGCTTCTTAATGTGGCCCAGAGTTTTTCATGGTTTACACAGTCAAAAGCCTTGCTATAGTCAATAAAGCACACATAGATATCCTTTTGGTATTCTTTAGTCTTTTCAAGAATCCATCTCACATCGGCAATGATTTCTCTTGTTCCTCGGACTTCTCAGCATCATTCAACATAGATCCTTAGGCATCTTGTAACATTCCAGTTCGAGGCTGGAATTTTTTCTTTAACTCCCGCAGCTTTAGGAAAGCCGATCTTGTTCTTCCTCTAATAGTTTCTGCTTCTATTTCCTTGCATGCATCATTGTAGTGCTTTTCCTCATCTTGACTTGCTACATATTGGAAACCTCTGTTGAGTTCTGCAATTGCCTCTGGCTTTAGTTTCTTTGGTCATCCATTTTGGCCATTTTTGTTTTTTCATCTTTTGTATAGACTTCTCGCTTTCTTCAAACACAACCTTCTTGTTGTGATCCCATAACTCTTCTAGAGCTCTGTCATTTGTATCTAAAGCAGCAAACTGATTTTGCAGGCAGTCTTTACATTCCAGTGGTATATTCTCAAGGTCATATTTTGCTACATTCATGAGTGGCTTGCTCTTTTTCAACTTTAGCTTGAGTTTGCATATTAGTAGTTGGTGATCTGTATCGCAGTCAGCTCCAGGTTTTGTCTTTGTTGATGTTGTAGAGCTTTTCCATCTTTGACTTCCACAGATGTAGTCAATTTGATTTTTATACAATCCATTGGGTGAAGTCCATGTGTACAGTTGCCGCTTGTGTTGCTGGAAGAAGGTGTTTGAGATGAATAGATTGATGGTCTTGCAGAATTCTATCATTCTTTCTCCATCTTCATTTCTGTGGCCAAGTCCATATTTTCCAACCATTTTGCCTTCATCTTTGTTGCCAACATTTGCATTCCATTCACCCATGAATATCAGGATATCCTGTTTGTATGTTCTGTCAATTTCAGCTTGTATTTGTTCATAGAACACATCAATTTCATCCTCTTCTGCAGCTGTTGTTGGGGCATATACATGAATTATAGTTATGTCGATAGGCATTTCTCGTAGACAAATAGAAATTAAGCGTTCACTAATTTCATTGTATTTCATTACAGGTTTTGCAAGTTTCTTCTGAATTATAAATGCAACACCATTTCTTCTCTGTCTTTCATTTCCAGCAAAGTAGACCATGTGATTATCTGATGCAAAGTGCCCGATGCCAGTCCATTTCAGTTCACTGACACCAAACAGATCAAGTTGTACATGTTCCATTTCATTCTTGACCACCTCCAACTTCCCTTGGTTCATGCTTCATACATTCCATGTCCCAGTGTGTAAGATATCTTAGCATCTCCTGACTCTCATTTCATGTGCAGCTACATCAACAGTCAGAGGAGGCCTTTGATCCAACCACATCATAAATGCTGGCTTTACTCTGAAAAGTCTTCAGCTCCTTCCTAATAGCCAGTTGAGTGCCTTCTGACCTGGGGGTCTCATCTTCCAGCACTTTAGTGCAATTTGTTTTGTTGTGACTATCCATTGGGTTTTCGTGGCAAGATATGGAAGTAGATTGCCATGGCTTTCTTCCGCGCAGTTTAAGTTTAGTGTTGTTACCGTTGTGATAGAAATGTGATCCTCTGGGCCTACCGGGCCACAAGGGCCTCTATCTCACCCTACATGGAGGAAGTACACAGACAAATTTCTCAGCAGTACTCACAAAATCTTTATTGTACAGGATCCTTTTCTCAGCATACATTCTTCATACACAAATTCTACTTACAGGTACAAGGTAGCTACTGTATAGGGAATAGACAGAAGAGAAAGGTTAATGGGGCAGTTCAGCACTCTGTCAGCTCAGTGCAGGGCTCAATAAACTCCCCAGTTTCTCCTTTGTCCCGATCTGTTTTTTATACAGTTTCTTCTGAAAGGCTAGCAGAATAACAATGGTTAGTTCTTTCTTTGCAGCTGGGGTTCTAAAGATACTTTTTCTGCATAGGATTTGGCATCATTTCACTTTCCCAAGGTTCAAGTAGCATAAAGAACATTATGTCTCCTTCCCAAGGCCACTGCCTAGCTGCATCTCACTCCCTGGTTCCCCCTCATGTCTCCTTCTTGTTTCATTTTGTGTTATCTGGTTTCCTTAGCAAAGCACATTGGATTAGTAGCATTTTATTTCATGGGATCAACTCCACTTTCAGCATACATTCTAGCTGAAAGAGCATTTAATTGTTTACTAATAAGGGATATATTGCCTGCTGCTCCAGAATTGGGAGGTATATAGGTACGGCAAGCCTTGCCAACCAAAGCACAGATAATCAAGGCAAGTCCGTTTTGCTGTATCATAAGGGTATTAGCAGCAGGTTCAGCAGAGAGTGCATTAAAACCATCAAATTATATTGCATGTTTTGCAATCATTTAGCATTGGTAGCAGCTGGTACACCTGAGGTAAAGAAAGAAGCAGAGATAGAGAAAAGATGAAATTCATGGGACACAGTATATTTTTTTTTAAATAATACGAACGCTTAACATGCAGAGAACGTGTATAACGAGCCTGATGATGATAGGGGTGTGTAGATAAAAGAAAGGAAAAGTTATATGAGCGAAAGATGGCAAAAGGAGAAGTTAAGAACAGTTGACGAGCACACTGCCAACACTGTCCCATTCTGCTGCTGCCCAGATGGGTGGTTTATCTTGGTCTGGCACCTCAGCTGAGACCTGTTGATCTTGGGAGACCCTGCCAGCAGTGTTCCCTCTAAGCTGCGCTGGGTACGCCGCCAACATTCCTGCCGGTGAGGGGGGTGCACAACTCCTGCCGACAGGGGGGGGTTGTGCAGTGCGATCGATCGCTCCGCCCCTCCCCCCACCGGTGGGAATGCCGGCAGAGGACCTAGCGCAGATGAAAGGGAACATTGTGAGGGTGCTGCAGCATGTGTTAGATCCTGTGACTAACACACGCTGCAGCACCCTCGCAATGTTTCCTGTCATCTGCGTTGGGTCCTTCGCCGGCATTGCCGCCGGTGGGGGGAGGGGCAGAGCGATCGATCGCACTGCACAACCCCCCCCCCCCTGCCGGCAGGAATGTTGGCATCGTACTTAGGCGTGTTAACAGAGCATATACTATTGTATCGACTTATATATTTATCGCTCTACAAAACCTATATACCCCAAAATTAAAGAACTTGTCTTACAAATGAACTGCTCATTAGACAAATGACTAGGTCTCAGACTTCCCGACACTGTCAATGCTTACTGCCAGCAACCCGGCAGAGCTGTGCCAAATAGCATCAACGATCTGTCAGATGTATCGACAGTTCCCAAAAATATATACCGGTATATAATTTTTCCAATACAAAGTGACTTGACCAAATGATGAAAATACCGCAATAGATGCTGAAGTGCTCCCAATCATTCGAGAATGCAAAAGTAACTTATCTTATGTCGCCACAATTGCTGAAGTATTCCCAATAGTCCAAAGAATATGTAATTGTCCCAACGCCGTCTTTGTAGCGCTTCAACGCGTTTCTCCTATACAAGGATTCTTCAGGGGAAGATAATTCCACAGCATATGTTCCAAGAAAAGCTGGCAAAGCCGAACACGGTTTATAAAGAGATGTTCATGCTTTCCGTGGCTCCCTAGAGATACATTTATTTATTTAGCTGTATTTATATCCCGCTTTTCACCGGGTCAAAGTGGTCAATTGGGAGATACATTTAACACGAGGGGATATGACACACATACGCTAATACTTATGGGGAACATGGGCAATGGAGGGTTAAGTGGCTTGCCCAAGACCACAAGGAGTGCCTATAGGACTAGAAATCCCAGTCCCTCCAGCCTGAGATTGCTGTCCCCAGGTGGGACTTGAACCCCTGACCCTCTGGCCTGAAGTACCTTGTCCTAACCACTAGGCCACTCCTCCCTCCCACATAAGAACAGATGAACACCCACTGACAATTAAAAAGCACTAAAAAAGTTTAATACTACATTATCATGTTCATGACTAAAATCTTTGTCCAAAATGACAAGCACACTGACCAACTTGCAGCCCACTATCAGCATGTGAAAGAACTTGTCCCGTTGATGCTGCCCGCGTCTTCTGAGGGTGACTATTCCTTTCCAATTGACGAAAAAACGCCGCGCATGCGAACTCGCGGTACCGCTAACCCTTTATAGATCAGCCTGCTATTTGAGTGACGTATATGCATATCTACTCATTCTCAGTTATACTAAGCATGCTCTCCATTCAACCATGTTATTTAAACCTGTTGGTTCTACAGATCGCAAATTAAAAATCCACCTTTGTTCATGAAACAGCAGGGTCTGATCCCTCGTCTTGCCCCTTTTTCCCATATGTATCTGTTCAATAGCAAAACATCGGAAATCTTCAAAAGAGTGGCCAAATGCTATACTGTGTTGTACTAATGGAGCTTCCTTTATTTTGCACTTAAGACGACTTTTGTGTTCCCCCAAACGAATTCGCAAAGACCTAATGGTCTTGCCGATATATAGTAAATTACAGGGACACTGCATAGCGTAGACGACGAAGGTGGAATCACAAGAAGTGGTGCCCCATAAAGTGTAAGTTATGTTATGATAAGTAAAACGGTCAATCTTTAAATTTATTGTACACATATTACAATGACCGCAAGGAGAATGCCCCTCTGCACTTCATATGAAGCCGTACTTCCTTGTGAATGGCGCAACTGCGTCGGACTTACAAGTTCCTTTAAATTGGCATGCCGTTGCCAGACGCATCTAATATGTTGTTCCGTAAATCCCGCCATACTCTGTAGCACATTAGAATGCTTCTGTATAATTTTCTGTATTTTATAACTCAAAGGGGAAAACTTGGTGATAAAATTAACTGTAGTGTCGTCCTGCTTGATTTTAGACCGTGTACTTAAAAGGAGTGCTCGATGATTATATTTTGCACGATGATAAGCCTGACCAATGACCCCCTTGGGGTACCCCCTGTTATGAAAACTGGCACTCAATTCATGAGACTGCATCTTAAAGTCATCATCATGGGAACAGTTCCTGCGAAATCAAATGAATCGAGAGAAAGGAAATCCATTCTTCAAACTGCGATGATGGACACTGTTATAATGTAACAGAGTGTTTTGGTCCGTCGGTTTTTTATACACCGAGGTTCTCCACCCTGTTGTGGCCGACTGATCTCCACATCTAAAAACGTGATGACATGAGTATTACGAATGCTGGTGAATTGTATATGGGTGTCCAGTTGATTCAACCACACAAGGAAACCCTGTAACTCTGTTTCGGACCCCTGCCAGACAATAAAAATATCATCAATGTAGCGGCACCATAGCCGCACATGTGTCTGGAAGGGACCTGCCTTCAACCACTTCGCCTCAAAATCCCCCATAAACAGATTAGCTATGGAGGGGGCACACCCCATCGCTACACCTGAGACTTGTTGAAAAATGGTTCCTTCAAACTGGAAATAATTGTCGAAAATGGTCAAACGTGCCAGTCGCATCAGAAATGTTATAAATTCTTCGGACAGATCCCCTCTGGCCATCAGTGCACCTCGTATCGTCTCAAATGCTGAATCTTGTGGGATACTTGTATATAGTGCGGCTATGTCCATAGTAACCAACAATATATTATCTTCCATGGCTAAATGTTGATGAACTTCCAAAATGTGTAAAAAATGTGAAGTATCTCTTACATAAGACGAAATTATGCTCATTAAAGGCCGTAAAAAAGTGTCTAAGAATACCGACAATGGTTCCAAATTCGATCCTCGAGTGGATACGATTGGTCGCCCAGGTGGATTGTGTAAATTCTTATGTATTTTTGGCACTAAATAGAATCTGGCCACATTTGGGGAAGATAGATTTAAATACTGCCATTCTTTTTTCGAGATAAGTTTTTCCCGTAATGCTTCAGTCACCCTCAGAAGACACGGGCAGCATCAACGGGACAAGTTCTTTCACATGCTGATAGTGGGCTGCAAGTTGGTCAGTGTGCTTGTCATTTTGGACAAAGATTTTAGTCATGAACATGATAATGTAGTATTAAACTTTTTTAGTGCTTTTTAATTGTCGGTGGGTGTTCATCTGTTCTTATAGGGAGCCACGGAAAGCATGAACTTCTCTTTATAAGCCGTGTTCGGCTTCGCCAGCTTTTTTTGGAACGTATGCTGTGGAATTATCTTCCCCTGAAGCATCCTTGTATAGGAGAAATGCGTTGAAGCGCTACAAAGGCGGCATTGGGACAATTACATATTCTTTGCACTATTGGGAATACTTCAGCAATTGTGGCGACATAAGATAAGTTACTTTTGCATTCTTGAATGATTGGGAGCACTTCAGCATCTATTGCGGTATCTTCATCATTTGGTCAAGTCACTTTGTATTGGAAAAATTATATATATATTTTTGGGAACTGTCGATACATCTGATAGGTCATTGATGCTATTTGGCACAGCTCTGCCAGGTTGCTGGCAGTAAGCATTGACAATGTCGGGAAGTCTGAGATCTAGTCATTTGTCCAATGAGCAGTTCATTTGTAAGACAAGTTCTTTAATTTTGGGGTATATAGGCAGGAATGTTGGCGGCAGACACAGCGCAGCTTAGAGGGAACATTCCCTGCCAGTAGTTAAGCTACTGATAGCTTAGCCCTCAGCATCACTGATGCACACCAGCCATCACAGCATGACAAACTGAAAACCAAGTAAGGTTTTTGGCTTCTAATAACCTCTTAAATGAGGGTCCATTTCCCTAGTTTTGACTTTGCAAGACCCCATAAACCTTCAAACCTGTTTGGTGAATAATCTCTGTCCTGGGACACTTTCTCGCCTCTTCAGGAGAAAACACTTACCTTGCTCCTCAGGGCCACCATCACCATGGGGAAGCCTCACCTCATGGTCAGTCTGACCCCCATTCATACAACCAGCTACTTGGTACTGTCCTTTACTCGCAGTTTTATCCATACCATCAGGACACTTTCCTTTCACCCCTGCATCCTTCCCATAATTACCAGGACTCTTATGATCCCTCTTGTGTGCAGAGTGATTATAAACCAGCCCCAGTCTCTGAACCCAGTCCACGGTTTCTATCCCCATGGGTATGGATATGCCGTCTTTGGTAACAGTTAGAGGCATCTTTACTAAAGCGTGTTACCTGGTATCATGGGGTTAAGTACACAGTTTGGGCACTGCACTAAAAAGTAGCACAGCACTGCACCCCAAAAATGCCATGCTACCTTAGTAGCTAGTGTCGGGGCATTGTCTAGGTGGGCAGAGGGCATTCTCATGGCAGTGCAGTTAGTGCATGCGTTTGCAGCCCACCCAGGTACACTTGATACAAGTAGCGCAGGTGGCATTAGTTGCACCCACAACTGCTTTGCCCTATTAAAGTGCGGTAACTGCAGAGGAACAGATGTACCCACCCCACTGCAGTTAGCCCGCAGCCCTGCACTGGTAATACATATGCATGCACGTTACTGGCATGGGGCTTAGTAAATATGCCCCTAAATCAGGTTTCCCCAGTAAAGGAAGTGCATTCTAGAACAACTGTCAGAGTTCCCTGGTTCTCATCTGGCTTGAAGCAAGCTAAATAGACGTTGCACAGTTTATGGGGATCATTTTTTACTCCATCATTAAGGATGAGTACTTAGCCTGTCTTGTATAAAACACACGGGTTTGGTTGCTTAAACTATGAATGATATTTTTGCAGCTTGAATAAAAACTGCTTTAAACAACCGAGAGAGCTATTTTTGACAGCAAAACTGATGGTCTATCTGCCTGCTTTAAAGATGTTTGAGGAGGCACTGGATTGGGAAGCTGTGGCACACTAGTTCAATGAAAAGGTCTCCTCTATTTCTGATTGATTGTCTAGCTGCCCACATTCCTTGGACTGGAATGATTTTTGTGCTGATGTAGTGGGCAATAACTCAGTTGTGACCAGACTAGGGCAGTTTGGGATAAGTTTTGTTCAGTGTCTGAACACTCTGTGAAACTGATCCCTATACAGATGAATAATTCCTCATGCATGTTTTACCCTTGTCCAACATGGCCTGCGAGGGCTTTGAAGAATAAGTGTGGCATGTTTCTTATGTCTGTGGCTAATAACATCCTTGCTGGAGGGTGTGTTTTGAAACGGGCAAGTATTAACCCTGTAGTGAAGAAATTGTCTTTGCCACCCCCCCCCCCCCATGAATCAGTTAATTACCTCTTTGCTTTTCTCGAAAAAGATTATAGTGTAGTGAACGTAGTCCTTTGACAGCTCCTGGATTTTCTTAATGAACAGAGGTTGCCTGGCCCATGTACAGTTGTTCCAAGGTTCTGCTATATGTACAGTTCTATTTAATGTCTCTGTGCGTCCCCTTTGCATTTTGCTTTGTGATATGGGAGTGGGATATTATCAATTCTTTATGCCGAATCAGGGACCGGGGGGGGATACACCCGAGAGTGCTGAGGAAACTTGAGGATGTTCAGACTACTCCGCTGACTGACCTTTTCAATGCCTCGTTGGAGTCGGGAATGGTGCCAGAGGACTGGAGAGAGGCACATGGGGTCCTTTACACCAGTGGTTCTCAACCTTTTTTATACCGTGACCCCTTTTACCATTGGTCAACTTGTGGTGACCCCCAATGATAAAATCAAATGCGTCTCTCTTCCTTTATCGTTAACACATTGTCGCTGTAATCATTTGTTAAATTATTAATATTGCGACGCTCCTGCCCGGGCCCGAGAGCTTACAGGCAGGAGTGGCCTTGTAATGTCCCTGAGGAATAAAGCTTGTACTGGTCCCTGGGAATTCTGGGACTTGTAGTGTACTTGTATTTCCTTCAGGATTAAATTGTAGTCGTGACACGAATGGTAAGGCTGCAAGAAATTTATTGTTGTGGGGATATTTTCCAGCGCATCAAAATTCAATGGTACAGAACGCAAAAGGTGCAACTTCAACCCAAACAGCTGAAACCAGGAACATAGGAAGTACAACTGAAATTAAGTTAGCTTCTACGGCTCTTCACAGTCACAGCAGCTTTAACTCAGCAGTGCCTCATGTGGTCTTTCAGAATTATTGCAGCACCAAACAAACAGCTGTTCCTTCCACAGCGTGGCTTCTCAAAACAACAAATGAAAACAATTTGTAAACCTTTTAGCTTGGCAGCAAGTTCAGCAAACTCCCTGTATTCTTTTCATACAGTGTTCAAGGGTTTCTTACATTGCTGTCCTCTTTGAGGCAGATTGAGCAATCCATTGGAGAAGGGTCCCCTTCTAAGGTAGGCAGGTAATTATCCACTTGCATGCATTCATCAGAGCTAAGGCTATCGCTGTCTCTGTCAGGCCTGCAAAGCTTCCCTGACCTCAGTTCCAGAAACTCTTGAAACTGTTTTAAAAGCAATTCAGCCTGTAAGTGCTCTTTATCCGTGTGAAAGTCTTTGGTAAGGGTAACACCCTTCCCCCACTTGCTATCAGCTTCTGCAGCTGGGTTTACCTTGTGAAGGTTAGCACAAATAAAAGGTTTCTCTAGTAAAGCATTAAAAGTAGAAAAGTCAGCTTTACCTTTAGCAGGGTTTGAATAAGAACTGGCACCTTTCCTCCAGAAGTCTCTCTGGTTCAAAAACTCAGCAGCCTTATTACTATTTCCTCTGCTTTGTGAATTTCTCTTTGAAAAGCTTTCTTCCTGCTTCACTTCCTGGCTTCTGTAGCCTGGTCTGCTACCAGACCAGATACCTTCTTTCCATGTGCTGAATTTGCTAGCCTTCCCACGCCCAGGCTCTACCTTGTAGTAAGGTTCCTTCTCAGAGTGTGCTTGGCTCCAAGGTTTACTGCTCCAAGGTTCTGCCTTGCTCCAGGGATCTAGCGTTTTCCTCCTTCCTTTTCCCTCTTTTTCTCTTTCCTCCTTTTCTCTTTTCCTCCTCTCCTCTTCCCTCTCTGCTTGGGGATTTAAAAGGGCTTCATTTCCCGGCACGCCCTGACCTTCCCCTGAGCGTGCCCAATCAGTGCAGAAGCCTGTCTCCTCCCCTGAGCTGGGGCGTGTCGTGTGCTCAGCAGAGAGCTGTGTTTTTTTTCAACTCTGCATTGGAAATCCTGTGTGCTAGTGCTGTTTCATTACTTCTACCAGGATTTTCCCCTATCTCCATCTCTTCTGGAGGGCATTCCTCACCACAATATATTATAGGCCTTTGCAATATGTTTTTAGTTATAAAATTTACTTATTTAAACCACAGTAATTAATCACAATAACAAGTAACATTTGATTACAAAATTCTGATGCTTTTGTAGTCAAATCACTAATATGAAATAAAATTATTTTTTCTACCTTTGTTGTCTGACCAATTTATTCTCTGATCATGCTGGTCCCGATCAGAGGCTTCTGCTTTCCTGTCTTCTCTTAGTTCTCTTTCTGTGGTCTATGGTCCATCTGCCATTTCTTATCTCTTCTTTCGTTTTCTTCACTTCTTTCCATCAGCCTATTTTCAGTCCCAGTAACCATCCCCAGTTTCAGCCCCTTTCCAGTCCTCACTCTCAGTACCTTCCAATGTCAACTTGCATTCTCATGACTGCCACTGGTGTCCATTAACTTCCAGTCCCCCCTCCTTCCCCACTGAGCAGTCCCTTCTAGTACAAATACCATGGCAGCCCCTCTCAGATCCACTCTCTTCCAGTTCCATTCTCCCATCCCCTCGTATCAGCCCATTTGTAGCCTTAGCCCCCAGTTGTCTTCCAGGGCCAGCAGCTCTATCCTCCCCTCCCCACAATCAGCCCATTCCCAGTCGAAGCCCCCCAATCAGCTCGCTTCCAGTGCTAGTCCCCCCTCAACCCAATTACCAGTGCTAGCCTCCCCTAATCAGCCCAATACCAGTCCTACCCCCCCATCAGCTCATTACCAGTCCTAGCCTCCCCTAATCAGCTCATTTCCAGTGCTAGTCCCTCCTCAACCCCATTACCAGTGCTAGCCTCCCCTAATCTGCTCATTTCCAGTGCTAGTCCCTCCTCAACCCCATTACCAATGCTAGGCTCCCCTAATCAGCCCATTACCAGTCCTAACCTCCCCGATCAGCTCATTTCCAGTGCTAGCCCCCTATCAGTCCATTACCAGTCCTACCCCCCTATCAGCACATTACCAGTCCCAACCCCCCCCCTTGATCAGCACTTTCCCAGTCCTAGCCTTCCCTAATCAACCCATTACCAGTCCTAGCCCCCCCATCTGCCCATTATAATCCTAACCCGCACTATCTCTCCCCTCTGTATAGCATTTATTGCCCGTCTGTACAGTATGTCCCCCTTTCTCTTCCCTTTGTCCATGTCAGCCCCCCTCCCTCCATCCATCCATCAGTCCCCCTCTGTCCATGTCAGCCCCCTCCCTACCTCCATCCATCCATCCATCAATGTCAGCCACCCCTCCCTCCCTCCATGTCAGCCCTCCCCTCCCACCTTCCCTCCATCCATGTCAGCCCCCCTCTCTCCATGTCAGCCCTCCCTCCCTCCATCCCTCCATGTCAGCCCCCACCCTGTCCATGTCAGCCCTCCCTCCCTTCGTGTCAGCCCCCCTCTGTCCATGTCAGCCCCCTCCCTCCCTCCATTAATGTCAGCCCCCCTCTCTCAATGTCAACCCCCTATCCATGTCAGACCCCTCGCCCCCTCCATCTATCCATCCCGCCATGTCAGCCCCGTTGCAGGTTCCCTGCCCCCTCCTCCCCTCTCCCTGTCTGCCTGCTTATGCCCTGCTGTTCTTCTACAGCCGCGGCTCCCTGTCTCTTAGGGAACCGCGGCTATACCTGTAAAACCATTGCGGAGCTTTCCCGTCTCTCGACGGGCTCCGTGCAGCATTGTCCCGCCTCCAAAGGAAGTGGTAAACAAGGAGTGGAGGAGTGGCCTAGTGGTTGGGGCAAGGTACTTCAGGCCAGAAAGTCGGGGGTTCAAATCCCACTAGAGGACAGCAACCTTGGGCCGGAAGGTCGGGGGTTTCTAGTCCCACAGGTGCTCCATGTGGTCTTGGGCAAGCCACTTAACCCTCCATAGCCCATGTTCCCTGTAAAATAGTTATCTCCAAGTTATAATGCCCTGTTCAATGTAATTTCAGTTTGTTCAATGTAAACCACACTGATGCAGAATAGCGCGGTATATAAGAGAATGTAAATAAATAAAAAAAAAAAAAAAAATTACTCATTGGGTTAGAAATTGGTTGAGTGGGAGGCGACAAAGAGTGCAGGTAAATGGAGCTCACTCTGAGGAGAGGGAAGTTAACAGTGGTGTGCCCCAGGGATCTGTCCTTCATCCGATTCTTTTTAACATCTTTGTTAGTGATATTGCAGAAGGGCTGTTGGGTAAAGTTTGCCTCTTTGCAGATGATACCAAAATCTGCCATAGAGTAGATACCCAGGAAGGAGTAGATAACATGAGGAGGGATCTAGCTAAGTTTGAAGAATGGTCAAGAATTTGGCAGTTGAGATTTAATGCTGAAAATGCAGGGTCATGCATTTGAGCTGCAAAAATCTAAAGGAGTGGTACAGTGTACGGGGGGGGGGGGGGGGGGGAAGTACTTCTGTCCACAAAAGAAGAGCGGGACTTGGGCATGATTGTGTCTGATGATTTTAAAGTAGCTAAACAGGTAGAAAAAGCAATGGCGAAAGCTAGAAGGATGCCTGGGTGCATAGGGAGAGGAATGGCCAGCAGAGAAAAGGAGGTGATAGTGCCTCTTTCTAGGTCTTTGGTGCATCCTCATTTGGAGTATTTTATGCAGTTCTGGAGCCCGTACCTTCAGGTTGGAGTCAGTGCAGAAGGTGGCTATTAAAATGGTTTGTGGTCTTCATTATGAAGTAAATGAGGACAGACTTAAGGATCTTAATATTAATACTTTAGAGGAAAGGTGGGTTAGAGGAGATATGATAGAGATGTTTAAATATCTCCATGACATAAATACACAGGAGGAGAACCTCTTTCAATTGAAAGCAAGCTCTGCTACGAGGGTACATAAGATGAGGGTGAAAGGAGATAGACTCAGGAGTAATATGCGGAAATATTTCTTTACGAAAAGAGTGGTGGATGCATGGAATAGTCTCCCAGTAGTGGTGGTAGAGATGAGGACAGTATCTGAATTTAAAAAAGCATGGGACAAACACGGAAAAGAGGGGACTATTAGAGTAGTCAATATGAAAGGGCAAACTAGATAGGCCACGTGGTCTTTTTTTTTGCAGTCATGTTTCTGTGTATCAAGGGGTGGGAGGGTTTTGTGGAGTGATGGTGAGTATGCTTTGAGGAGTGGAAGTATGCTTTGAGGGGTAGGTGGATAGGGGTAGTCTGTGGTAATTTACTGCACCTTCATAACCACCCCTCTTAACAGGTTGTGTTGAGTCTCTCAATAACTAACTAAATATGAAGAAACCTACTTGGGAAGATGTCTAGCCAGCCACTTTATTGCTTCCCTAAATTTGTATGGTATATGATTTGACTTGTGTCACCGACTCCCCAGGCCCCTGTGGTGGAAGGCTGGAGATGTGCAGTGGGGTCCTCTTATTTCAAGCAGGGACTTTATAATGTCCCCTGGGTTTGTGTGTCCCAATAGCCAGTCAATAAGAAAGTAGTTGTGAGCGAGAGACTAAGCTTTCAAGAGGTTTTATTTCCCGTCCTGGGAGAATTCTTGCATCAATGTTACAAAAAGGAAATAACCCATATTTTTCTGGTAACACAAAAGGATCAGTAAGGATAACAAAAATGCTTCTCTTCAGCTTAAATAAACAAAACAGGAAAACAGTTTTCTTACTTTTCAGAAGAACTGTGCTGTTGAAATCAGTGCCACCTGCACAGATTTCAATGGGAACGGCACTTCAGCAAAAAGAGGTTATAGCATCTGAAAGAACTAGTGTACAGTCCATTCTAGAGCAATTATCAGTATCAGCACAACATTCATAATCCATATCTTCAGGACTTTCTTCTGTGCAAACTTGCTCAGGGCTGTAACTTCTCTGGCAATCATTTAACTCTCTTTCTTCATAGCTGAAGCTGCTCTCATTTCTATCAGTGAGGAAAGGCTGGTTACCATAGAGTCTGGCTTCTGCCCTCACAGGATCTTTCCCTCTCAGATCTCTAGACAGGAATTCCAGGGCCCCTCTATTCCATTCACCAGGGTGCTTCCCAGCCCAGCGTCGGTTTGTTTGCTTAGAAGTGTGACTGCTAAGCCTGTTATCTATCTCTCTCTCCCTCGGTTTGCTATAAGCAATTCTCGTCAGCTCACAGCCAGGCTTTTCCTTATTGTAGCCCTGGTGTAAAACACTGACCTGAGAGAATTCTTCTGAGGCAAACTCTCCTTCAGAGCAGATAGATTCTTCTTCAGAAACACTCCGGTATGGCTCCTGGGATCTCTCTCTATCCCTTCCTCTGCCTTGGTTTCTGGCAATGGCTTTTCTGCTAGTTGCAGTCTTTCTGTATCCTACAGTTCTGTCAACTGCTTCTGGGCTGGTGTAGTAACTTCCTTCTTTCCTCGTGCCTTTAGCTGAGCTTCCTGTTGTGCTCCTCGTGTATCTGTTTCCTGTGTATCTGCTGGTTCTCCCTGTGCTCAAAGCTGGCCCTATTTTAACTGCGTCATAGCTTGAGACTTCCATTGGGCTAACTTCCTGCAGCTGTTTCTGCCTTACTAATGAGCTCTTACGTAATGCTCTCTCTGGGTGTTTTGCTGCAGCATGAGCTTGTGTTTTCCTTTGTTGCTCATGGCAACCCCTAGCCATGTGCTTCTCAGTGTGCCTTTTAAAACTCCCCCGAGCATTTTCCTGCATTTCCTCTGGTTTATTCTGCCCTGGACCATGACAAATCCCCCCCCCCCTTAAACTATTCCTGGCTGCAGTCCTTACCTGACAGCCGGGAATACCTTTTTGAGACCTACCTCTAGGCTTCAGTCTCTGGGGTCTATCTTGGTATATCAGTGTGACTAAACTAGCCATGGCAGACCGTTCCTTCCACAATTTAAGGACGTTAATGTAGTATGTCTGTTGGCGGCCTCTCTCATTTTCAACTTTATAAGACACAGGGCCAACCTTCCCCACCACTGTTCCCGGGCCCCTCCACCTGGACTCAAATTTTGGTCCGGGGTCGGATACCTGGATCAAGACCTTATCACCAATATTTAGGTGTCGTGGCTTGGTGCCTTTATCATAATACCGCTTTTGTTTATTTTTACTAGCCTGTAGATTTTCTCTAGAGGCTCTAGCGGTTCTTTCCAAGCGCTGCCTTAATTCTTTGAGAAATTGGGGTACCCCTACCTCCTGTATGGTTGGCTCCACCCATTGCTCGTGCAAAATATCCAAGATACCTCTTGGAGTGCGGCCAAACAATAACTCGTATGGGGATGTCCCCAGGGACGTCTGTATGCGCTCCCTGCAAGCATATAATGTGAACGGGAGTAACGTATCCCACTCTTGCATTTCTTTTTTCGTCAGACCCCTGCGTAATAGCTGCTTAATCAACTGGTTTGTACGTTCCACCAGTCCGTTCGATTGGGGATGGTAAGCGGATGTTTTGATGTGGCGAATGCCAAAGGCTTCCCAAACCATGGCCAGATGTCGTGAGAGAAAATTGCTCCCCTGATCAGTCAGGACTTCCCTAGGGAAACCTACTTCACAAAAGAGTTTAATTAACTCTAGAGCTATCAACCTAGCTGACGTGTTCCGCAAGGGAATGGCCCAAGGGAACCGGGTGGCATGGTCAACCACAACTAAGATATACTTAAATCCTCTCGGCGTTTTCACCAGAGGTCCAATGATGTCCATACCCAATCTATTAATAGGAGTTGCTATCGTAGGGGTCGAGACCATTGGCACTGCCTTAGGCTTCGCAACCGTCACCCTTTGACAGCTTGGACAAGCCTCACAGTACTGTCGCGTCTCTTTAAAAATCCTTGGCCAATAAAACCTAGTTAAGATTTGGTCCAGCGTACCCTGAACCCCCTTATGACACCCCACCGGATGATCATGGGCCAATCTTAAAACACTGGCTTTAAAAGTCACGGGAACCACTAGTTGTTTTCGCACAGCATCATTATGGGGATTTATAGACTCTCTATATAGGAGGTCATCCTCTAAGAAAAACCTGGGTAGGTTCTGTCTAACCTCTTTTGCCCATTCGAATGCCTTCTTCAGCGCTGGGTCAGCCCTTTGCTCCATGGGAAAGGAGGGAAATTTGTTCACCACCTCCGCCGGTACCCATGGTAACCCTATGGAACCTTCAAGTTCGGCCCTCCCCCGGGTTCTAGCTTGTCTTTCCTTGCGCTTTTTAGCTTTCTCTTTCCTCTCTATTTTCTCAGAGGGATGTATTATATCCTCGTGGCTAGGGAGAGTAACTAACTCTTCCTCCTCTGGGTCCTCCCTTTGAGTGTCTTTCTCTTTTGGATCCCCTTTTGGAACATTCTCTTCCCCTTCCGGGTCCTTAGTGTGCTCATGTGACCCTCCCCCATCCTTTGAGGGTCCTGCCTGAGAGCGATTGGATATTAGCCCCAACTTAATAGCCCACTCTTTTTCTAACTTATAGTGTAAAGGAGGCCAATCTTTTCCTAAAACTACATCATCTGAGAGTTTTGGAACTATAGCCATTTTCATCACTTCAGTGGTGCCTAAACCTTTAATGACAGCTTTGTGTAAAGGATAAGGAACAAACGTGCCGTGCACACATTTGACCTTCACATGACTGTCTGCTCGACTCGGGGGCGACTGACGGTTCTCCTCTATGAGCTCCCAGAGTTCTTTGGAAATCAGACTCTGGTCAGCCCCCGAGTCAAGTAGCGCTAAGGTATATATACCTTCCACTTGCACTTGTATGCGGTATTCATCCTTCTCCGCTTCCTCTGTCCCTGTCATCAAAACCATCCGTTCGGTACAGGATCTTTGGTAATGCCCAGCCTTTCCACACCTGAAACATTTACCCTTAGGCATGGAATGAACATTATCATCAGAGACATTAACATTTACTGCTGCAGGGTTATACATCCTATCATGTACATATTTTCCTTTCCTATTCTCTTTCCTTCTCCCTGCTGCTAGCCAGATACCGTGCCCCGAGGTGTCAGTTCTCTCAGCAGCGAAGTATCGCTCTGCCAGAGTAGCTGCATCCTCCGAGGTCTGGCACTGCTGGAGGGTAAGGAAAGTTTTTAGCCCGCTGGGAACAGCCTGTAGAAATTGTTCCAAAACAATTTTATCTATGACTGTTTCCATTGTTGCACCTTCTGTTAACAACCATTTTCTTGCTAGACTCTTGAGCCTTTGTGCTAGGGCTTTAGGAGTTTCCTGGGGCTTAATCATTGCCTCTCTCAACATTCTCTGGTAATGAAGAGGGGTAAGCCCTAACCTATCTTTTACGGCCTTTTTGACTTCAAGATAGTTAGAGGCTAACTCCGCGGGCATGGCCTTATAGGCCGAAAGCGCCTCTCCAGAGAGCGATAGGGCGAACCGAATGGCCCACTGCTCTTCTGGCCATTTTAAAGTAGTGGCTATACGCTCGAAAGCGTCCAAATAGTCGTCCAGGTTATCCTGAGGCTGTAATGGCCTTAAAGAAAAAGCCTCATACGACCTCATTCCTGCAGCTTGCAATGTCATGGGGATATCCGCTCCAGTGTCCGCTGGTTTCTTGAGTAAAGCTTCTATGGCCTCAATCAATGGCCTCTGCTGTGCTTGTATAGTTTGCGTGGTCTGCTCCTGTAGAAAGTGGATGAGCTTGACCTGCTTATCCCACTGCTCCTTCATCCAGTGAGCTACATCTCGAGGCTCCATCTTTCACTGATGTACCTGTGGGAGAAACAAGAAAAAACCAAACCAAGTGCGATACCGCCACTTCTATGTATATATATATATTTTTTTTCTTTTTTTTCCACCGTCTTCCCTCTGCCCACCAGCACCCTCTTTCTCACTTTTATCCTCCCTGCACAGGCCTAGGTACCCTTTACCTGAGTCTCCTGGCAGGGGTCAGCCTATGAGAAAGTTTCTTTTCTGGTCAGCTCTTGGTGGCAGGAACCTGCTTGACAGTGCTTCTCCTTTAAGATGTTTTTTTTCCTTTGCAGACTGTAGTCCTCTGTGCTTATTCCTTTTGCTGTCTTATGCAAAAATCCTGCCAACTACGCCACTTTGTCACCGACTCCCCAGGCCCCTGTGGTGGAAGGCTGGAGATGTGCAGTGGGGTCCTCTTATTTCAAGCAGGGACTTTATAATGTCCCCTGGGTTTGTGTGTCCCAATAGCCAGTCAATAAGAAAGTAGTTGTGAGCGAGAGACTAAGCTTTCAAGAGGTTTTATTTCCCGTCCCGGGAGAATTCTTGCATCAATGTTACAAAAAGGAAATAAACCATATTTTTCTGGTAACACAAAAGGATCAGTAAGGATAACAAAAATGCTTCTCTTCAGCTTAAACAAACAAAACAGGAAAACAGTTTTCTTACTTTTCAGAAGAACTGTGCTGTTGAAATCAGTGCCACCTGCACAGATTTCAATGGGAACGGCACTTCAGCAAAAAGAGGTTATAGCATCTGAAAGAACTAGTGTACAGTCCATTCTAGAGCAATTATCAGTATCAGCACAACATTCATAATCCATATCTTCAGGACTTTCTTCTGTGCAAACTTGCTCAGGGCTGTAACTTCTCTGGCAATCATTTAACTCTCTTTCTTCATAGCTGAAGCTGCTCTCATTTCTATCAGTGAGGAAAGGCTGGTTACCATAGAGTCTGGCTTCTGCCCTCACAGGATCTTTCCCTCTCAGATCTCTAGACAGGAATTCCAGGGCCCCTCTATTCCATTCACCAGGGTGCTTCCCAGCCCAGCGTCGGTTTGTTTGCTTAGAAGTGTGACTGCTAAGCCTGTTATCTATCTCTCTCTCCCTCGGTTTGCTATAAGCAATTCTCGTCAGCTCACAGCCAGGCTTTTCCTTATTGTAGCCCTGGTGTAAAACACTGACCTGAGAGAATTCTTCTGAGGCAAACTCTCCTTCAGAGCAGATAGATTCTTCTTCAGAAACACTCCGGTATGGCTCCTGGGATCTCTCTCTATCCCTTCCTCTGCCTTGGTTTCTGGCAATGGCTTTTCTGCTAGTTGCAGTCTTTCTGTATCCTACAGTTCTGTCAACTGCTTCTGGGCTGGTGTAGTAACTTCCTTCTTTCCTCGTGCCTTTAGCTGAGCTTCCTGTTGTGCTCCTCGTGTATCTGTTTCCTGTGTATCTGCTGGTTCTCCCTGTGCTCAAAGCTGGCCCTATTTTAACTGCGTCATAGCTTGAGACTTCCATTGGGCTAACTTCCTGCAGCTGTTTCTGCCTTACTAATGAGCCCTTACGTAATGCTCTCTCTGGGTGTTTTGCTGCAGCATGAGCTTGTGTTTTCCTTTGTTGCTCATGGCAACCCCTAGCCATGTGCTTCTCAGTGTGCCTTTTAAAACTCCCCCGAGCATTTTCCTGCATTTCCTCTGGTTTATTCTGCCCTGGACCATGACACTTGACAAATTTAGTTGGCTCAAGGGTCAAACTTTAGATGACACAGGGAAGATTTACCTGGCTAAAACCTGATTTCAATGAGGTATATCTTTTGAAAATCATCTCCTATGTTTCTTCTGTTTTTCCAAAGTCATGTCTATCATTGTGAAGAGGAGATATCTGATAAAGTATCACTATGGGGAGTTAGAACATTTTAGAGACAGGCTGGAAGATAATCTTTTTTTGTTTATGCTCATGGTTCATTAACTCTCAAAAAGTCAACATTATTTAAGTTGCAAAATTACCTTTTTTGTTAGAATTTGTCTTGGTATATCCATTGTAAACTGTCAACTTCTCTCCTAGTATGCTATTAATTATGTTTTTCTGCCTGTTCTTCAGTATCCTAGTAAATATGGACGACAACATTATTGAGCACTACTCCAATGAAGACACTTTCATACTGAATGTTGAGAGCATGGTGGAAGGCTGCAAGATCACGTTGACAGAGATCTAGCACCAATTCAAAGACTTAACCTGAGGAACCAAAGCATTTCAGCCCTGGAGCAGTGCGTGAAGAAAATTCTTGAAAACTTAGAGACTCACCTCAGCAAATAAGAGAAGCTGTTATGAAATGACATAGAAAGAAATTAAGAGAAAATCTACATACAAAGGCAATCTACAGATGTCTTGACACTTTCACTTTATATGTTAAGGAAAGAACCTATGCCCCTTAAAGGCCACTATATAAATTTGGCTTTTTATTTATTATGCATCACCCAATGATCTGCAGATATCCGTTAGGGATATGCATTCACTGGCCCACATTTGGTTTGTTAGCACGCCTTAAAACATTTAATGTGTGCAAAAATTAATTTACCACTCATTAACCTACAGGTTAATATACATAATATCAATTTGCCATGTGAAAAGGTTCTAGCATGTGTTAAAAAATTTTATTAACCTGAAAAAAGTCTGAAAATTGGGGAGAAAGGGCCGAACATTGGAATACAAACTGAAAATGTTTCCCTGTGCACATCCCTAGGCCCTGTCAAAACTAGAAACTGATTAGTGTGTCATCTAGGCTTAGATCAATCTAGTTGCCTTTCTTAGCTATAAGGTGACGTTCAGGAATGAAATAGCCATTTAGTATAGCTTCAAGGGAAAACATTTTCTTGTACAGAATTAATGGGTTGCAGTTGATTATACTCAGCAGGTCAAAATTAAAGGCATTCCTAATTTCCTCTGCAGTATATAATCTTGCAAAATACCTCTCCTTGTTCTCAGTTTGTACAGTTGAAATGAAAACTTATAATGCATTCAACTAAAATGTGTGTAAGTAGCAAAAAAGAATACAATTCTATCATTGTATATAATGTTTATAATGTGCAATAATATATATTTTACCTATGTTGACTTGTTTACTGCCACTGTGCTTTGTTAGAGAATAGGCTTGAGTTAGTTCTTCCAGTCTCTTGTAATTTGCAGTCTCAGGTAGTTTATGAGCAGTGGCTGGATTACGGAAAAGCTGCTAAGAGCCCCACAGCTTGATAAATTATAAAACTTGGGTATGACCCTTTCATATTTTTTATTATTTGTCTACACTTTGTGCCTTGTTTGACCAATCAGGGCTAGCGGAATTGAGCCATTATGCAAAATAATTTAAGGGAACCAAAAGAGATTACACTGAATAACTGCAGGACAGTTGTAAACTTGCTTCCAAATGAGAAATAATTATGAAATATGAGCCCAGACTTGCAAAGCAAGCAGCACGGTTGTTTGAGAATGACTTAGGATGATATGCCAATATGCATTAATTTATTCATTCTTAAGACAATAATGTCCAAAACATAATGGGTCCAGTAGGCTCAGTCTAATGTTATATTATTCCAGTACTTTGAATAGATTGGGATGAGGGGGATTGCCTTGGATTGGATCATGTTGTTTGTGCCAGCATACCACTCAGATGGTAGTGAATGGACAGAGAAGCTCTCTGATTACATTTACATGCGGAGTGCTTCAAGGGCCCTTATTGTTTAATATTGTTCTGTGATCATTGAGAGATGTAATAAGGCAGAGGGGCTTGAAGGGCTTTATTTGTGCAGATGATGTGCAATTGTTTGTACCCTTGGGTGATGATAAGGGGGGAAACTCTGGCTAGACTGAGTGTAGATTTTGCAGTAATTGCAAAACAGTTGCAGGACAGTCATTTGGTTTTAAATGTGAAGAAAACAGAAATTTTGTTAGTGAGATCAGGTGCCCTCAGAAGAATATTATGTGTCTGTGCAGTGGGGGAAGTTTGAGTTAATGAAGAAGGTAAAAGACGGGTTGGTTTGTTGATGGTAGATTATCTTAAGAAGGTCAGGTGAGCCATACTGTGAGAGTGTTATATAGTAAACTGAGGACCTTGTTGCAGTTATGGCCTTTGGTGAGACCAGATATGTTTAGGGTGATGGTACAATAATTATCTGTGCTTCCTTCCCTGGACTATTGTAGTAATTTGTATGTGACTTTCCCAGGGCAGTTGCTCCTCCATCTGCTAGTTGCGCAAAATATAGCAGTGAGAGTGATTTTCAACCAAGATGTGTCTCAGCACGTCCATTGCTAATTCGGCTATGTTAGTTACCGATTACAACATGGATTAAATTTAAGCTGTTATGTATTGCCTTTCTTGAACTGCAAGGGGATGTCCTGAGTTATCTGACTAGTAGGCTGGAGCACTATGTGCCCAGGCATCAGTCGTGATCTAGCCTGGGCACCTTGTTGGTGTTGCCCCCAACAAAGGAGTTACAGCTGGTTTGGGTAAGAGCTAGAGCATTTTTGGTGGTTATCCCTGATTTTTGGAATAGGTGTCCAGAAGAATTGTGTAAGTCACATTACTTTATGACCATTTTCATAAGAAATTAAGAACTTAGCTCTTTTCTACATAAGGGGGCCATTAAAGGGAAGATTGTAGAGGGAAGGTAATATTCTATTCTCTCTGTGACAGCTTGATGATGACGATGATATGTGTGGTATGTCTGGTGTATGTTTATGATTGTAATGTTTTTGTTTTTTCACTGTTTTTACATTTGATTGTATACTACTTTGATTCCCTTGTAGGGATGTGTAGGCGGTTTCTAGGAATTTTAAATAATTAAATAAATAAAATAAGCGTTAGCGCTGGTACCAGTACTTAATACATAAAGAGAGTGATTTTAAAAATTACATCAGGGATGTCCAGGGTGGAATGTGCAGAAATATGCTAAGGGCCATCTTTGTAGGTATTTAGCTAGCTAGGTGGCTTGTGTGCGTGAGGATCGCCTGATAACATGCCTGCCTGGTGCAAAGATAGCAGACCTCATGTACCACCTAGACAAGGTTTTAGATAGTGCTGAGGAGGAATCTGCTGTCTTGGTACGTGTTGGTACCAATGACATGGAAAAATGTGGGAGGGAGGTTCTGGAAGCCAAATTTGGGCTTTTATGTTGTTGTTAAGTGCCATTGAGTCGTTGTCAACTCATGGCAACACTGAATAGTTGTCCTAAACTGTGTTCGGTGTGGCGGCTCATTGTTGACAGACTGGCACCTGTAGCTGCTGTTATTGTATTGATCCATCTCATTGCTGGCCTTCCTATTTTGCATTGACCTTCTACCTTGCCAAGCATGATGTCTTTTTCTAATGATCTCTCTCTTTGCATGATAAGTCAAAAGTATGAAAGTCTTGTCATCTGAGCTTCTAAAGAAAACTTAAGTTTGATCTTCTCTAGTACTGGTTTGTTCTTCGGGCAGTCTATGCTATACATAGTATTTGTCGCCAGCACCATAATTCAAAGGCATCAGTTTTCTTAAAGTCTATCTTTTTCACTGTCCAACTTTCACATCCATATGATGTTATTGAAAATACCATGGCTTCAACAAGTCAAATCTTTGTATAAAGAGAGACATCTCTGCTCTTGAGAATCTTATCTAGATCCTTCATAGCCATTCTGGCAAGAGCAATGTGTAGGCTTTTAGGTAGAAAGTTGAAATCCAGAACTTCAAGGTAGCATTCTCAGAAATGATTTCCATTCCATGCACAGGGCCCAAGAGGCAAGCAGAGCTCCAAATTCTCAATCTGTGGATGAGATGATGGTGCAAGGAAGAGGGTTTTGGATTTGTTAGGAACTGGAGAGTATTCTGTGGAGGGGGGGGGTGCTTTTCGAAAGGATGGGATCCACCTTAACTAGGGTGGAACCAGGCTGTAGGCATTAACCTTTAAAAAGGAGATAGAGAAGTTTTTGGTTTTGTTTTTTCAATTTGCGTTTCATTATTACAAATAAAAACAGAACAGGAAAATAAAAAGCAACACAGATACAATAGTAAACTCATTATTTAAACAAACTGAAATAGCCCACATCCAGGGTAGAATGAGTTACCAGAAATAAACCACCAATAAAGTTTATGCCTGAAAGATGGAGACAAAATCTATAGTCCCAAAATTAGACTAAACAGTCCAGCAAAACCTCACTACTATGTTACAGAGTCATGTTGCACAGCAGTATGAGAATTTAAGAAATCTTCCAACTGATCTTAAAGTAGCTAAACAGGTAGAAAAGGTGACGGCAAAAGCTAGAAGGATGCTTGGGTGATATTTCCGCATATCACTCCTGAATCTATCCCCCTTCACCCTCATCCCATGTCCCCTCGTAGCAGAACTTGCTTTCAATTGAAAGAGGCTCTCCCCCTGAACATTTATGCCATGGAGGTATTTAAACATCTCAATCATATTGCCTCTATCCCGCCTTTCCTCTAAGGTGTACATATTAAGATCCTTAAGTCTGTCCTCATATGCTTTATAATGAAGACCACTAACCATTTTAGTAGCCACCCTCTGCACCGACTCCATTCTGTTCACATGCTTTTGAAGGTGCGGTCTCCAGAATTGCACACTATACTCCAAATGAGGTCGCACCAAAGACTTATATAGAGGCACTATCACCTTCTTTTTTTCTGCTAGCCATTCCTCTCCGTATGCACTCAAGCATCCTTTTAGCTTTTGCCGTCGCCATTTCTACCTGTTTGGCTACTTTTAAGATCATCAGACACAACCACACCTAGGTCCCGCTCTTCTTTAGTGGACAAAAGTACTTCACCCCCTATACTATATTGCTCCCTTGGATTGCTGCAGCCCAAATGCATGACCTTACATTTTTTAACATTAAATCCCAGCTGCCAAATTCTAGACCATTCTTCAAGCTTAGCTAGATCCCTCCTCATGTTATCTACCCCTTCCTGGGTGTCTACTCTATTGCAGATTTTGGTATCATCCGCAAAGAGGCAAACCTTACATGAAAGCCCTTCCTCTATATCACTAGCAAAGATGTTAAAAAGAATCGGACCAAGGACAGATCCTTGAGGCACACCACTGGTAACATCCTTCTCCTCAGAGTGAGCTTCATTTACCTGTACTCTTTGTCGCCTCCCACCCAACCAATTTCTAACCCAAGCAGTAACTTTAGGGTCCATCCCTAGGGTGCTCAGTTTGCTTATGAGTCACCTGTGAGGAACAGTATCAAAGGCTTTACTGAAATCTAAATACACCACATCTAAGGCTCTCCCTTGGTCCATCTCCCTGGTCACCCAGTCAAAGAAATCAATCAGATTTGTCTGACAAGTGCTGCCTCTGGTGAATACATGCTGCCTCGGATCCTGTAATCCGCTGGACTCCAGAAACCTCACTATTTTCTCTTTCAGCAGTGTTTCCAATAATTTACTCACCACCGAAGTTAAACTAACCGGCCTGTAGTTTTCAACCACATCCTTACTTCCGCTTTTGTGTAAAGGCACCACATGGGCCTCTCTCCAGTCCTTTGGCACCACTCCTGACTCCAACGAGGCATTGAAAAGGTCAGTCAGTGGAGCTGCTAGAATGTCCCCAAGTTCCCTTAGTATTCTAGGGTATATCCCATCCGGCCTATCACTTTGTCTACTTTAGGTTCAGCTAGTTTCTCACGAACACAGTCTTCTGAAAATTGTTCGAGATGTCCCTCGCTTCTGTTCCTGTTTGTGGGTGTTTTCCGAGGTCCTGCTCCTGGTTCTTCACCTGTGAACACAGAACAGAAATATTTGTTAAGCAACTCCGCTTTATCCTCATCAGCTTCTACAGATATAATTGGCATTTCAGAGACCTGGTGGAAGGAGGATAACCAATGGGACACTGTGATCACAATGATAGAGTAGATCACATTGGTCGAGGGGTGGCTCTATATGTTAAAGAGGGCACCGAGTCAAACAGGATAAAGGGTTTGCAGGAAACAAAATACATTATAGAATTTCTATAGATAGAAATTCCATGTAAAAAGGGGAAGGGAATGGCAATGTGGGTGTATTGAGCAGACACAAAAAAGACTGACGAATGTTCAATGCAGGTGAACCCCTTTATTAGCCCCAACGCATTTTGGCTCAAAAGTCTTCTTCAGGGGGTCTTTAGAGGGAGTAAACCTCAAAAAAATAACATTAAATAAATATAAATGAACATAATCATAAAACATTTTTAAAAACCAATATGTTATAAAATCATGAACATACAAAATACAATAATTTTAATAACAATAATCAAAATTTAAAAAAATGCTCATCTATATGTACCATGTACAATATGGTAACATAAAACAACTTTCATAAAAAGGTTATACTAAACCCATAAAAACACAGATAAAAATGCAAATTAATGAAGACAGAACCTAGATTGTTCCTCATTATTCCCAAAAGTAGAAATCAATAATAATGAGATAATAAAAACCACAATCATGACACATTTAGAGTTTACAATTCAATAAATATCCTAGAGACATGTATTTTATATTACAAAGTACAATTAAAAAGATAAAGGAAAAGAAATGTAATGGAAGAACAGGGATGAGGAGAATAAGCAAAAAAGGTTTTTAACAGTACCTTTCCTTGCCTATGGTGTATACCAACCACTAAAAAAGTAAAACAATAAGAATGATCATTAAAATCCAAAAAGGCATAAATAGAATAAACTCTATTGTTAACTGTAACTACCTATAGTTAAAAAGACAGAGCCTGAGACTATTCCAATTGAGAATTAAATATTGCCATAAGACATTTTATTGGAGAATCATTACAAGAAACACCAGACTTGGCCCAGAGAAACTCTCTTCTATAAAGAAACTGCATACCTAAAAGGAGGGGAAAGAACTGACCTTATTGTTCAATGAAAAAACAATGATATTGTTGATGCTGAATAACTACTATAAACAGAGAGCTCATAGTAAAGTTTGTACACCAGAGCAACTATTTTCCGTTAAGATCGATAATTAATGCATCTCTAATCAAAATATTTAGATGTTCTGAATAATAAGGACCAAAGAATACTGAAAAAGTTTGAAAATGTACCTTCTCAAAAAATAATAATATGTAAGTTTCTACCAATACTTGTTTCTCGACGAGCCCTTCAAATTTAGTATAATGTGTAATAGCATATCTTTTAGATGCTGTACATTGCCTTATAATATAAGCTTTTAATCGAGCATAATATTAAGGTCAGAAGACCACATATCTCTATGTTTTAAAACAATTGTGCAGCGCAAAATGGCCAATCATTAAAAAAGGTACCTTGTCATCTTACTTGAAAGAGACCGTTTTGTCAACAAATACCAAAGACCAAACATATTTTCCAACGTAACGGGAAAAAACATTGAGCAAAAGATAGGATGCCAAAATTGGCTTTACGATGTAAATTAGAGCCTTACATGGTGTAATGTTTAGGAAGAAATGGAATTGAATGTATAGCACAGCCATCCGAAAGGAAATAAAAGCACCTTACCTTCTGTTGCAGCATTCAGTGTTCACTGCTATAGTAAAGAACGCTCTACCGGCAGCTGCCAAAAGTTATTAGATTCAAGGCATTGATAAAGCAAGCAAAGAGAAAATTTTAAAAGAAGCTTACAGTGGAAGCAAAAGCACATAATAAAACCTTTTTCAAGTATATTCATAGCAAAGCACCTGTGAGGGAGTCATTTGGACTATTAGATGAGGAAGGTGTAAAAGGTGCACTGACAGATGACAAAGCCATAGTGGAGAGACTGAACAAATGTTTTTCTTCAGTCTTTACTGAAGAAGATGTAGGAAACTTACCCATGCCAGAAATTATATTTAAAGATGAGATTGCAGACCTACTTTTAATAGTCTATGAACTATCATTAAAATCATCTGTAATACCTGAAGATTGGTGAATGGCCAATGTAACGCCAATTTTTAAAAAGGATTCCAAGAGGATCCAGGAAACTATAGACCAGTGAGCCTGATGTCAGTACCAGGCAAAATGGTAGAAACCATTTTAAAGAACAAAATTACTGAACATATAGATAGTCATGGTTTAATGGGAGAAAACCAACATGGCTTTAGCCAAGGAAGGTCTTGTCTTACTAATCTGTTACATTTTTTGGAATGTATGAATAAACAGGTAGACAAAGGTGAGCCGGTTGATATAGTGTATCTGGATTTTCAGGAAGCCTTTGACAAGGTCCCTCATTAGTGATTGTTGGCAAAATTTAAAAGTCATGGGATAGGAGGGCAGTGTGCTATTGTGGATCAGGAAATGGTTAAAAGATAGAAAGCAGAGGGTAGGGCTAAATGGCCAATTTTCTCAATGGAGAAGGAGCCTGACGCATTGGCTGACTGTGGAAATTATAACGCAATTGCTCTGATCCCACATGCCAGCAAGATTCTACTCAAGATCATTCAGTGGAAAGTACACCCATACCTGGAAAGAGAACTACCTGAAGTGCAAGCAGGGTTCAGGAAAGGGCGAGAAATGAGAGACATCATCACAGATGTGAGATGGATTATTGAAAAGTCAAAAGGATATCTATGTGTTTCATTAACTACAGCAAGGTCTTTGCTTGTGTAAATCTGTGTCACATTAAGAAAGAGTATACCAGAACACATGATAGTTCTCATGAGCAACATTTACATTGATCAAGAATCAACAGTTAGAACAGAGCAAGAAGAAACAGAATGGTTTAAAATCAGCAAAGGTCTATGACAAGGCTGAATACTTTCTCCCTATCTGCTGAATAAATCGCAAGAAGCAGGGTTGTATGAAGACAACTGAGATATGAAGATTGGTGGAAGATTTATCAACAACCTTCGCTATGCTGATGATACCACGTTACTGGCTAGAAGTGAAAAAATTCTAAAATGAAGTTACAATGTAACCCATTTAAGACTAATAAGAGAAAATATGTTTTCACTCAACGCATAATCAAACTCTAGAATTCATTACCGGAGGATGTAGTAAAAGCTGTTAGTGCAGCTGGGTTTAAAAAACGTTTTTGACAAGTTCCTGGAGGAAAGGTCCCTAAACCATTATTAAAGAGGACCTGGGAAATCCATTGCTTACCCCAGGACAAATATTGTGGAACCTGTGTATCATTTTTGGAACCTGCCAGATACTTGTGACCTGGATTGGCCACTGTTGGAAACAGGATACTAGGCTTGATGGATCTTGGTCTGACCCAATATGACATTTCATATGTTCATTTGCTTATCAAGATCAAGCAACATAGTCTTAAAATGGGCCTGTGCCTTAACATGAAGAAGACAAAGATCCTAAACATGGCAAAATCAATCATTTTATCCTGGAGAAGAAATAAAAATAGTAGTCAACTTTAACCTGCTTGTATCAATAATGAAATGACAAGCAATCAAGAAATCTGATGATTCACTGCTCTTAGCACTATGAAGGGCCTAGACAAGACTCTCGTGCAGAGATGTATCTCTGCATGCAAAGATTCAGCTTATTCAAATCATGGTATTTTCAATACCATCATATGGATGTTAAAGTTGAGCAGTAAAGAAAGACAGGAAGAAAATCAATACCTTCAAATTATGATGCTGGTAAAGAATACTATGTATACCATGGACTGCCTGAAGATCAAATCAGTCAGTAATAGCGGAAATAAAACCTAAGCTTTCTTTAGAAGCTCAGATAACTTTGGCTTTCCTACTTTGGACATGTCATGTGAAGAGATAGATCAGTTGAGAAAGACATCATGCTTGGCAAGGATGAAGGTAAGCGTGAAAGAGAAAGGCCAGGAACGCAATGGATGGGTACAGTAACAGCAGCTATGTACGCCACTCTATCAACAATACACCACCTAATCGAAGACCAAACACAGTTTAGATCAACTATCCAACTTGACAGCACTTAACAACAACTCCGTACCACCACATGCCCCCTCAAAAACGCTTTGGTTCTTATTTGTTGCTCAGCAGTTCCATGCCTCTAAAAGAATGTTTATATTGACTAACCAGTTTGTTCAATGTAAACCGCCTTGATATCATGAAAGGCGGTATATAAGAAATGTTAAATAAATAACCAAAAAATAAGTTATTCTAGTGCAATGTTTCTAAACCCGATCCTGATGTACCCCTAAGCCCATCTAATTTTCAGGATACCCACAATGAAGAGAGAGATTTGCATGCACTGCTTCCACTGCATACAAATCTTTTTTGTACGTATTCATCATGGATATCCTAAAGACAACACTACCTTAAGGAGTACACCAAGACCAGGTTGAGAAACACTGCACCAGTGTATACCGTGGGGCCAATATTCTGTGTTCAAGAGTAGGACCTCAGAAAACACCGATACATATGAAGAGAAGTGAGGCTGATCTTTTACAATTCTCAGAAGACTATGTTCATGAGGAGCTAGCTAAACTAAAAGTAAACAAAGCAATGGGGCCGGATAGAAAGTTCTGGCAGCTCCCCTGTTGACCTTTTCAATGATTCTTTAGAATTGGGAGTGGTTCAAGCACTGCAGACAGCAGAACTTTCTATCCGTCCCCATTGCTTTGTTTATTTTTAGTTTAACTAGCTCCTCACGAACAGTCTTCTGAGAATTGTTGTTCCTTTACACAAAAGCTGAAGAAAGAATACGATTGGGAATTACAGAGGATGGTGAGGTTTATAGAGTGCAGTGGATTGCAGGATCTGAAGCACCATGGTTTTACTAGAGGCAGATCTTGTCAGACAAATCTTATTAATTTCTTTGACTGGGCGACCAGAGAGTTGTACCGAGGGAGAGCACTAGATGTGGTGTATGTAGATTTCACTTAAGCCTTTGACACTGTTCCGCACAGATGACTTGTAAGTACTGTATATTGAGGACCCTATGGATGGACCATAAAGTGACAGATTAGCAATTGGTTGAGTAGGAGGTGACAAAGTGTGCAGGTAAATGGAGTGCACTCTGAGAGAAGGATGTTACCAATGGCGTGCCACAGGGATCTGTCCTTGGTCCAATTCTTTTTAACATTTTTTTAATGATATTGTGAAAGGGCTATCAGGTAAGGTTTGCCTCTTTGTGGATGATACTAAAATTTGCAATACAGTAGACACCCAGGAAGGAATAGATAACATGAGAGGGTATCTAGCTAAACTTGAAGGATGGTCATGAATTTGGCAGCTGAGAGTTAATGCTTAAGAAATGAAGAATCATGTATTTGGGCTGCAAAAATCCAAGAGAACAGTACAGTATAGGGGTGAAGTACTTCTGGCCATGAAAGAAGAGCAGGACCTGAGCATGATTGTTTCTGAAATCTTAAGGTGGCTAAATAGGTAGAAAAAGCATGGCAAAAGCCCAAACAATATTTGTGTGCATAAAGAGAGGAATGGCCAGCAGGAAGTGATAGTGCCTCTTTATAAGTCCTTGTTGAGACCTCATTTGGCATGCTATGTGCAATTCTGTTGATCATACCTTCAAAAGGATATAAAAAGGATGGATTTGGTGCAGAGGGTGGCTTCCAAAGTGGTCAGTGGGCTTCATAAGAAGGTATACAGGGACAGACTTACAGATCTCAATATTATACTTTGGAGGAAAGGCGGGAGATATGATAGAGCTGTTTAAAAACCTCCATTGGCATAAATGCACAGGAGGAGAGCTTCTTTCAATTGAAAGAAAGTTCTTCAAAAAGGGGACATAGGATGAAGGTGAAAGGGGATAGATTCAAGAGTAATATGCAGAAACATTTCTTTACAGAAAGAGTGGTAGATGCATGGGAATAGTATCCCAGTGGAGATAGTGAAGTCAAAGACTGTGTCTGAATTCAAGAAAGCATGGGACAAACACAGGAAGATCTCTAAAGGATAAATTGGAACCATAGTAGCTGGTATGGATGGACAGAGTGGATAGGACATACGGTCTTTATCTGTGGTCATATTTCTATGTTTAGCTGGTTGGCCAGCGGGAGGCTGTCTAATTAAGGGTACTGACCGTGATATTCAACAGTACTATCCAGATTCTGCTGCTGAATATCTCCAAAGAAAGCTCTGATTCTGTCTGGTTTGATAGAGGTCCGTGGGTAGAGTGAGGGTGTTATCGGTGCCATCCGGATAAGTGCTGACTTTATCCAGTTAGCTAGATTTTCAGTCGGCACTTATGTGAGCTTTTCATGTATCCTAAGTTGCAATCTGTATATTTGTCAGCTGAATATTGTACTTATCCAAATTGTGCCACTTCCCCAGGAATTCAGCAGCAGTTCCTATCCACACTGCCACATGAAATCCCGCTGATATTTAAGCACCACTGTGACGTTTGAACATCAGCCTTTTTGAATATCGATCTCTGCATATCTAACATTCATATTATTTCCTATATTTAACTATTTAAATAACTTTGACATTGAATGGGAGTATGGAGAGGCACAGAAAAGGGAAACTATATTTTTTATTTTATTCTGCTATTGGCACTTTTGAGTCCTTGTGATTTAAAGAAACCAAAGTCACAACCATTGTCTGTCTAAAACGTAATTCCATCAGCAACAGACTTAATAGGATAATAACTGTGGTAATTTTAATGTATAGAAAGGTTGGTAAATAGGTCACTTTTGACTCACTATGGGGGTAATTTTATAAAGACATTTTAACGCATATTCTGCGATGCACGCTTGTAAAATTGCCACTGGTGTTAACATATGTATGACTGCATGAATGCATGCACTTTTATTGTAGGCATTGCTGGAGGCGTGGCTGGGTGGAGTCGCAAAGTGTGTGCATTCATTATAAAATGCACCAATCTTTGTGTATACTCGCATACTTTACGCATGGACAGATACGCCTGCTTGAGAGCATGTGCACTGTCCACACCTTCAATCTAGGTGTGATTGCTGCAGGATTTGTGCTAAGATTTTATAAAATAAGCACCTTCTTACAGCGAGAAGTCTCTACAAAAGGTGAAAAAGCAAAATCGGCCAAAATGGATGACAGTAAAAACTCTGAAAATTGCCCAGAAACGCAGAGAAGCTAAAGCCAGAGGAGAAAGAAAGACGATCGCAGAACTCAACAGAGACTTCCAACATGCAGCAAGACAGGACAAGGAAAAGTACTACAATGACACATGCAAGGAATTAGAAGCAGAAACTGTTAGAGGAAGAACAAGATCGGCTTTCCTAAAGCTATGAGAGTTAAAGAAAAAATATCAGCCTTGAATTGGAATGTTACAAGATGCTCAAAGTTCTATTTTGAATGATGCTGAGAAAAGGTGGAAACAGGAGCAAGGAGAAACCAAATGGTTTTAAATAAGCAAAGGTGTAAGAAAAGGCTGCATACTTTCCCCCTACCTGTTTAATTTATATGCAGAAAAAATCATCAGAGAAGCAGGATTGTATGAAGACAACAGAGGTGTGAAGATTGGTGGAAGACTCATCAACAACCTTCGCTATGCTGATGATAACACATTACTGGCTGAAAGTGAAGATGATCTGAATCATTTTCTTCTCACGATCAAAGAACATAGTCTCAAAATGGGCCTGCACCTCAATGTAAAGAAGACAAAGATCATGACAACTGGCAAAATCAACAAGTTCATCGTTAAAGGAGAAGAAATTGAAATCATGGACAACTTTAACCTACTTGGATCAACTATCAATAAAGAAGCAACAAGCAGTCAAGAAATCCGACGACGCATTGCTGTTGGCAGAATGGCTATGAAAGACCTAGAAAAGATTCTCAAGAGCAGTGATGTCTCTCTCCATACAAAGATTCGACTTGTTCAAGCCATGGTATTTTCAATAACATCATATGGATATGAAAGCAGGACAGCGAAAAAGATAGACCGGAATAAAATTGATGCCTTTGAATTATGGTGCTGGAGGCGAATACTCCGTATACCATAGACTGCCCGAAGAACAAACCAGTTAGTACAGAGATCAAACCTAAGCTTTCGTTAGAAGCTCCGATGACAAGACTTTGAGTTTCATACTTTGGACACATCATGCGAAGAGAGAGATCATTAGAGAAAGACATTATGCTTGGCAAGATAGAAGGTCAACACAAAAGAGGAAAGACAGCAATGAGATGGATCGATACAATAACAGCAGCTATGGTTACCAGTCTGTCAACAATGAGCCGCCTGACTGAAGACCGAACACAATTTAGGACAACTATCGAGAGGGTCGCCATGAGTTGACGCTGACTCGACGGCACTTAATAACAACAACCGTCTTAGCCTAGAGGCCCTATTTAAGTTTCTAAAAAATCAAATCAAAAAAGTTGTAAATCAATTTCTGTGCACAATTTTGAAATAGTGCATCTTTTGCCTAAGGATTTGAATCTTTTGCAACTGCAAGAAGGGGAAAGACTCCAAAGAGAAAATAGTGTTCAAACAGAAACTTGTGCAAAGAGCACAGATGGTTGCCTGTTTCTTAAACCTAGCCCTGAGGTCAGGGGTTTTAATTGTTAGAGTTGCAAACAGGTTCAGTTTTCTGGGTATACCTGATGAATATTGCATGCTATATTTTCATGCACTTCCATAATTGTATGTAAACATATATCATGCATATTCATAGGGGATATCTTGAAAACTAGATTGGTTTGTGACCTCGGTTGATTGCAGTTTGACACCCCTGCTTAGGGGCATAAGAGCCTCAGTATTTTATGCACAAGATTCTTCTAGCCCAATATTCTCTATAAGTATTTTCTCAAATTGTAGGATATTAAATCCTCAGGCTGCAGGCAAAATATTTCAGAGTTGCTCAAATAAGCTGATTTGCTAGTTCTTTGGCATTGTTTGTTCTAAAATTTAAATCTGGCCCTGAACTTTGAACATTGTTAGGAGCGAAATGATCCATAATGAGGATAATTTTATAACATAGTACCTAGTTAAATAATTTTCAAGGTGTCTATTTTAAGTCTATTTTATAAAAACAGGTAGGCGCTTTCTTATCCCTACTAAATACTAACCTAAGTGGCAGAAATTGTGCCTTAATTTAAGGCATGGTCATTTATATCTGCCCTGGGCTGGTGTAAATGCCTGCACTTAGTTTTTGCAAAACATGAAAATTAAAGTATTTTATAATTTACCTGCATACTTGGTTGCCAGGCCCATGCTCCACCCAGACCCCACCCAGGCCCCTGCCCATCAGCAAAGTAGGTGCCATAAAGCCATACACCCACCTACATGCTGGTTGGTATTTCAGAAGAGGTCATTAACGTGTATGTGGCCACATACATCAATAATGACTAAAAAAAAAAATGTTAGACGCCCAAAAGTGCATGCCCCCTTATAAAATTACCTTATAGTGACTTCTTCTAATTTGTTGCAGGTTAGAAATAACACAGATCATGAAAATCTTGACAAAGTCTTCACTATCTGACTAGTGCTGTTGAATATCTCCATGGATCCTCTTGGTATTTTGCAGTCCGTGGGCAGAGTGAGAGTGGCGCAGCCACTATGCAATTAATCGTGGCATATCCAGATAGTGATTAAATATCGCTACCATCCGGATCCTGGTGCTGCAACTACAGAGGATATTTAAATGCCATGGTTGACCATTGTAGCATTTCAATATATGGGGCCCTGTAGCCTTTTGAAATATACGAGTGTATATATCGTACTGGTGTATTTATAGGTATTAAGTTAAGCTTAGGTGGTCTATTGCTAAAGGGCACTAAGGCATTGTACCTAACGCACCAATAGCTCCAAAATCATGGCACGTTAGGTGCCGCACCACCGCGTTAACTGTTGGTGGGGTCACCATTTTCCTGGAAGTTCCTGCAGAGCCCTGTCCCCTAACGTGTGTCACATTAGCATGGGGGTACCTAACACCCCCTATTGAGGAGACATTAGGTGAACCCGTGCTAATTATGCGGGATGCGGTGTGTACCCTGCGTTAACTACACAGAGCTCACCACACCCACTCTTTGCCCTTAATGTGCCCGCTTACATCTCTAACATGGGATGCACAGTTAGCATAGGAAATGGCCTGCACTATGTGGCAATGCATGTCTAAGGCGCGTTTTTAGTGCACACCAGACATGCGCTCACTGCTAGCTCCCTTTTGCAAAAGACTCAGCATGTACTTCCCTGTGCCATCTTCCTGTGTAATATAGATTTCTGTCTCCTTACCTAAATGTGATTTCTAATATGAAGATTCAGTATGTTAATAAAACTGTGGGGGTCATTTTAAAAGCTTTAGACGCAATTTGGACATCAAAAACATGCATGTGGTCCTCCAAATCATGCATTATAGAAAACATTTTAAAACTGTCTCCAGTGCATAAAAGTTTAAGTAGGCAGGGGGTATGGTGGAGGCATGTCTGGGATGGTGCAATGGACTTAGACATCCCTGCTCGATTTCAGAAACATCAGGGATATCTGCAACCCTGAACCACTTTAGACCTACTCCAGGTACGGATAGACATCAGGAAAGTGCTTGTTTTGGCCATAAAACATCCACAGAGTGTAGAGAAAATGGAGCGTTACGTGATTTGCCAAAATCACAAAGAGCAGCAGTATGATTTGAACCCTGGCCCTATCCTAACCATTAGGCTATTAGACATCCATGTTCTGGAATACTATTCTGGGGACATCGGTGTAGACATCCCCATAGATGTCCATATCAAGGAAATCCACGTTTGTGAAATCATGCCTGAATATGGACTTGCCTGCTTGACTTGGATGTCCCAGATTGCACTTGGATGTCCTTTCTAAATCCTGCCTTCACATGTCCAACTCCCAGTATCATATTATAGAAAAATGTATAGGGGTTTATTCTGAGCTATGAATAGTAGGGATGGATAACCTGACTGGACGTCCATCCCCGCTATTTGTGCCCTTGCCTGCCCCCGACTAACATCCCTGCCGGTTGTGCAGGGAAGTTAAGATGGGGGCGGTCTGGGGGGCGGAGTCTGGATGGGCAGTGGGAAGTCGCCGGCTCTGAATGTCCAGGGCCGATTCTAATGTTGGCCCTTTACATCCAGGGCCGGCGAAATGTCCGGGGAAGTTATTCCACCTCCGAGATGGAATAACTTCCCTGGACGTTTTTTTTTTTACAGCCTGGGGTGCGGATGGGGCTGGGGGGGGGGCCAGAGTTTATTCCCCGCAGCCTGACCCTGGTCTTAGGAGGCCAGATCAGGGGTCAGGCTGTGGGGAATAAACCCTTTCTGCTGGCGGCCGGCATCATGGCTTTTATATGGAGCCGCAGCACCATGGCAGCATGACGCCATGGCACTGCAGCTTCATTTAAATGCCCTGACTAAGTTAGCTGGGTGCAGTCCTGCACGTGCAGGTCGGACAGAATCGCTGTCCCATCCTGCACATGCAGGACTGTTCGCGATTCTGATCCCGCGGGGCTAGATGTGCCCCGTGGGATCAGAATCGCGATCCCTTCTGTGCATCCGGTTCAGACCAGATGCACAGACGGGATCTACATCCGAGACAGAATCGGACCCATAGCAAATGACTTCAAAGGCTTGCCATCTGCAATGTGGTAATATGTTACTGTCTTTAGGATTGGAGTTTGGCAGTCATATTCTTTTATTTTCAGTTTTGTGGGAGATGGTGAGTAGACAATTTGAAAAAGTTGTGACACTTTCTAAAAGTAACTGAAATTATAACAGATCTTCATTCAATGTCTCATTCAAAATGGCATTTCCCATTTTTCTGTCCTGCCCTATATTTGTAACTAGCTGCCCATCTCTTCCAGCTCATCAGGAGTGTGCTTTTGATTTCCAGTTCAAGTCACAAATCTCATTGGATGCAGTGTTCTCGACTGACTAATCCCTCTACTCTGACATTTCATTGTAGGGCACTCTTCTGTCCATGTAGTTTTGGAGCTGATGAGGGAAAATAGGCACCGTGCACAAGTTCAGTCACTACCCTGCATCTCAGGAAATCAAAATTAGGATTCAAACTTGAGAGGTTTACCATATTTGTACAATCTGTCCTGACCTTCACACAGGAAAACTCATAAATATTAGGTGAGCCTTTACATATTGTATCAACTGGAGGAGTTTAAGTGCTGAAAGAAACTTGCTTAGGGGCAAAGAAAAGGCTTCCTATTAAGGATTCAGATATATTTCAAATGTAAACACTCATGCTCATTTGTTCTCTAAAACAAAATGGCTTTGCTAGGAACATTCCTGGTATTTTGGAACAGTTGTGAAAGTAGCAACAAACAGGAGATGTGCGTAGTCGTGTGGTTCTAGACGGTAGTATTTGAAGGAAGACTTATGCTGGCACATGCCATCACAAACCTTTCTTAAATCATTGTGCTAGCGATTTGCAAGGAGATTGGTCTCTGAGGTGCACAAATAACAATAGTGGGCGTGGTTTGAACTCAGTCGAGCTGCCACCTGATCAAGTCCATTGTGATACAAAGGCTTGAAACAAATCGGAGTTAGTCTTTTTTTTGTATGGCTATTTATTCTTTTACTGCACTGTGCTCTTTAAAACACTACAAACTTACAATATATGAACTGATCAAACAGAGATTATGAGACTCAAGGAAACATTTTTCTGAAGCATGTTTTGTTTGTAAATGCTGTTTACTTTCCATTTAATCTGTGCAATCAGATCGCACTGGAGGATGCTGGATTGTTCTATATATCTGGATGCTCTATATATGCAGTAATATCTATAGTCAGGTTTCTGTGACATGCTTCAAGTCAGGGCCGGCTCGACCACTAGGCAAACTAGGAGATTGCCTGGGACAAGAGCTTCGGAGGGGGCAGCAAAGAGTAGCAACATTTTAAGTAAAATAATAGATCCTGATAGTCCACTACTTCGAAGAACTATCAGGAGAGTGGCACACACATAGATACAACACAAAGTTTAATATTTAAAAGTGTGATCTCCAATTATGCATTTTTAAAGGAATGTTGTGGAAGGCTGTTTCCATGACCATGATTGTCAAGTTTAATTATCAAAATCTTAAGGGGAGGGGGCGTAAGGCTGAAGGTTTGCCTATGGCATCCGATATCCTTGCACCGGCCCTGCTTTTAATTGCACATAATTCAATTCTGTTCACTGACTATTAAAATGAAAGACCCTGACCAAGATTTTAAAAGCAACATTAATAGAAATGGCTTTCATCACAAGCAAGTACTGAGTGATAATGTATATTCTCAGTAATACGTTTTAAATAGCTTTCCTGTGCAATATGACAGCAGTTTTGGTTTGTCTGAATAGCATTTATGCAGCATCTGACTTTCTGTCAATACTAGACACAGAAGAAAAACAAAATTGCTCTTCTCTTCTTTCTCTGGTAGTTTGACTCTGACTTTGCTGGCAGACCAGTATGTAAATAGATAAATAAATAGCTTTGGCCCGTCAATGGAGTGTTATGGAAGTAGAAATGAAGGGGGCCCCTTTTACTAAGTGACGGTAAGTTTTTGCACTTATCGTGTGTTTTGCATAAAATCAATGCGTGCTAAGTGCAAAAGTTGTGTACTGTTGGGGGTGTGGCCAGCACCACACAGAAAGGTACCCTAATGCGTGGTAGCAGCATTTGAAATTTACACAGGTACACTTAATGCCACGTTGCGTGACACACACTAATTGGAACTTTGACTGCACATGATATGTCCTCCTGCAATGTGCTCTTCACACCCACACTCCATCTCTAACCCGCCCATTTCCTGCCCCATCGCATGAATTTTCGCATGGCAACTGTCATGCCCACTGTCATGTCATGGCATTAAGCAGCTACTGTGGGAATTAGCGCATGGTGACTGCTTGAATATTGTGTGCAATTCTGGTCGCCGTATCTTAAAAAGGATATAGCGTTATTAGAAAAGGTTCAGAGAAGAGCCACCAAAATGGTAAAGGGGATGGAAAGATACTCCTATGAAGAAAGGCTAAAAAGGTTAGGGCTCTTTAACCTGGAAAAGAGACGGCTGAGGGGAGATATGATAGAAGTCTATAAATTAATGAATGGAGTGGAACGGGTAAACGTAGATCGATTGTTTACGTTATCAGAATATAGAAAGACTAGGGGACATGCAATGAAGTTATAGGGTAAACTATTTAAGACTAATAAAAGAAAATATTTTTTCACTCAATGTGTAATCAAACTCTGGAATTTGTTACCAGAGGATGTAGTAAAGGCTGTTAGTGTTGCTGGGTTTAAAAAAGGTTTGGACAAGTTCCTGGAGGAAAGGTCCATCAACCATTATTAAGAAGGGACCCAGGATATCAGTTCTTGACCCAGTACAAGCATTGTGGAACCTGTGTCTTTTTGGGAAACTGCTAGGTACGTATGACCTAGATTGGCCACTGTTGGAAACAGGATACTGGGCTTGATGGACCTTGGTCTGACCCAGTATGGCACATCTTATGTTCTTATCTTCTTATACGCTAATTCCCAAGTAACTGCTTAATGCACCTTAGTAAAAGAGCCCCAGAGTTCTTTTCCTGTCTGTTGTCTCTGGCTTAAATCTGTTGTACAACTTAACAGCTATACATTTACGTAAATTAATGCCAATGAGTGCTTCATCTGCAGAGCTATGAACTACGCAACCCGTATGGATAACTTTGTAAATAAACTGTGCCACACAGTTGCCTGGGGTCATAGTCCAATAATACTTTTCTTAGGGGTATAACACGGTAGAAGATCCTCACTGAATAAAGCCCCAGGGTTCTTTATTATTCCTGATATCACATGATTCAAGCAAGAGAGTTTGTGCCAAATTTTAGGGAATAAACTCTTAAGGCAAGCTTGAGAACTTCAATGTATATATGCAACAATGTGTTTTTATATTATGAAATAGCTTATGTAACTTAATAGTTTGTAAATGGGAGAGGGGATCTGTAAGACTATAAATAGTTATTTTATTTTTTGTACATTTTTAAGAAGAATAAATATTCATAATGTCAAACAGAATGCTGCTTCTTGATTTCCGTGGGATGTGAAGTTAAATCCTAATTTTGTGTAGGACGTCTACAGCTCCATACATTCAAAAAAACCCTTAGTATTTTCTAAAGGCTCATTGACTGTGTAGCCTTTCATAAAATACAAACAGCACAGCCAAAGAAACACATGTATTTTGGGGCAATCACATTAAAATAGGCCATTTTACAAAGAAAAACAAAAAACAAGAGTGTAAGTAGAGTTACTCAGTTGTATAAGCAGCAATTCTGCTACTTGTATGTCTAAGTAATGGATTTGGTAAAACTGCACTTCCAAGGCCCAATATTCAAAGGCAATTATCCAGATAACAGCTGCTATTATCCAGCTAATTGCCCTTAATTTTCAACAGCACTATTGGGACCTTTACAACAACCCTGGCGTCTCTCCTTACGAGGAAGGTCTCCTGGTCTACATATAGCTTCTATTGCTCAGGCTACCTTAAGGCTTGCAGTGCTCTTCAACTGAATTCTAATTTCCCTTCAACACAATCCTTCCCTCTATAACCCTCTACCTAGAGTGCCAAGATCCCAGTCACAATACAGAAAGAAAGATGATAAACGTTTAGGGGGTATGTCTACTAAAGAGCATTAGGCTTTTGCGATGAACAGTGGGCATTAATGCAAATAGCACTGCATTAGCTGCAAAAGACGGGCATTATCTGTTGGGGGCATGCACAGTATTTCCCCAGCAGGTAATGCCACAAAACTGCAGGTATCATAGGCTGACAGCGCCATGGATGCAGGTAATGCCAGTCATTGAGGTGGCATTAGTTTCACCTGCGATGTTTGCAGAATATGCGGTAACCGGCGCTGTTGACACCTGCGGTACTTGGATGTTACTGGCACTCCCATTCTCTGCCCACACCCCATCGAGGCAGGCATCTACCATGCAATCTGCAGATAGTGCATCGATTCTCTGTGCTATCTGCATTTGGGCCATGTTAGCTGCTACCATGGCCCACTTTCCCTACTGTATCACTTTTAGTAGCTAACGTGCTTTAGTAAACATGCCCCTTAGTTTCCGTTTTTTAAATCAAACTTCAGATCACAGTCCCAATGTAGCTACCAGACAACCCTTCTGACACCACCCCTGTGGCTTTCATTCAGAGCTTCTTTCCTATTAAACCTCTGACTCAAGCCAACAACACCTGCAGTCAGGATTAGCAAACTGGTCTGCAAAATTGTTCCAAACAATACAGGCTCTTACACCCAAAACACTAAGGAGGTAATTTTATAAGCATACTTAAGTCATGTATTTTCAATGACGTGCATGCACAATGAGCACACATGTACATTAGGAGGTTGTTATTTTCTAAGTAAACGTGTCAGGTCGATGGCGATATTTTCGGAATGGGCATGGCCAGGTTTAAGGCTTGGATGGAACGTGGGTGGAATGCAAAGTTACATATATAAGGTAAAAAACTATAACTTGCACACATTCTCTACAAATCTAGCTGTGCGCTGACGTCAAGCTTAGGGCTGGTGTAAATGCTCGCACCTAGGTTTGGCATGCATATCTTACGACTTACGCCCCTATTTTATATAGAAAAGTAGGTGCCTGCTTTCTTTATGAAATAGGCACAATTTACATGTGTTAAAACGTACACAAAATTAGATTATTCTTATAAAATTGCTCTCCAAAAAACAGGCTTTCACTGAAAACATCTTCTATAAAAGGAAGCGGGGGTTTTGCCTTTCAGAGAGGCTTCAGTAATCTCCCTCCCAGAGACTGAGCCCTTGTTCTGCTTCCAGCCTTTTATCCTATCGTTGGCCCCACCTCTTCAGGCCCCACCCTCCTAGGTTGCCTGGGGAACCAGCTTTTCTCTTTGCCTGGGCCCAGCAGCCTTGAAATCCTACATGGAGTCTGCTTTCTTTCCCCATTGATGAGATGTAAAACCCATCACAACTATATGAATAGTGTTGCTAAAAATCATTACAGACCACCCTGGGACTATCCAGATAACGCGGGGATGGAGCAAGGGTGGTTCACCGAATAATCCAGCTAGAGTCGATATTCAATCCGTCATCCAGATAACTGTCCAGAATAATGTAGGACAGCAAAACAAAAAGCCTAAATTTATCCAGATAGTACACTGAATATCGCTGCTATTTGGATAGTGGTGGCATTCGCTGCTCTATAGGTATATTCAAAGCCACTTGCTAACCAAATAGCAGCACTCAGTAAATGTATTTTGTTGAACTGCTGCAGCTAGCATTTAAAACAAAAGGCCAACCATAATGTTGAAATATTGAGCCATAAGATTTTGCATTTTGCCATGATTTTGAACATCACAGTGGTAAGCAAAATTCCCACTCCGGGTCACCCGCCAGGTTGAAATAAGAGAGAAGGAGTCTTTGCCACGACCGTGGAAATTCCCTTCTCTTCTGCCATGAGAGATGGGACCCCCACGAGCAGACGACCTGCATCGAGGCCACGATCGTGGCAGCCGCCTCCTGTTCTGCCTGTGGGATCCGATCTCCCACGGGCAGACAGGAGTCTTTGTTGCGATTGCGGCTGCTCTCTTCTGCCCGTGGGAGATGGGATCCCTGTGGCAAAACAGGAGGGGGAGGCTGCGATAACGGTTTTGATACAGATTGCTGAAGTTTGCTACTAGCCCAGCCCAATGAAGGAGCTGTAGGTGGCAGGGCTGGGTAGTATATATCCGCTATTGTCTGAAGATCAATTGATGAGTTGCCCCAGAAATGGTGTGTGCAGGGACACTGTTGGAAGACACCATGAATAACAGAGATGTTATGTGATAAGTAGTTTGTTCCTGGATTAGGTCGAATATTTTGCTAATGTGGTTCCCTTCTTCAAAACATGCTGCATGCACTGAGCACATCTGGACTTTGGGCTGTTTTCCGCTTATATTTGCCTGCTTGGAATTGATCATCTCAGCAAAACTGTAAAGTATTTGAATGAAGTTTTAAACACACTTGGATATAGTTAATTTAAAATATAATTAAAGTAAAAAGTACTCCACCAAGGGTTGGTGCTAGCGTTTTTTGGCTAAGCACTGTCAGTCATGGAGTCCAACAAAAACATGTCTTTTCTGATATAGATATACATAAGATGTGGTTGGAGTTTATGTGATGATTATGTTATAAAGGAAACATAGGTGTGTATGTGCCTTCATAAAATTACAGGTAAAAGAAAAGCAGAAGGAATATGGTTAATTGATAAATAGTTGATTACCGAACCAGACAGATAAAAGCATTTATTTCTAAAAACTAAAGCAAATATGACTTTAAAATAATGTTAAAACATAACAAGTTTAAAGCATACACTTACACTGTGACACAATGACGGATTTCACCTTTCCTCAATTCACAAACTCAGGCATGTCTGAGTGGGAGACTTGGATGAAAGTCATGGTGAAGTACATATTTATTTCCACAAGGAGAGTTAGGTATAGGAAATCTGAGGGTGAGATTACTATTACTTATCATTTATATAGCACTACAAGGCATACACAGCACTGCACCTATAGATTTAAGACACAGTCCTTGTATGTGTTGGGGTGTGTATATGTGTGTGTGTTGCAGTCTGTGTGTGTATTTTGGGGTGTGCATGTATTTGTGACTCACCTGATCTCCTTTTTTCTTTTCCTTTCCCCCTTGTTTTATCCCTGCCTACATCTTCTGTGTTGTCTGTCTTGACTAGATTGTAAGCTCTGATGAGCAGGGACTGTCTCTTACATGTCTGTGCAGCGCTGTGCACGACTTGTAGCGCTATGCAAATGCTCAGTAGTAGCAGTAGTAGTATAATCTATGTATGTTACAGTGTATATGTGTGTATATGTTTTGTATGTTTGTTCTGTGTGCCTGTGATATATTGTGTGTGTGTTGTGTTGGTGTTGTGCTGTGAGTGAGTTGTGTTTTGTGTATGTATTTTATTGTGTATATGTTGTGTTATGTGTGCTCTATTAAGTGTGTGTTCTCTTTTGCTCTGTTGGCATTGTGTGTTATGTTGGTGTTGTGTGTGTTATGATGTGTGTATGGTGTTGCGTCTATGTTGTATTATGTGTATGCTCTGTTGAGTATGTGTTGTATGCATGGAGTTGTATGTGTTGTGTTTTATGTGTGTGCTGTGTGCTCTGTTAAGTGTGTGTCATATTGCATTGCTCTTGTGCTGTGTGATATGCTGTGTATATTGTTTTGTCTGTGTATATGTGTGTGTGTGTGTATGTGATGTGTGGTGTTGCATGTATGTGTATATATGTGTAGAGGATGAAAGCCAGCTTGTGGTGGATCCAGAACAGCTTGAAGCGGTAAATTCAAGACATTGGCAGTGAACTGCATGTTCGAGTTGTGAGGACGAGAAAGGGAAGAGGGAGGCAGATGGTAATTGGAAGGGCAGGTAGTATCCAGTGAAGAAATTTTTTTAGGAATGGTGTAACCACAGCATGTTTGAAGTCTGCAGGAACAGTTGCAGTAGATAGACTAAGGATATGATAGATCTTATGAATGACAGTGGAGGACACAGAGCTTAGTAGATGGGTAGGAAATGGGACCAGAGGAACAGGCAGTAAGTTTGAAGGGAGCAAGAAGATGCATGGGTATGAAGCAAGGATGTGAAAGGGGAAAAATGTAAATATGTTGACAATTTAATACAGACATTAAGATACAAGAAATGTCTGTGTACAAGTTCATTCCTTATAGCTTCTGAGGCTGTTGTTTCCTGCTGTCACACTGTCTCCATCTCCTTATCACTGTCAGCGGTTTTCAGCAGAGGATCTCAGATTCATGCATCCATCTTGGAGCATGCAGCAGGCCAGGAAAATAAAGTTGTGGTTGACATTATTGGCACCTTTGCAGTTCAACCCCTTAATATCCAATATCTCCTAAAAAGAAAAGTGGCCAGTGAAATGGCCTTGGACTATATATGCATACATATCCGATAAATAAAAATCAAATAAAATAATAACCATTAAAAAAGGAAATAGGAAATAGTATAAAAACTTGATTATTGGCATATACACTTCAAATCAGTTTGAATAGAAGAACCTTATTCCCACTACAGTAAAATTAGATGCACCTGTGATCAATTGTCAGTACTCACATGACTTGAATCAACCAATGAATTCACTCGGTGAAGACAAGAGAGCTGCCTGAGACCATCAGAAAAGCCATTATTATTAAACATCAAACTTCAAAGGAGTACAAGGCCATCTCCAAAGACCTTGGGATTCCTGTGTCTATAGTTTGCAATGTTATTAATAAGTTGTCTGCTCATGGAACTTCTTTGAAAGTTAGTGCGAACTGTTGGAAAAACACCACATACAACATCCAAAGAGTTTAAGGCTGACCTGGAGCAATCTGGAGTGGTGGTTTCTACCCGCACCATATGCCACAGACTAAATAAAGAAGGACTTCATGGGTGAAGGCCAAGGCGGACCCCACTGCTCAAAGACAAACATAAAAAGGCTAGCCTGATCTTTGCCCAAACTCACCTTGAGAAACTAGGTGAAGCTTACTGTGGTTTAGCATTAGGACTAGGGCTGTTAGAATCCATTCAAAGATGAGGGTCTTAGACTTTAGGAAGACTAACTTTGCCAAGATGGGCCAATACCTCAGGGAGTCGTTAGTGGGATGGGAATGGCTGGGGGATGTAGAAAAACAGTGGGCAAAACAGAAAGGGGATATTTTAAGGGCAACCGACCTTTTTGTTAAAATGGTAAATAAAGGTAAAAGGAAAAGGAGACCGCTATGGCTTTCGAAAGAAGTAGCTGAAAAAGTGAAGAAAAAGAGGGAGGCCTTCATGAAATACAAGAGATCACAGAGAGAGGAAGACAGTCATCTGTATTTGGAAAAACTTAGAGAAGCTAGCAAAGTAGTCAGGAAGGCAAAAATACAAAAGGAGGAGGAAATAGCCAATGCAATAAAATGGGGGGATAAGACATTTTTCAGATATGTTAGTGAGAAGAGGAAGGGCAAAAGTGGTATTGTCTGACTCAAGGGTGCAGGAGAGAAATATGTAGAAGCTGATAAGGATAAAGCGGACTTGCTTAACAAATATTTCTGTTCTGTGTTCACAGATGAAGAACCAGAAGGACCTCAGAAAACACCCACAAACAGGAACAACAGCGAGGGACATCTTGAACAATATTCAGAAAACTGTGTTCGTGAGAAACTAGCTATACTTAAAGTAGACAAAGCGATGGGACCGGATGGGATACACCCTAGAATACTGAGGGAACTTGGGGACATTCCAGCAGCTCCACTGACTGACCTTTTCAATGCCTCGTTGGAGTCGGGAGTTCTTCCAAAGGACTGGAGAGAGGCTCACGTGGTGCCTTTACACAAAAGCAGAAGTAAGGATGTGGTTGAAAACTATAGGCCAGTTAGTTTAACTTCGGTGGTGAGTAAATTATTGGAAACGCTGCTGAAAGAGAAAATAGTGAGGTTTCTGGAGTCCAGCGGATTACAGGATCCGAGGCAGCATGGATTCACCAGAGGCAGGTCTTCTCAGATAAATCCAATTGATTTATTTGACTGGGTGACCAGGGAGTTGGTCCGAGGGAGAGCCCTAGATGTGGTGTATTTAGATTTCAGTAAAGCCTTTGACACTGTTCCTCACAGGTGACTTATAAACAAACTGAGCACCCTAGGGATGGACCCTAAAGTTACTGCTTGGGTTAGAAATTGGTTGGGTTGGAGCGACAAAGAGTACAGGTAATGGAGCTCACTCTGAGGAGAAGGATGTTACCAGTGGTGTGCCCCAGGGATCTGTCCTTGGTCCGATTCCTTTTTAACATCTTTGTTAGTGATATAGCGGAAGGGCTGTCGGGTAAAGTTTGCCTCTTTGCGGATGATACCAAAATCTGCAATAGAGTAGACACCCAGGAAGGTGTAGATAACATGAGGAGGGATCTAGCTAAGCTTGAAGAATGGTCTAGAATTTGGCAGCTGGGATTTAATGTTAAAAAATGTAAGGTCATGCATTTGGGCTGCAGCAATCCAAGAGAGCAATATAGTATAGGGGGTGAAGTACTTTTGTCCACTAAAGAAGAGTGGGACCTAGGCGTTGTTGTGTCTGATGATCTTAAAGTAGCTAAACAGGTAGAAAAGGCGATGGCAAAATCTAGAAGGATGCTCGGGTGCAAAATGATTAGTGGTCTTCATTATAAAGCATATGAGGACAGACTTAAGGATCTTAATATGTACACCTTAGAGGAAAGGTGGGATAGAGGTGATATGATTGAGATGTTTAAATACCTCCGTGGCATAAATGTTCAGGGAGAGAGCCTCTTTCAATTGAAAGCAAGTTCTGCTACGAGGGGACATGGGATGAGGGTGAAGGGAGATAGATTCAGGAGTGATATGCGGAAATATTTCTTTACAGAAAGAGTAGTGGATCCGTGGAATAGTCTGCCAGTGGAGGTGGTAGAGATGAAGACAGTAACTGAATTTAAAAAAGCATGGGACAAACACAGAGGATCTCTAAAGGTAAAAAGGGGACTGTTGTTGTTGTTGATATGGAAGGACAGACTATATAGGCCATGTGGTCTTTTTCTGTTTCTATGTTTCTATATTTCTTCTGGGAAAATGTTTTGTGGTCAGATGAAATCAAACTTGAGCTCTTTGGCAATGCAGACCAGCAATATATTTACAGGCAAAGAAATGAAGCTTATAAGAAAAAAAAACACCCTTCTTACAGTTAAATATGGTAGAGGTACCATAATGTTGTGGGGCTGTTTTGCTACTTAAGGAACTAGAGGCCTGAAACGTAGTACAGGAATCATGAAGTCAGAGGACTACCAAGGTATTTTGGAGTAAAATGTGCTACCTAGTGTCAGAAAGCTAGGTCTGGATCAAAGATCATGGGTCCTCCAGCAGAACATTGACCCAAAACATGCATCCAAAAGTACAAAAGAATGGTTAAAAAGGAACAAATGGACTGTTTTAAACTGGTCAGCGATGGGTCCTGATCTCAATCCAATCAAAATCTTTTGGAAAGAGCTGAAATCTGCCATTGGTAAAAGGAATCCTCAAAACATTCATGAGCTGGAACAAATCACAGTTGAAGAGTGGGAGAAACTAACAGCAGACAGGTATGCGAAACTTATAGATGGCTACAAGAAATGTTTGGAGGCTGTCATCACTGCCAAGGGTTATGCAACCAAATATTAGTGAAGGGTGTTGCACAGACATCTTTTTTTTGTTGTTGTATACCTTTGAACATAGTATTAAAATATTATGATGATGTACAGTTGGAATGTTTCCAATTATTTCTCAAGACATTATGCACAATATACCTAAAATGCAAGGATGCCAATGATGTTGACCGCAAGGGTATCACATTCTTTGCCTGAAGTGTATTCTCCCACCCCCTGAAACTGGTCCAGGCATCTAAAGCAAATCTTCATATTAACATAGTATATGACGGCAGATAAAGACCAGTATGGTCCATCTAGTCTGCCCAGCAAGGCGAAAAGAATTGATGCACCTGCTGCTCAGTGCAGGTCACCCCTCCCCATGCCTTTGTTTAGGGATATACCTACGGCTCCGTGTAGGTCATCCCTATTTTTTGAGATATAGGAGATAGTTATGTTTATTTTTATTTTATCCTGTTGCTATAAAGGGATCCACTGTGCCTGTCCCATACCATTTTGAATTCTGTCACTGTTTTGTCCCCACTATTTCCATTGGGAGGGCATTCTCCAGGACCAAGTAGGAAGTCAGTCCTCACATATGGGTGACATCGACATCGATGGAGCCCCCTGCGGAGCATTTCCCCAGCTTTCTAAGAAAGCCTTTGGGAATGCAGGCACGCATGCGCGGTCCCCTTCCTGCCTAAAGGTGCCATCTTTCCCAGTGTCTCTTTTTTCATGGAGCCCGTCGGACGCTTGTCCTAGTCGCCCGGAAAAGTTGACTTTCTTCTTCAGCGATTCTTCGTTTTTTCCCCGGTTCGACGCCGGTTCCCCTTCCCGCCGGGTTCGGTACACCGGTATCGAGCCTGTTTTTCTATTTTTCGGTTTTTGCCCTTCGTGGCTGGCATTCGCGCCTTTTTTTCTGTTTCCCTGGATAGCCGGTCCTTTGACCTCGCGGGGGCCCTTTTTTCCCCGATGGCTTCCAGTGGTTTCAAAAAGTGTGATTGGTGTAAGAAACTCATGTCTCTCACCAACACACACGACTGCTGCCTTCGGTGCCTGGGCCCGGACCACGATCCTCAGTCCTGTGGCCCATGTGGTAAAATGTCTACCAAGGCACTACGCAGCCGACAGCATCAAAAGGAAAGGATTTTTTTGGGACTCTGCCTCCGGCCGGGCCCGGACCTTGTCTGAGGCCTCGACGTCTCGGGAGTCGGATCCCGAGCATCGCCGGGGTTCCTCGGACAGGGGGTCCCCTGACCGGGAACGCAAGAGGAAGAAGCGGCTTGCGAGGGCGGCATCGGAAGAGGTCCCTGGCTCCTCGAGGGCCAAGTCTCAGACCCCTGACTGCCGCCCCGGGCCTTTGGAGCTGGAGAAGCCGACCAAAATGCCTCGTGTGGAGTCGGAGTCCGTCAGACACGTAAGTCCTGTAGTCCTTGTGGACTCTCCTCCGAGGGAGCCGACGTCGGGCCTGGCGCCGCCGGGGCCCGAGTTGGGGGCTGCTGCGTCTCCTGAGCTGGGACTCAGGCTGACAGCCTTGGAGTGCAGATTGTCTGCCTTCATGGAGCAGCAGCGGGTACTGATGACCAGCCTCACTGGTGCATCTGCCCCGACCACTGGGACATCGACGTCGAAGTCGACCCCGGAGACCGAGCTGATACTCGAGACCATGAAGGCTCGAGGTCGTCCTCGGTCGCGGTCACCCTCGACCTCCCGTTCAGAACCGAGGGCGTCGATGCCTGTGCCTTCGGCGTCGGGGCAGGTGCCACTGAGACCCACGCGGTTGGAGTCCCCCGACTCCTCCTCGGATGAGTCTGCTTGGGAGACGGAGGACAAGGAGTCCCCCGATACCTTCTGGACTCGGTGCATCCCATCGGACTCACCGCAGTCCGAACCCCGGAGTAGGTCCCCTCCGGAGGATACCCGGTTCTCGGAGTTCGTCAGGGATATGGCTAAGGCCTTGGCCATTCCTGCGGACCCCGAGGAGGAACCTCGAGCCGAAGAGCTCGAGTCCCTCCAGTATGACTCTCCTCCGAAGGAGGCTTTTACTGTGCCAGTTCCTCCGATGCTGGAACGGCTCCTCTTCAGGATGTGGGAGGCACCGGCCTCGGCGCCAGTTTTAAGCAAGAGAGTCGATTCCATCTATCGACTCAGGAAGAGCCCTGGATTCCAGAAGGCGCAGCTGCCGCACCATTCCATGGTGGTGGAATCGGCCATGCATCGTCTGAAAAGCCAGAAGATGCACTCTGCGGTGCCTCCCGGCAGGGAGGCCCGGAACCTGGATGCTTTCAGCAGAAAGTGCTTCCAGGGCTCGATGCTTGCTTGCTGTGTCCAGTCTTACCAGCTGTACATGGGCATGTACCTTCAGGACCTGGCCAAGGAAATGTACGGGTTCGCGGCTGGCCTCTCCGGGGAACCTTTGCAGAGGTTCCAGTCATTGTCTACAGGTATCCAGGACTGCTCTAAGTTCATGTCCCGAGCGGCCTACAATGGCTTCGAGGCTTCGGCCCGAGCAGCGGCAGCTGGCATCGCCGCCCGACGCCAGGCATGGCTGCAGTCATCGGACCTCGAGCCTTGGGTTCAGGACAAGTTGGTCGATGTCCCTTGCTGAGGTGGGAACCTTTTTGGCAAACCCATGGCCGAGAAGGCTGATGAGCTCGAGACCGAGCACCTTACTCGGACCAGGCTGTCCAGAAAGACCTCTGCCCCTTCTCAGAAAAAGAAGGGCTCGGGTAAGAAGTCCTTTTACCCGAGGAAGGCGGCTGCCTACAAACCTTTCCCTCATTACCAGACCTCCACAGCTCCCCAACAGGGGCAGTAGGCCAAGGGGCAGGGACGTGGGCCCCGTAGGCAGTCAACCCCCAAGCCTTCGGCTCCTGCTCCTACAGAGCAGGGAGGGGGTTTTTGACTCCCTAAGCATAGCCTTTCCTCCTTTGCTGTCCCCTCTCTGCATAGGAGGTCGTCTGGCCCTTTTGCCCACAGGTGGCCACCAGTAACAGGCGATGCATGGGTTCTGAGCATAGTCCACAAGGGCTATATGCTCCATTTCCAACAGTTCCCTCCTGCTTACTTCCCAGGAGAGCCTCCAAGGCCTCCCTTACACACAGACCTTCTCCTTCAGGAGCTTCAAGGCCTGCTTCTGGACAAGGTGGTGGAGCCTGTCCCTCCACACCTGAAAGGGCAAGGGTTCTACTCCAGGTACTTCCTGGTACCAAAGAGAACAGGGGGCCTCCGGCCCATTCTCGACCTCGGGAACCTCAACAAGTTCTTAGTGAAAGAAAAGTTCAAGATGCTTACTCTTGGAACACTTCTGCCCTACCTCCAGCAGGGAGATTGGCTATGCTCTTTGGATCTAAAGGATGCGTACACTCACATCCTCATTCATCCAGACCACAGAAAGTATCTCAGGTTCATTGTGGGAGGAAACCATTACCAGTACAGGGTACTGCCCTTTGGCCTCACCTCCGCACCAAGAGTCTTCACAAAGTGCCTGGCTGTAATAGCGGCCTACCTAAGGAATCAGGGGGTATAGGAGCAAGGCTGGACTTCAAGGAGGCGAAGGCTTTCTTGGCAGAGGACAGAGCACAGAGGCTCATCACCTTGGTACACCAATTTCTCACTGTGCCAAGGGTGTCTGCCAAGTTTTGCCTACAGCTTTTGGGCCACATGGCATCAACAGTGCATGTGACCCCCAATGCTCGTCTTTATATGCGGCCGGCCCAGTGGTGCCTCAGGACTCAGTGGCAGTAGGCCACAGGACACCTCACGGACAGAGTGCGGGTGTCCAAGCCATTCCTGGACTCCCTTCAGTGTTGGCTACACTCCCCCCCCCCCCAACTTACTACAGGGGGCGTCCTTTCAAGTTCCTGTCCCCATGGTGGTGTTGACCACGGATGCCTCTCTGCAGGGCTGGGGTGCTCATTGTGCAGACAAGTGCACCCAGGGCCTGTGGTCTCTAGCGGAGGCCACTCAGCAGATCAATCTATTAGAGCTTCGAGCCATTCGCTTAGCCCTCAAGGCCTTCTCTCACACCTTGGCTCACCAGTCTGTTCTGGTACAGATGGACAATCAGGTGGCCATGTTTTATGTGAACAAACAAGGGGGCACTGGGTCCAGACTCCTGTGTCAGGAAGTACAGGCCCTTTGCTCTTTTGCGCTCGAACACAGCATGGTGCTCAAGGCGGTCTACCTGCCAGGTCAGGAGAACTTCCTAGCAGACAGGTTGAGCAGAATTCTGCAGCCCCACGAGTGGCAGCTGCACCCATTAGTGGTTCAACAAATTTTTCTGAAATGGGGACTTCCATCCATAGATCTCTTTGCCAGTCCCCTGAACCACCAGTTACCCAGGTTCTGTTCCAGGCAACCGCATCCCCTAAGAGTAGCAGCGGATGCCTTTCTCATTTCCTGGAACCAGGGCCTTCTCTATGCGTTTCCTCCCATGCCTTTGGTGGCCCAAACTTTGTTCAAGATTGTAAGGCACAAGGCCTCGGTGCTTCTGGTAACTCCCAGATGGCCGAGGCAACCCTGGTTCCCACTTCTGCTTCAACTGGCAGTGGACACCCCCCTGCCTCTGGGGTTACAGCCCAATCTCCTATCTCAGGATCAGGGTTTCCTTCTAAACCCCAATCTCAAATCTCTCAATTTGATGGCCTGGAGGCTGCAAGGGTAGTATTAGCTCCCTGGGGCCTGCCTCAGGAAGTGGAAGAGGTGGTATTAGCCTCTAGAAAGCAATCCACCAGGAAAACCTATGCCCTGAAATGGAAAAGATTCTCCTTGTGGTGTCGAGAACACCAGGCAGATCCCTTCTCCTGCACTGTACCAGTGGTGCTTCAATATCTCTTGCATTTGTCCAATCAGGGCCTTAAGTCTAATTCTGTTCGGGTACACCTCTCTGCTCTAGCAGCTCACCACTCACTGGTGGAGGGACATTCCTTGTCGGTTCACCCATTGGTGTCCAAGTTCCTCAGAGGCTTGCTTCTGCTCAAGCCTCCTATCCGTCCACCAGCCCCTGAGTGGGAGTTGAATGTGGTCTTGCAGCAATTAACTCGCCCACCTTTTGAACCAATGGCTACATGCCATCTTCGCTTCCTTTCTTGGAAGGCTCTCTTTCTAGTGGCCTTAATGTCGGCCAGGCGAGTAAGTGAACTTCAGGCCTTAGTCTGTGATAGGCCTTACACTCGCTTCTATAGGAACAGGGTAGTCCTTAGGACTCATCCTAAGTTCCTCCCTAAGGTTGTCTCCTCCTTCCATCTCAACCAGGAGGTGGTTCTTCCAACATTCTTCCCTAGGCCCCATGCTAGCCGGGCTGAGACAGTCCTGCATACCCTGGACTGTAGAAGGGCCTTGTCCTTCTACCTTGAGCGTACTCAGGGGCATAGAAGGGCTACTCAGCTCTTCGTGTCTTTTGACCCTAATAACTTAGGGTTGCCTGTTGCCAAGCGTACCTTGTCCATCTGGGTGGCTGACTGTATCACCTGGGCTTACAGGGCAGCAGACCTTCCCTTGCAGGGTTGGGTCATGGCCCACCGTGTCAGGGCTATGGCTGCCTCAGTAGCTCATCTCTGCTTTGTACCGTTGGCAGACATCTGCAGGGCTGCAACTTGGTCCTCAAGCCAGACTTTTGCAGCTCATTACTGCCTGGAGAGGGATTCCCATAGGGACAGTGCTTTCGGTCAGGCAGTGCTCCAGAATCTCTTCGAGGTTTAGGCAACTCCTACCCTCCAGCCCTCTGGTTGGGCTACCGGTGGAGGTGTAGTCCAGTGAAATCCTTTTCTCTGATGCTGTGGCTAGAGGGAGCTCATTTTTCATCTCTGGGGTCCCCGGTATCCTGAAGCTGGGGAGTCCCATATGTGAGGACTGACTTCCTGCTTGGTCCTGGAGAAAGAGTAGTTACTCACCTGTAACAGGTGTTCTCCAGGAGCAGTAGGAATCAGTCCTCACAACCCTCCCTCCTCCCCTTGGAGTTGCAGTTGTACATAGTTTATTGTTTTGCATTTTAAGTGCTGTTATTAGCTATGTCATTTGACTGGTAAAGATGGCACCTTTAGGTGGGAAGGGGACCGCGCATGCGTGCCTGCATTCCCAAAGGCTTTCTTAGAAAGCTGGGGAAATGCTCCGCAGGGGGCTCCATCGAAGTCGATGTCACCCATATGTGAGGACTGATTCCTGCTGCTCCTGAAGAACACCTGTTACAGGTAAGTAACTACTCTTTCCCAGCATCCATCACCCTTTCAGTGAAAAAGCATTTCCTGACATTGCCTTTCAGTTTACCCCCTTGCAGCTTCATGTTATGCCCTCTAGTATTACAGCTTCCCCAGTTTTGGAAGAGGTTTGTTTGTTCATTAATACTCTTTAAGTATTTAAAGGTCTGAATCATATCTCCCTGTCCCTCCTCTCCTCCAGAGTGCACATATTTAGGTCTTCAAGTCTCTTCTCATAAGTCTTTTGATGCAGACTCCAAATCATTTTGTCACCTTTCTCTGAATCATTTCCAGTCTTTTTATATCCTTTGCAAGATATGGTCTCCAAAAGTGAACACAATATTCCAAGTGAGGCCTCACCAGCGACTTGTACAGTGTCATTCATACCTCCTCCTTTCTGCTAGTAATTTATTTATTTATTTGCATTTCTTATATACCGCACTATTTGCGATCAGCGCGGTTTACATAAAACAAATGGTATCCGACAATAAACAAAAGTCAGGTCATTATATTGAACAGGAACAAGTAACTTGGAGAACAGGGTAAACTATATACATATTTCCTCTCTATATGCAACCCAGTGTCCTTCTGGCTTTTGCCACTGCCTTGTCACACTGTTTCGCCACATTGAGATCCTCAGAAACAATCACGCCGAGGTCCTTCTCCTTGTCTGTGCACACCAACCTCTCGCCCCCTATCGCATACTTCTTCTTCACATTAAATCTTAACTGACAAGCATTAGACCATTCTTACAGCTTTTGTAGATTTTTCCTCATGTTATTCACTCCCTCAGGAGAATCCACTCTGTTGCAAAGTTTTGTGTCATCTGCAAAAAGACAGACTTTTCCATTCAGTCCTTCAGCAATATCACTCACAAATACATTGAACAGTACTGGTCCCGGGACTGAACCCTGGGGCACACTGCTAATCACCTTCCTTTCATCCAAGTGAGTTTTGTTTATCATCACCTTCTGTCGTCTTGTCAGTAAATCAATTTCTGCTACAGTTCACCACCTTGAACCCAGACCCATCCCCAAGCTGTTTAGTTTTTTGATGTCTCCTATGAGGAACAGTATCAAAGGCTTTGCTGAAAGCTAGGTAGATCACATCCATCGCATGCCTTTGATCTAGTTCTCTGGTCACTCAGTCAAAGAACTCAATCAGATTTGTTTGGCAAGATCATCCTTTGGTAAAACCATGTTGCCTCGGATCATGCAACTTGTTGGCGTCGAGAAAATCCACTATTCGCTCTTTTAGGAGTGCCTCCATTGCTTTTCCTGCCACTGAGGTAAGGCTCACTGGCCTGTAGTTTGTTACTTCTTCCCTAATACCACTTTTGTGAAAAGGTGCTACATCAGCCCTTCTCCAGTCCTGTGGAACTTCTGTCTCCAAGAATCTATTAAAAACATCCTTTAACGGCTCTGCAAGAACCTCTCTGAGCTCTTTCAGTATCCTGGGATCTATCCCATCTGGACCCATGGCCTTGTCCACTTTCAGTTTTGCAAGCTGTTCTAACACATCATCTTCTGTGAATGGTGTGGTATCTACTCCATTCCCATGTGTATATTTGTCAATCACAGGTGTTCCTTCTTCAGGATCTTCTTTAGTAAAAATAGAACAGAAGTATTTGTTCAGCATTTTCACTTTTTCAATGTCACTTTCCACAAATCCGTTCCAGCACTTCTGAGTCCTGCAATTCCACCTCTGATTTTCCTCCTCTCCTGAATATACCTGAAAAAAGCTTTGTCACCACACTTCACATCTTTAGCCATCTTTTCTTCTGCCTTGGATTTTGCTATCCTTATTTCTCTTTTTGTTTCTTTTAGTTTTATCCTGTATTCTTTTCTGTATTCTTCTGTTTGTGAACTTCTGAATTTAGTGAAAGCTGTCTTTTTTCCTTTGTTTGTGCAGCCACTTCTTTGGAGAGCCAAATAGGTTTCCTTGTCCTCTTGTTTTTATTTATTTCCTTATGTATGTATTTGTTGTCCCTTTTATTGCCTCCTTTAGTTTAGCCCACTGCAATTCCACTCCCCTCCCATTGTCCTCTCAGTGACAGCCCTGGGCTTTATTATAGTTCTTGTCTGCTTTCCCCTCAAGTTTGGCTGTTGGAGTTAAGCGCCAGGTCTTGAGAGGAGATCAGAGCAGAGATCAGAGGAGAAATGAATGTGTACTTGGTAGTGGCAAAGTGAGCACATTAATGCATGCTTCCAGGGCTGGTTGCTGCACGTTCAAAGATGCTTCTGTGGGAGAAAAAGAGGTAGTTTGTTAGCAAAGAATGTGTGCGAGTGGTGTGTACTTATGTAGAAGCCATCCCCTGTGATATGTCCACTCTCAATCCAATCATGTAGGCGTGATTCTGACAGAATGTGCCTGCTATCCATAGCATAAGCCTGGATAGCAGGCACACACATCAGTTATTATGTGGGAGGCATTGCAGACATTTGCATATTCAGGAAATGAAAAGACTTTCTGTTCTGGTATGTGACCTCTTGACCTGCGGGTAGCCTGATAGCTATGTGTGCACAATTGATTGCCCCCAGCACAGAGGAAAGGTGTGCCAGCTCATAAAATTCTGTCATAGTTTCATGTTGCTACTGTTCTTGCTCGGGAAAGATAATATATCAATTGGCCCTGGGGATGACTGGAATGATCCATTGGCAAGAAATGCAAGGGCTGCGGTGAACTTCAGGTGCATGGGTAGGGTTCTGCCTCACCATACAGTGGTCTCTAGATCTGGCACAGGTAGGTTGCAGAAGCAAACTATTGTCTTCTTATCAAATTTAAACCTGCATATGCATTGGTCCTGTCATGGTAAGGACCTGTATTTTGGGCCTGTATATCCTCAGAAGAGAGTACCTCCTCTTCCTCTGTTGCATCTCTCTCCTGTAAGACAGAACACAGAGGATTCATACCTCGTTTGCATTCTTGGTAGACAACAGCATCAACACCACCCACCATTGGCCTCAATGCTACTCTGACACAAACCCTAGCACCAACACACATTCACAAGCACACACAACACTGGTGCAGAAATACAAACAAGAACACACAGAGTCACTCATACAAACACTGACACAAGGACACACCCAGAAACACACACACTAACAATGGCACAGAGTTGCACGCAAAAACGCTGGTACAGGCAACCTGAGACACACACACACACACACACACACACAGAAGTTTGGATTAAAGAAGGCCTGGGACAGGGAGCTATAGAAAGGAGCATGAGAGAGCCCCACACCTGCCAAACACTGAGTCAACCACCAACCATGATTTAACTCAGCCCTTCTTTTACACCGGGCTGAGCACTGCTGGTGTAAATGTCCCTCTCCTAGTTCCCACTCTCATTTCCTTGATTGCCACCACCACTACAGATTCCTCACCCAGGACGCAAAAATGATCTATTATTCCATTCTGATCTCCTCTGCTGCTAATTCCACCCAGCAATAATACCGCATTCTCTGATCCCTTTTAGCCACACATGACACCGCAACGGTGACCCATCGGTCTGCTGTCCCTGACACTTGTCTCTTAGCCTCCTTTTTCTATGACAAGGTCTCTATCTTGCACAACCAGTTTCTTATCTGTCCCCCACCATTGTCTCCCTTCTCATCCCACTCCGTGTCCACTCCCTCCACTTCTCCATCTCCCATCCCCTCCCTCAGTCATGCACACTCTTCTTTCCACGCCATCTCTAACTCGGAATTGTCCAAGGACCTCCAGTCTTCTCACAAGACCACCTGCTCTCTCGATCCCATCCCTTCCCACTGGTTTCCTGAACCCTCCCTGGCTCTTCTCCCTTATCTTCTCGGTATGTTTAATGCCATTTTCTCTTCCGGCACTTTCCCTTCCCTCTGGAAACACGCTCTTGTCCGACCTAGTCTCAAGAAATCATCCTTGGATCCTACTGTATTGGCTCACTGGCATCCTGTTTCAAACCTCCCTTTCCTTTCAAAAATACATCACCCTGGTGTGGCAGGAAGTGATCCTGTAACTAGGACCTGTCCTCCAGGTGATGTAAAACCCTCTTGCACCGAGGAAGTTTCTCCAGGGCCATGTACCCATGAGGGAAGGGTTAGGACAGCCATTATAGTTGGTGATTCGATCATTAGGCATGTAGATAGATGGGTGGCTGGTGGACGTGAGGATCGCCTGGTAACATGCCTGCCTGGTGCGAAGGTAGCGGACCTCACGCGCCACCTAGATAAGGTCTTAGATAGTGCTGGAGAGGAGTCTGCTGTCTTGGTACATGTCGGTACCAATGACATAGGAAAATGTGGTAGGGAGGTTCTGGAGGCTAAATTTAGGCTTTTAGGTAGGAAGTTGAAATCCAGAAATTCCAGGGTAGCATTCTCCGAAATGCTTCCTGTTCCACGCGCAGGACCCAAAAGGCAGGCAGAGCTCCGGAGTCTCAATGCATGGATGAGACAATGGTGCAGAGATGAGGGTTTTGGATTTGTTAGGAACTGGGGAACATTCTGGGGAAAGGAGGGGCTCTTCCGAAGGGATGGGCTTCACCTTAACCAGGATGGAACCAGGCTGCTGGCATTAACCTTTAAAAAGGAGATAGAGCAGCTTTTAAACTAGATATTAGGGGAAAGCCGACAGTCGCCCAAGAGCAGATGGTTCGGAAGAATGTATCTTTGAAGGATACTACCAAAAGCAGAGAGGTTCCACAAAAGAGTAAAGTAGCCCAAATGCCCTCAAGTATGGAACAGACAGAGCTTAAAGATCCCAAATTACCCATGTCTAACAATAGCCAAATTAATATGAATAAAATACATTCTCTAAAATGCTTGTATGCAAATGCTAGAAGTCTAAAAAATAAGATGGGAGAGTTAGAATATATAGCACTAAATGAAAGGTTAGATATGATTGGAATATCAGAGACATGGTGGAAGGAGGACAACCAGTGGGACACTGTGATACCTGGGTACAAACTATATCGTAATGATAGAGCTGATCAAATTGGTGGAGGGGTTGCTCTCTATGTTAGAGAGGGCATTGAGTCAGAAAGGATTAAAGTTTTGCAGGAAACAAAATCTGCTGTAGAATCTATATGGATTGAAATTCCATGTAAAAGGGGGAAGGCAATGGCAGTGGGGGTGTACTATCGAGCGCCTGGCCAGAATGACCAAATGGATGATGAAATGCTCAAAGAAATCAAGGAAGCTAACAAAGGTTACAGCGCAGTAATAATAATGGGTGATTTCAACTACCCCGGTATCGACTGGGTCAGTGTCATGTCAGGACATGCTAGGGAGATAAAGTTCCTAGATGAAATAAATGACTGCTTCTTGGAGCAGCTGGTTCATGAACCAACCAGAGAGGAAGCCATATTAGACCTAGTCCTTAGTGGAACACCAGATCTAGTGCAAAAGATAAGGTTGTTGGGGCCACTTGGCAATAGTGATCATAGCATGATTGCCTTTGATTTAATTAGTGGAGGAGGGATAGTAAGGAAATCCACAGTACTACCTTTTAACTTTCGAAAGGGAGACTATGATAAAATGAGGAAAACAGCTAAGAAAAAACTAAAAGGAGCAGTTGCAAAGGTTAAAGACGTACATCAGGCTTGGCTGTTGTTGAAAAATACTATCTTGGAAGCTCAGACCAGCTGTATTCCATGCTTTAAGAAAAGTGGAAGGAAGTCCAAAAAGCTGCCAGCATGGTTTAAAGGTGAGGTCAGAGAGGCTGTTGTTGCCAAAAAAGCATCTTTCAGGAAATGTAAAAACGAGCCAAACGACGAAACCTGGAAACAGCACAATCATTGGCAAGTCAAATGCAAGGCATTGATAAGGCAGGCAAAGGGAGAATTTGAGAAGAAGCTTGCTGCGGAAGCAAAAACGTGAAGTAAAGACCTTTTCAAGTACATTTGTAGCAAAAAACCTGTGAGAGAGTCAGTTGGTCCATTAGATGATAAAGGGGTTAAAGGAGCACTAAGAGGCGATAGCGGAGAGAGTGAATGAATTCTTTGCTTCAGTCTTTACTGAGGAAGATGTAGGGATGTTACCCATGACTGAAGTGGTATTTAAAGGTGCCGAAGAATTGAAGGAAATATCGATACATCGGGAAGATGTATTACAACTATTAGATAAACTGAAGAGTAGCAAATCACCTGGGCCGGATGGTATACATCTAAGGGTGTTCAAAGAACTGAAATATGAGATTTCAGACCTGCTATTAGTAATCTGTGAACTATCATTCAAATCATCTCTAATACCTGAAGATTGGAGGATCGCCAATGTAACACCAATTTTTAAAAAGGGTTCCAGGGGTGATCCGGGAAACTACAGACCGGTGAGCCTGACATCAGTACTGGGGAAAATGGTAGAGACCATCATAAAGAATAAAATTACTCAGCATGTAGATAGTCATGACCTAATGGGAGACAGCCAACATGGTTTTAGACAAGGAAGATCTTGTCTTACTAATCTGTTATGTTTTTTTGAATGAGTGAATAATCAGGTGGACAAAGGTGAGTCGGTTGATATTGTGTATCTGGACTTTCAGAAAGCCTTTGACAAGGTCCCTCATCAGAGACTTTTGGCAAAACTAAAGAGTCATGGGATAGGAGGCAGTGTACTATTGTGGATCAGGAACTGGTTAAAAGATAGAAAGCAGAGGGTAGGGCTAAATGGCTAATTTTCCCAATGGAGAAAGGTGAATAGTGGTGTACCCCAGGGATCTGTGCTGGGTCCGCTGCTTTTTGACATATTCATAAATGACCTGGAAAGTGGAATAACGAGTGAGGTTATCAAATTTGCAGATGACACAAAACTATTTAAAGTTGTTAAAACCCAAGAGGATTGTGGAAAATTGCAAGAGGATCTTGATAAATTGGAAGACTGGGCATCAAAATGGCAGATGAAATTTAATGTGGACAAGTGCAAGGTTATGCACCTAGGGAAGAACAACCCAAACTATGGTTACACGATGCAAGGTTCCACATTAGGAACTACCACCCAGGAAAAAGATTTAGGCGTCATTGTGGATACCATGTTAAAACCCTCGGCCCAGTGTGCAGCAGCTGCCAAGTGATAGGGGATAATAAGGTTTAGTTTAAGTGTACATATAGAAGGATTCGAGGCCTGTAAGAGGGGCCCGGAAGAGGGAAGATGGCAATCCTGTATATGTCTATATATGGAAAAGGAATGTGCTGTGCTAAGCTAAATTGATTGTTCTACTCAGAGATGACTCGTATTTGCATAGTTACTGATAAGCTATAGTGGGCCCCAGGAGATGGGTGGATGACATATGAATATGTTTCTGATAATGTATAAAATACGGACAATCCCTCCACCCTATGGAATAAACTGCATACCACTTATGTGCAAGTGTGTGTGTGTTTGTTCCCCAGGATTCCAGAGAAAGAAGGTAAGGTGATTCCTCGACCCAGACAGACGTCCCAAGGGTTAGTGATAAAAGGTGCTGGGAAAGGAATAATGTACCCTTACAATTTGGTGTCTCAGAAGTGGGATTTCCCCGATGCACTTTCTAAATTGAAGCTGCTTTGGTAGCTGCACAAGGATTTTTTAATTGACGTTGCTTTGGTAGCTCGTCCTGGAAAAATGTGCTTGGGTAGCGCAGTGAATAACAGGGACGTCCTGCTGGGTCTGTGGTAATATCCTTCTCCTTCTCTGTGTGCTTGTGTGCCTGTGTGAGTTTGGCAAAACGCCCCTGCCGTACTCCGATGCGATATAGCGCTAGTGACGGGTACTGTGCAGAAAGCAAGTGGCCAGACGTGCGTTTGTTGTGAATTAATTAGAGGATGGGGGGGTCCCAAGGTGAGGGGACCGCTCCAGAATCCGCGTGAGTGCATGCTCAGCTAAATGTTGTGATAAGGTTTAAAACTGCAGCTAAAATAGCCATTCTACATAAATTGTCAGTGTAGGTTACAGGACATTTGCTAATTCTGCTGAAGAAGTCTGTTAGCATGTTTACTGTGCTTAGTTTATCTCTGTGCCTATACGACCCCCCCTCCCCCCGTCTCTAGCGAAGGTAAAACTGATGACTCAGAGTCCCTGGAATGCAAGTGACAAGTGGTGTTTGTTTAAGCAGACTTTGTATTCCATTTGTACTCCTGTACCCCCCGGGGCCCCTCCCCGTAGATTCCGAATCTCCTAATCACTGAGGGAGTTGTTAGGTTTTTAGCAGTTTAACTTACTGCATCTGGAGATAGTAGAGCTTGAGCAACACATGCTCCGCTCTTCCCTCCCCCTCCCTTCCTGTTCTTTGTTGTTCAAAGGCTACGGACAGGCAGACAACAGAAACCTAAAGTTAAACGGCATACTAAAATGTAAATTATTATTTATTTGAAGATTGTCTATTTATTGCCATATTGTAAGAAGACAAGCTAAAAAAAAAAATTACTTTTGTACTCAACAATGGTATAACTGTCACTGAAATATGTAAAAGGGTGTGTCTGTTTTTAGACACCCATTGCTATAGCAATGTACTGCATAATAAAAAATACTAAAAGAGCTCTTAATCTGCTTCACAATATTCCTCTCCGAGTCTCATTGGCCAGGTTGGCCAAAGGTGAATTGGCCACAGGTAAAGGTGTAAATAACAGCTGGGGCTCGCCGGGATTTTCCCACAGTAGAGTGACTCCTGCTGAGTGGAGGTGCGAAGACGCGTCCTTTTGATTTCAACAATCTCACCTCCTCCTCTGCAGAGAGGTCTCTCTGCTAGCTGGTAATGGTCCCGGAGTTTAAAAAAAAAAAAAAAAGGTGAACAGTGGTGTTGTGAACCAGCAAGCGCTGCAGCAATCGAGTAATTCTGTGCACAGACCGCGGTAAGGAAAAGGGGGAGAATGATAAGAACTGTAAGATGCTAATGATGAAATACTGTTGTTTCCTTTGCACAAAGGAAAATATCCCTCCTCCTGCTGTTTGGTTGCTTGGATTTGTTAGGTGTTAACCCTTTATATGACTGGTAAGTCTGAAGTGGAGAAATCAAGGGAGAGGGTCTAGTTCATTATGCAGGGTGAAATTTCTTAAGACAGCACTTGTAAGCTTTGACTTGTCTTCTGTTTAAATTTAAAAAAACTTTGTTATATGTTTTAGTGGTTGAGGCAGCATTTAAGGAATTTGAATAAGCGTGTCTAGACCCAGCATCCTGTGGTCCCAAACCCTTATATATATTGAGCAAAAATTTTGCATGAACACAAATGGTTCAGTATTGTAGATTTGAGGTATATGTTTGAGCCTGCTCCCTAGGCACTATGTAGATGATCTTCAAAGTTTGGGGCAGGAGAAACCAGTTGTGATAGAAGCCATTAACAATCTGCTGCATTTCTCGGGAAAGAAAGGATTCAGGGTGTCCTGGAGAAAAAAAAATTAGGTTGGGGCTATCCCTTCCCCCTACAGTATCAGAATCGAAACCAGAAACTTAAAAACAAAACCAGAAACTTAACAAAGAGAACAAAGAAGAGAGAGGGAAAGGGGGGCAGCCCCTCCCGTGGGCTACAGAAGGCACAAATGGTTTTGGATTATAGCACAGCCCTTCTCTGGCCGTTTGTCAATGCATTTTGTAGCATGGCCATATTTACTAGCCAGGGGCTGAATTAATTTCATCTTGAGGTGACTGCCACATTATAAGTGAAGGAAAGTGAAACTAAAAAATAAATCCAGAGAGAATAAAGGGTATTGTGGAGTTACCTTTGCCTAAACTAAGAGAGCTGATATCCGTTTGGCTAGGTATAAAAGGGCCGTGATGATGTCAGAAAGGTCTGGTGGAAGCTGTTCTGTTTTTCTTTGACCTTCTAAGTAGGGGTTGAGAACCCTGTCAGGACAATGGGGCATCCTGAGCCAGTAATTAAAAGACTGCAACTTGAAAAAATGATTTGCATCCTGAGTGAATAAGAAGGTTATGTTATGTGTCTGGTCTTTGTTTGTGTATGCTATTGAGTAAACTTAAAGAGTTAAAAAAAATGAATTTTATATTTTGTGGCAAGCACCTCAGAGGTCATAATTATTGTTCATATATTACAAAAACACATAGAGTTGTAACTATAGGAATTTAATAGCAATCACAATTAGTGACAATTCTCAAGCAACTTTTTCTTTTTAAACTCTTAATTTAGGACTCTTCTCTCTCTTGTTCAGCTATCTGCATTTGCCTGAAGGAATCTAGACACAAGACAGACCTGCTGTTTACTTTGCTAATTGTGTTTGAGATAACATCAAAGTTGAACTGTTACTCTAAGCAAATTGCTTTAACATAATTTCATTGTTTCAGATCAGTTTGATACCAGTCTCAAGTATTATGTATAAGGTTTTAATTTAAATGTGACAAAGTATGATTCTGAATTCACCTTTTTTGCAGTTTCATGTTATTTGAATGTCTGTTTCCTGAACTGTAAGATTTTAAGTTAATTACTTTGCCTTGTTAAGCTTTGTGCTGATGACTGATGAACAGGACAGTAACATCACAGTTTTATTTACTACAATATTGGATTTTAGGATAAATTCACCTGTTTTCCTGTATTTGAATTTTATGTGTTGGGGTCCAGAGAAAAAATTGTACTTTGTTTTGAAAGTTTTTAAAAATTCAGTTTTAGGAATACAGTATATTGTAGCACTATGACATACGAATTTTCTTTAGTTTACACACTTGCACTTTATGTTACCAAAATACTTGTTGTAGCAGTACATTATGTAGAGGTTCAGTACACACAGAAATTATAGAAGTTTGGAAAGAGGCTGATCTGAAATTGCTTTGTTCCCAAGCACATAGATCTCATTTAGTGGAAAGATGAAGCTTAGTTCCCAGGAAATATGAGAATATTTGTAAACAATAACATTAACGTGAGTTCATTGAAAAAAAAAACAAAAAAAAACCCCCAAACCAAGATCTTGCTTGTCAGCAATGATCCAGGGGCGGTTTGAAAAAAAAAAGAAGCAGAGAGTGAGAGAGAGAGACAGAAGGTGAGGCTACAGCCTTGGGAAAGGCAATAAACGTGCTGCTCCGAGTGTGATGATCTGGGCCACCGGAATTCTGACTGCTTTAAGACTCCTCGAGGACCCCCAAGGCCTGAAGAACATGAACCTTGTATATTTATGCCTCGGCAGAGACATGGATAGGCAGGGGAAAGTAGGCCAAGAAGAACCCGAGGAAGTATCGACATGAGGCCCAACCACAAATGCCTTGAACCTTCTTAGGCCTCTCACCTCAAAAGGATCTCTTAAACACCATGATTAGTGAGTAACTTGCATAGATCCTTGTGGGCACTGCAATTATAAGATCAGTCCTCGAATATTTTTAAGTTTCCACAGCACTCTCACTGAGAACCAGGTATAAGATAGACTTTAGTCACACCTGAGAGATTATGTGGCCGTTCTGTTAGAAGCCATACTCCTTCCTATTGGGATTGATGTTATAAAATGCCGTGAAGCACTAGTCTATATTGTAAGGACTTTACCTATATTTTGTTTAGGCAGTTGCTAATTAGAATGAGCACTGTTTACTCATATTGTTATGCTTATTGAAAAGGATCTACATTTATATTTTATATATACTTTTTGTTTACAAAAATACTAAGTTTCTAACAATTGTTTGATGTTCTTAGCAGCCTTGCCAAATAAGGATACACTAGTATGGTATAAAAAAGACAGAAGGACCTATGCATGTAGTTTGATGGAATGATGTAAGTGGAAAAAAAAAGTGGTGTTGAGAGGAGTGTGATGGAATATTCATGTTGGAAAGAAGAACTCAGATTAACATTATAAAATGGTGAGGGTAAATTGAAATGTGAAATGATATATCCGATGTATCCACCTAGAAAGAAAACTGACAATGAATACTCTACAATATTTGATTATGCCATCCCCATTAACTCCAATTTTGGAAGTCATCTAGCCCAGAGATATACCCAATAATTGGAAATAGACACTTGCAGATAGGCTGAGTGCACTTTTCATCCTAATGAGCTTTGGGGAGACCCACACTGGCCATGTGGTGCTTTTCAGATGCTTTTATCCCTTTTTGCCTCTATGTGTCCTGGCCCAACACATGAAGCTAAAGGAGAAACATAGAAACATAGAAATATGACGACAGAAAAAGACCACATGGCCTATCTAGTCTGTCCTTCCATAACAACTACAACAGTCCACTTTTTGCCTTTAGAGATCCTCTGTGTTGGTCCCATGCTTTCATAGAAACATAGAAATATGACGACAGAAAAAGACCACATGGCCTATCTAGTCTGTCCTTCCATAACAACTACAACAGTCCACTTTTTGCCTTTAGAGATCCTCTGTGTTGGTCCCATGCTTTCATAGAAACATAGAAATATGACGACAGAAAAGTTACTTACACAAATTTTTACAAATTGGTATAATTCTAAAATTGTGAAAAATTTGAGGAAGTGTGGGCATCTTGTCAAAATGTATTAGCTAAATTGAGTTGCTTAGGATTGGCTGTTGTATGCAAGCAGCAATCCACGAAGGGGGGAACCTCCGAAACCTTAAAAAACTTTGTAAAGAAATTAAACTGTCTTGCCTTTGACTCTGTTCAAAAAAAAAAAAAAAATTGCCCTAAGGGAGTAGACTGAACTGTTATTCAGCTGGTTATTTTGCATTGTAAAATGTGCAGCTTACCTTCACAACTCCCCCTCCCCCTTTTTATAAAATGGACATCAAGCATGTTTATATACCCTATATATACCCATCTGGGGCACATTTCAGAATGGCACACATGCAAATTGGGTACTTAGATGTGATGATAGATGTGCATGTCCCCTTCTTGGAAATACTATGCTCAGTGCTGTCTCAGGCATAGTCATGGATCCAAACCAGAGGCTGCTCGCCCAAAAGGACAACTTCTGCCAGAGTGAGTGAAACTCCTGTTGTAGGAAATGCTCCAGCACCAGAGTGCTCCTGAGCCACAAAGGAGTCTGTGTGAGTATGTACCAAAAACAGAAACTCTGGCTAGACATCTGCCAAAGGCTGAATGCCATCTTCCATCATAACCACGAGCCTGAGGATCTCAAAAGACAATGGAGAGAGGTCAAGAGGAAGAGCTGGTCCAAGGCTCAGGAGACAGGGCTAGATGACTGGGCAAACACCTCCACTAAACTTGAACAATGATTGTTCCTAACAATGGATGAGGTGGAAACCATTAGGGGGGGTTAGAGACCAGGATACATCAAGAGCCACCCAGGATCAGAGTGAGTAACTGAGGCACACCCTATAATACCTATCCTCCCCCTCCCTGCATGCCCTGTGATTTCTTGTTACTACCTCTCCTCCATCTAATAAGATCTTATCATGGCTAATAGATCATATCATCACAGACAAGCTTGCCACTCTCTTATAAATAGTTACAAGAGGAAATTAACAGTTGCTGTTGACGTGTTTTTCCTTAACCCTTCTCACCCCATGTTAACAATTTTTTCATGGAAAAATTTTGTAATGATTAATTCTGTTAATTCTGTTAACCTTGTTTAATGTAATAGTTACCATTTTAAGTTCTATGTAAACCACTTTGATTCACGAAAGATGGTAAATAAGCACAAATAAATAAATCTAGATGCATATTTGGGAATGGAATCACCTATCACCCAAACCATACTGCAGCTATCATATAGGGAATGTGTGAATGCTATTCTGATAGGAGTACATGCAGCAGGGAAGACCTGGGTCCCAGTCACCAATGGTATCTGACAGGCATGGAATGTGGTTGTTCATGAACCCCCTGAGTAGACAGCTACACTGGCAACCTTATCCTCTGATACCCTTGTCACATGTTTATGCTGTGTGTGTAGAGGTCATGACCCATACAGCATGGCTGCAGTGGACAGGCACCACACCCCACCCCACAGTGCTCCACTGTGGCAGTCACCTCAGGATGAAAGGAATTCAGCCCCTGGCTAGTAAATACGCCCATGCAACAAATTGCAGAGACAAATGGCCAGAGAAGGGCTGTGCTGTAATCCAAGGCCATTTGTGCCACCTGTAGCCCCCAGGAGGGGCTGCCTCTGTAGCCCACAGGAGGGGCTTCCCCTCACCCTTTCTCTTTGTTCTCTTTGTTAGGTTTCTGGTTTTGATTCTGGTGCTGTAGGGGGAAGGGATAGCCCCTTACCTAAGAGAATATGATTGGGCAGGCACCTAAGGGAGCACCAGTCAGAAACCTGAACGTAGGTATGAACTGATGGTATGAACTAAGTATATAAGGATTGTACAGCCCCTGACTCGGGGCTGAGTTTTTGGAAAGGATTCCGCTGAGTCTATGCTAGCACAAATAAACTTTGACTTGTATTCCCACGAGACTCCGGATGTCCTTTCCTGACTCTTTCGCCGCAACATTTCTCTGGTTCCCTGACCGGGAAATGAGGTGGTAAAGTTTTGCGGTAAAGGTTCGGTGTTTACCGCCTCCGGGTTTGGACTGGTCGGAGCCAGGGAGTGACGATCGCAGGGGGAAATCTCAGGTGCCACTGGGCAGTTGTTCCGGGGAGAAGTTCCTTCTTGCCTTGCCAGAGCTGCCGGTTCCTTCCGGCTGACACCCATGAACCCATGCGGAGTTCGGGAACCAACCCTGTCCTGTTACCTGTACTGGATCCGGTGAGTACTAAAGGGATTCAGTCAGTCTGCTAGGTTGGGTTTTATAGGGGAGTCTGATCACCTCCCTTGTCGGTCTAAGTAGGTTGTTTTTGCAACCGAAACCACCGACTTTTTGTCAGTGAGTAAGTTACCAGGAATGGGGGGAAGTGTCTGTGTGGCTGTTTTGTGTATGTATGAGAGGTATTGACAACAAATACCGAGTGATTGTGGACTCCTGAGTAGCATATTTCCTGGCCGGGCGACCGCGTCCAGGTCGCGAAAAGGAGGAAGCGTGTGGGGTTTGTCTCTCCTTTGTTTCCAGGACTGGACAGATCCCTTACGTCCAGTCCGCCTACCCGTTCCTTTTGTCTGAAGTCTGTGGGTCATTATGGGTGGGTCCGAGTCTACTTTGATGCCTCTGAAATGTATGATCAAAAACTTTAAAAAGGGTTTCTCTGGGGATTATGGTGTAAAAATGTGTGTCCCTAGATTACAAGTGTTATGTGAGAGGGAGTGGCCAATTCTGTCTATCTCATGGCCCACCTCAGGGACTCTGGATGTCAGTATTGTGTCTTTAGTCCATCAAATTTTACACCAAGAGCACTCAGATCAATTCCCGTATATAGATTCCTGGTTAGAGGTCTGCCAGAAACAACCCCCTTGGATAACTAAGTGTTATGAAGAACATTGTAGGATTCTAGTTTCAAAAACAATAGGGAGTACAAACCCCAACCGGACACCCCGACCTCCAGTTTATCAGTCCCCAGAGCAACCGGAGCCCCAGCCCCTCCCTCAAGGTTTCCTGTATCAGAACAGTGCCCCTGTCCCTGGCCCACCGCCATATAGGGAGCCTGTGGAACAGGCTGTGGGTGATTCTCCCACTACCCCGCCGGGCATAGGTGCCCCCTCCAGCAGCCACCATATGTACCCTGCTCTTCAGTCCTCTCCTGAGGACAGGGACCCCCCCCCCCACCAGCCCCGGCTCGTCTGACTCCATATATGTGGATGATGGGGACACCCGAGACTCATTTGCCAGCATGGGGTCATCCTCCGATACCTATGGAACCCTGTCAAAACAATCAGAGAAGTCTAATCCAGCGTACGGCTTAAGGAATCTATCTGGTCGAGATGCTAAGGCCAGAGACTCCTCACACTGAACGAGCGACAGGAAGTCGTCTTGTGCCCTCCGAGTCTAGTCTATGTACCCTTTTCCACCACCGACTTGCTTAACTGGAAGACTCACTATGCCTCCTATAAAGAGAAGCCTCAGGACCTCACTGACCTTATACCCACTATCATGCAGACTCACCAGCCAACTTGGTCGGACTGCCGACAACTCTTGTCTACCCTTTTTAACACTGAAGAGCGTTCCCGAATAGTGGCAGCTTCCATTAAATGGTTGGAAGGCAATCCTCCTGCCGGGACCCTCAATGTGCAACAAGCCGCAGTCCAGGATTTCCCTGGTGAAGACCCTCACTGGGACCCGAATGATGCAATTGGCGCAGCCTCACTGGCCCATTTTTGCCAGGCCCTTATGGAAGGCCTGAAGAAAGGCAGACAAAAAGCTATGAACATCGGAAAGGTTTCTGAGGTTTTGCAGCAACCCGATGAGAGCCCCACGGCTTTCTATGAGCACCTGTCAGAAGCATATTGTCTCTACTCCATACTATCCGGCGACCCCCGAGAACCAACGAATGGTAAATGCCGCTTTCGTGGGACAGTCCCAGGGGGATATCAGGCGGAAGCTACAGAAGCTGGAAGGATTCGCGGGCATGAACACTACACAGTTAATGGAAGTTGCGCAGAAGGTATTTGTGAATCGGGACCAGGAACAGAGGATGGAGAGTGATCGGAAAATGAAGAAAAAGGCTAACTTCCTCGCCGCCGCTCTTGTTGAGCATCGCTGGGGAGGGCCGTCTGCTGGAAGGATGAAGGGATGAAGGTAGGGGTCATTTTCCTCGTTTCCCTGCTACACGATCCCCCTTAGGTGCAAATCAGTGCGCCTATTGCAAGGAAGAAGGACATTGGAAGAATGAATGCCCGAACCGCAGTGCCCCACGGAATGGAGGGTGAGGAGCTCTTGCATCAGGGAGAAGGGGGGCACAAAACGGCGCTGAATCTCAACATCAACACCAGTGGCGGGATGATACAGCATTTGAGGGCCTGGCCGAGGTAGAAGAATACTACACAGACGACTACTAGGCCAGACCGGGCTCCATGTTTCTGCTGGGTCTTGTAAACGGGGGCGCTGGGCGTGAATGTCCACAGTCTTGGCAAAGGCAAAATACTATTATGACTTGCAAAGGATTGTGGGGAATGTAGTCCATTCAAACCAGAATCAGCCGTTCACAAAATAATGAGTTGTGTTGTTCGAGTGTAAGCAAAGAAAAATATATTTTTATTTATGGGGTTAATTCTCCCACACAAATTTACTTGGTAACACAAAAGGATACTTGCTTTCAGTATTGTACTTAGGAAAAACAAATCATGATATCAGCAACTGAACTTCTTAAGCAATCAATCAAACAATAAAGACCTTGATGGGAAACAGAAAAGGTCTTTTTGAGGGCTCCTGCTAATAACTTTTAGCAGTGCTCCAAAAGCAAAGACAAAACCCAAAAGTAACCAAAAACTGTTCTTTTTCAAGGATAACTTTTTTCTAGTTTCACACACAAACAGTAGTTTCCTTTCAGAGCTCACGTGCAACTGTGCATGGCTTAATTACCAATAATTAGCCAGCTGCAAACCCCTTTGCTGGTTCACTTTCTCTACGTGGCTCAAATCCTATCCTAAAGCTTTCTTGTAAACTTTTCTGGGTAGATAAAAAAACAAGTTATATTTCCTTTTGATGGTTGTTGTATTTGTGAAAGTATTTTACCACAGCAGCCTAGTCAGAGAGCAATCCATGTATTCATTCTGATCATTTAAAATATCTCCTTCTTCTTCAACTATCATAGAATCAATATCATGGTCTGGCTCAGAGGAATTCCTTAATGGAGCACTCTCAGGATAATATCTGTTTCCCTGCTGTCTTCCAGATGAAGAGCTAGGGCATAGATCAGAGTTCATACCTGAGCTTCCTTTACTGTTAGGTTTCCTCTCCAGATATCCTGGCCAGTAAGTAGTCCAGCTTTTATGTCCAGCCTTCCAATCAAGATCCCTGGACACTGGGTCTCTCTTCACATACCTTCTTGCACTGGTCTTAGGGCCCCTTCCAAATGCAGCCGTCTCCCTCAAAGGTGGCGTCTGGGAATTCCTGGCTCTGTAACCCCACTCCTCTGGCTTCCCCCAGTCCAATGGAGTATGCTTGCCTCTGGAATGATTCCCAACACACGTACTGCTGTGAGCTCCTTCTTTAGACCTCCAAGATGTCTGTCTCTTCTTTCTTCCACGTTGCTGCTGCTGCTTCTTCCTGATCCTCAACTGATTCTGTGTAGAATATGTTTTACTTTTAACTTGCTTAGAGGGATGCTCCACCCTAGCACAGCCCAGCTGTGCTGAATCAAGCCCTGCCCTTGGAGATGAGTGATTGGGGATTACCTCATAGCTCTCCTGATTGAACACACGTTTCCCCACTTCAGCTTTTCTAGAGGCTGTTTGAAACCTGGTGCATTCTGGGACTGGTAGTCTTTTATGAAAACATTCTGTTTTAGTATTTCTACCAGCTAAGACAGGTTGCTTGTTCAGAGCCAATTCACCTCTATTATAGCTCCTTCCTGAACTATGATAAGCTTCCTTATCACAGTCTCCAGGAGCCTATGGTCAGTTTGAAAATTGGGGACCAACCTATGGACTTTATGGTGGACACGGGGGCCGAACATTCTGTGGTGGCAAGGCCCGTGGCCCCCCTGTCTTCCTATGCAGTCACTATTGTGGGGGCCACTGGTGCTCAGGCCACCAGATCCTTCCTGCAAACCCGTACCTGTGAACTAGGATGACATAGGATATCCCACCAATTTCTGTGCATGCCGGAATGTCCTGTTCCCCTCCTGGGCTGTGACTTGCTTACCAAACCTCAAGCACAGATATCCTTTGCTGAAGGGGGACACATAGAAATGACACTGAAAGGAAAGCCCGCCGGCATACTGGTTCTGCCCGCCCCCTGTGAAGAGGAGTGGCGACTCTACAGTACCTCCCCGTCTAGGCCCCCGGACCCCAGTGTCCCACCTGGTATCCAAGCCCCACCCAAAGTATGGGCAGAAGAAAATCCACCCAGTCTGGCAAAGAATGCCCCCCCAGTTATTGTCACCCTCAAGCCAGGGGTGGTATGGTTACATGTGAAACAATACCCTCTCCTGCGGCCTGCGGTAGAGGGAATCCACCAGCATTTGAGAAAACTACTTAAGTATGGACTACTGCGAAAATGTCAGTCAGCATGGAATACACCCCTCCTCCCTGTCAAAAAGCCTGGAACGGGGGATTATTGTCCGGTCCAAGACCTGAAAAGGGTAAATGATGCAGTCATTGCTATACACCCTGTAGTCCCAAACCCCTACATTCTCCTGGGACTGATCCCTGCCGAGGCCACCCACTTTACAGTATTGGACTTAAAAGATGCCTTCCTCTGCATGTGCCTCGCGGCAGCCAGCCAACCTCTGTTTGCCTTTGAATGGGAGGACTCCATCACCGGAACACAGGGTCAACTTACCTGGACCCGATTACCTCAGGGCTTCAAGAACTCGCCCATGCTCTTCAGTGCAGCTCTCAGTCAAGACCTAGCAAATTACGGCAGAAGGATCCTACTGCAGTACATTGATGACCTCCTGGTCGCTGCAGACTCCTGGGAAGAGTGCGTGCGGGCCACCAATGATCTGCTTTACCTCCTGCGGGAGGCAGGATACAGGGTCTCCAGAAGCAAGGCGCAGTTGTGCCAAATGGAGGTCAAGTACCTGGGATTCCACCTATCCACCGGGATCCGCCAACTAGGTCCCGAAAGAAAGGAGGCAGGGTGCCACATACCCATCCCTTGGACCAGGAAGGAGTTGAGGGCCTTTCTAGGGGCCACAAGTTATTGTCGCATCTGGATCCCATACTTTGCAATGATGGCGAAATCCCTCTATGAGGCCACAAAAGGAGCAGAAATGACCCCCATGGAGTGGAGGGCTGAACAAGATACGGCTTTCAAGGCCCTGAAGAGTGCTCTGATGTCATCACCAGCCTTAGGACTCCCAAATGTACAGAAATCATTCCGCCTCTATATCCATGAGGTCGGAGGCACTGCCCTGGGAGTCCTAACTGAGGCCCTTGGTTCCTGGCAGCGCCCTGTCGCCTATTTGTCTAAACAACTGGACACAGTTGCCAAAGGATGGCCCCTGTGTTTGCGAGCCATTGCAGCCACGGCACTCCTGGTGGAGGAGGCAGACAAATTAACTCTGGGCCAGAACCTATAGGTCACAGTTCCACACTCCGTCCAGACCCTCATGGAACACAAGGGAAACTATTGGTTCACTAACTCTCGGATGCTCAAGTACCAGCGTATGTTGTGTGAAAATCCACGATTTGAGCTACTCTCCAGCCAGACCCTGAATCCGGCCACACTCCTACCTGCTGGTCCTGGACCCACTGACGACGACTGCCTGGAAGTTATGGATACTGTGTTCTCCAGCCGCCCGGACTTGACGGACCTCCCTCTCAAGACCCCAGATGTAACTTATTTTGTGAATGGGAGCAGCTTTATAGCCAATGGTCAACAGCGTGCAGGGTATGCGATGGTGACCCTATGTGCAGTAATAGAGTCCTTGACCTTGCCCCGGGAACTTCGGCCCAGAAGGCCGAACAGGTGGCCCTTACTAGAGGGTCTGCAGATAAATGTGTACACTGACTCCAAATATGCCTTCACTACCTTGCATACCCATGGGGCCCTTTACAAAGAGCAAGGGTTAATAACATCGATAGGGAAGCCCATAAAGTATGGTTGTGAGATCCTGACCCTGTTAGATGCTGTTTGGGCCCCAAAGCAAGTTGCTGTAATAAACTGTCAGGGCCACCAAAGAGGGGGAGGGGGGTTGCCAAGGGAAACCGGATGGCTGAAGCCGCTGCCCGGAGAGCTGCCCTCTCCGAACTCTCACTGAGGGATCATTGCCCTGTTCAGTCCCCTTTGTTTCCAGTGCCTCTTAGCCACTGGGTCCCCCACTATGCCCCGGATGAGCTGGATTAGTTTTGCTGTAAGGAAAGGGGAGTTCTGAATGACCAAGGCTGGATAATCCTACCCCCGTACAGGAGGAACCCCCCCCCCCCTGCCTGGCCCCACTATTATCCCCGAATCCCTGGGCCCCGCTTTTGTTAAAGCCTTCCATCAGGCTACCCATTTTGGAAAAAACACCATGGAAAAGGCTTTGAGGCCCCATTTTTACATCTCCATGCTTGAGCCCTTGGCCACTTCAGTAACCCAGCGGTGCCTGACCTGTGCAAAGAACAATCCGCGACAGGGTCCCCTGCCCCCTCCAGGAATTCAGTCTTTAGGTACAGATCCAATGGAAAATATTCAAGTAGACTTCACTGAGATGCCGCGGGCAAACGGCTACCGTTATTTGTTAGTTCTGATCTGTACCTTTTCAGGGTGGGTGCAAGCATTTCCCACTAGAACTGAAAAAGCAAGGGAAGTCACCAAGGCCCTCCTTCATGAAATTATTCCCCGGTTTGGTATGCCACTTGTCATGGGCTCAGACAATGGCCCATCTTTTGTGTCTCAGGTTACCCAGCAGCTGGCCCATGCCCTACAGATTAACTGGAAGTTGCATGCAGCCTACCGCCCCCAAAGTTCAGGAAAGGTGGAGTGCATGAACCGTACATTGATAACCCAGCTCTCAAGCTCTGCCAGGAATCTCGTCTGAAGTGGCTCCAAGTTCTACCCATAGCACTCCTCAGGATACGCTCCTCCCCAACCAAAGCACTAGGGGTATCCCCATTTGAAATATTGTATTGGAGGCCACCCCCCATTGTCCAGGGTATAAAGGGGGACATGGGCCAGATTGGGTCAGAACTTACTAGGCAGGAACTGTTAGCTTTAAGTTCTGTTTTGCAGAATCTCCGCATTTGGGTTCAGGACTGCTTGCCTGTCTCGCCAACCGAATCCCTGCACCCATTCCTGCCTGGTATCCGGGTGTGGGTTAAGGAGTGGAAAAAGGACCCTCTTGCCTCCCAGTGGAGGGGGCCCTACATTGTCCTGCTCTCAACACCCACCGCAGTAAAGGTGGCAAAACTCACTCCATGGATACATCACAGTAGATTGAAACCAGCAGCGAACAAGGAAACCGACCCTTGGACCTCTGAAGAACATCCTGAGTTTCCTTCACCTTGCACCGGCACCGGATCGACCCCGTTGCAATCTCCAGCCCTACTCCTGTCACTACTGGAAGCTGACAGGTCTACGTACGGTGGAAGCTGTGGAAAGAAGGAGAAGGACTTATTGTTTTAAACCTTAATGGCAGTTCAGATCACTGTAGCTGAAAATGTTTAACATATGTGTGTTTATTGTCCTTGCAGTAGCCCTGGGTTCCTCCATTGCAGTCCCGCCTTCCTGTGCCCCTTGTTTAAAGGTAACTAAAATTGGCCAGAAAGTCACCCAGACCCTTGTGTACCATTCCCATTATGCCTGTAACTCCCGAAATACTACCCGGTGCCATCACAACGGCACAGACTTAATCATTTGCAATGTACCAGGGAAAAACGCAACATGTTATGACCCTCGGTCTAGCCACACCTATCAGGTTATCGAGGTTCGTTCGCTCTCAGCTGATTGCCATCTTCTGAACTCCATTAAGATATCCTCCCCTACTATCCCAACCTCTCTTTTCTTTGATGCCTGCGCGGCCATAAATGCCAACAAGTGGCCCAGGGCAGGGTGCGGCTCTATTAGTTGGGAGCGCACATACACACACAATGACAAATATATGTGTCCAGCCGTAGCACAGAGGGCCCCATCTTGTATGGGACCGGGAGCCCGTGATCATAATTTTTGTCCCACCTGGAGCTGTGTTTATTATGCATCCTGGCCCAAAGCACCGACAGGGCACACCCGGGATTCCCGCAGGGCAGTCCTGACCAGGTTACCTGCCATGTCCGACTGTCAGACAGGTACCTGTAACCCCCTCAATCTGACCCTTATGAACCCCAGTGCCTGGGCCACTGGATCCACCTTTGGCCTCCAGATAGAGGGTCAGGGTACCGACCCTGGCACCCTTATACATATCTGTCTAGTCACGAAGTCCCACACCTCCCAGGCAGTTATGGTCTTCCACTCCTTATATGAGGAACTAAGGACCCAACTAGAGGTGCCCACCGCCACGCGGAACCTTTTCATCGAAGTGGCCAAGACAGTGGCTGCAAGTCTTAATGTATCCAATTGTTTCTTCTGTGGTGGGACAAAAATGGGTGACCAGTGGCCATGGGAAGCACAGGAGTTGAACTACTCATCCCCCTACAATCAGTCAACACTAAACCATATGACTAGTGAGTGGGTATTGAAGACCTCCATTGTAGGCCATATCTGTATTGCCTGAGTAGGAACTCAGTTTACTACCCAGGTGGGAGAACTGGCCTGCCTAGGGCAGCAGTCCTATAACGCGACCACAAAACGAACCACCTGGTGATCGGGTACTAACTTATCCGCACCACAGAATCCGTTTGAAATTTTTCTCACCTGGCTGGCGTCTGGGCCAACCTGGCAGCTACCAGCACATGGGAGGCCCCTCCGGGCCTCTACTGGATTTGCAGGCCCTGGGCATACGCCCAGCTGCCCAGAACCTGGGCTGGGGCATGTGTACTCGGCACGATCCGGCCCTCCTTCTTCCTCATTCCTATCCCTCAGGGAGAAACAATGGCTATCCCTGTTTACGAGGCCCATAATAGGTGTTCCCCCAGGAGCACTGACTCCCTACGCATAGGTAACTGGAAGGAGAATGAATGGCCACCTGAACGCATCATACAGTATTATGGCCCCGCCACATGGGCCGAGGATGGAACTATGGCTACCGCACTCCCATTTATATGCTGAATCGTATTATCCGCTTGCAGGCTGTTGTAGAGATTATTACTAATGAAACCAGCAAAGCACTAACCCTTTTAGCGAAACAGAACACCCAAATGCGAGCAGCGGTCTACCAGAATCGCCTGGCCTTGGATTATCTGTTGGCCACAGAAGGGGGAGTTTATGTGGAAAATTTAATTTGACAAATTGCTGTCTACAGATTGATGATCAAGGGCAGGTAATTGAGGAGATCACTGACTGGATGCGGAAGATAACGCATGTACATGTCCAGACTTGGAACGGGATTAGCCTGGATGGATGGTTTGGGTCTGTATTCTCTGGGATGGGGGGTCTGAAAACACTTGTATTTCTTTTACCATTGTTTTTTGTAGGTTGTATGCTTTTACCTTGCCTCCTACCAATTTGCATCCGTACTTTTCACTCAGTCGTGGATGCGGCAGTAGAACGGAAGACGGCTGCCCATGTCATGGCTATGTGGAATTATCATGCCCTTCCACAGGAGAGGGGGCCTGTCCTATCTAAGATGATTTGATTCCACCCGCTTCCACTGGTGGAAGAATCAAAGGGGGGAATGTGGCAGTCACCTCAGGATGAAAGGAATTCAGCCCCTGGCTAGTAAATATGCCCATGCAACAAATTGCAGAGACAAATGGCCAGAGAAGGGCTGTGCTGTAATCCAAGGCCATTTGTGCCACCTGTAGCCCCCAGGAGGGGCTGCCCCTCACCCTTTTTCTTCTTTGTTCTCTTTGTTAGGTTTCTGGTTATGATTCTGGTGCTGTAGGAGGAAGGGATAGCCCCTTACCTAAGAGAATATGATTGGGCAGGCACCCAAGGGAGCACCAGTCAGAAACCTGAACGTAGGTATGGACTGATGGTATGAACTGAGTATATTAGGACTGTACAGCCCCTGACTCAGGGCTCAGAGTTTTTGGAAATGATTCCGCTGGGTCTGTGCTAGCACAAATAAACTTTGGCTTGTATTCCCACGAGGCTCTGGGTGTCCTTTCCTGACTCTTTCGCTGCAACACCATTACTGCATATGATCTGGGAAGGCATCTGAAAGGAGCCTCCAAGGGATACCAAGGCCACATCAAGTACCCTCTGCTATGAGGGTACTTGAGCAGATTTGATCTCCGTCCCATCTTACTGACACTCGTTGCCTAGTAGAGCACCATGCTCATCCCCACCCAGGACCAGTATAAGGATATGAGGTGCCTTAGGCGAAGCTCATCCCTTGTGACCCCTGCTCCTGCTCCTGACCCTTCCCCTGCCCTCATTGCCACTGCTGCCACCCCTCTCCAGGACCGGCACTGCAAGGTTGTTTGGTGTCCACCCCCTCTGATGCCCGATGCTGGCTTCTTTTTGCTTAGCTGCAAACAAAAAGTCAGAAGAGGGCATCAGAGGGGGTGGAAGCCGAAAGTCTTGCAGCACCGAAGATTTTAGGTAAGTGATCTGGGGCTGTTTGAGGCCATTGCCACTGCTGCAGGTCCCAGAGAGGGGCAACAATGGGCCACTCTGAACCATTTGTGCTCTAGGTAGGTACCTAGTTTGCCTAATGGTCGTGCCAGCCCTGAAAACACCAATTCTTTAATGGAAATTTACACCTACTTCAAAGAAGGTGCAAATATGTGTGTGTATTCTATGAGGCAGGTTTATTAAGACAGGCTGACGGTTAGCACATGCTATTTGTAATTAGGTCCAATTGAATAACATGGGTCCTAGTTACAAACAGCAAGTGCTAACAGTTAGCTCAGCTTAGCAATTTGGTGTTCGGCCAAGAACTGCTGGACAAGATGTGATGCATGAGTTGGGGCATTATCCTGATGAAGTAACCATTCACCATTCCTGTGCTACTCTGGCCTCTTACGGTGAACTGCATCTCTGAAATGAGTCAGAACTTGGAAGTAGTACTCCTTATTGATGGTTTGGCCTTTTGGAGCATACTCTTGATGAACAATATCCTTGTAATCAAAGAAAAGTGTGAGCATGACCTTGACATTGCTCCTCAGCTGGGAGAGTCTGGGAGAGTTTGGAGTCTTTCATTGTAAGGATTGAGCCTTAGTTTCCAGGTCGTAACCATAAACCCATGATTCATCACTAGTAATAATCTTTTTGTTGAAATCTGAGTTATTTTCAACGCATTACAACAACTCCTTGGCTGCAGACAGTCAATCTTCTTTTTGGTTAGGGGACAGGAGTTTCGACACAAATTTTGCATCTTATCCACAAATCGACAGTGAGAATGGACTGTACCGATCCAAACCTATGTCCATGTCCTCAGCAAGCTCCCTGATAGGCAATCGATGATTTAAGCGTATTGCAGCACACACTTCTCCAACTTTGTCTCCATTCCTGCTCGTGGATGGCTTTCCAGAACATTCAACACTGTCAACACCTTGGAGACCCTCTTGGAAACGTTTGTACCAGTCATAAACCCGAGCATGACTCATGCATTCAACATACACTTGCTGTATCTGGTCAGAAATCTCTGCATGAATCTCCAAGTTTCTGGCAGAACTTAATGCAAATTCGCTGTTCAGTTTTTTCACTCATTATAAATCTGACATACTACTTTTACAAGATACCAAACATCACATGATTAAAAAAGTACAGGTGTGCTGCAGCCACGCTACACTCTGCACATGCAGAGCACATAATTAGGTCACTGCACGCTTAATAACATCGTGGTGTGACGTATTGTTATACAGCTACACAACAAGCCTCGATACTTTTTGATCATACCTCGTAGCTTGGTAGTCCTCTGACTTCATGAGTCCTTCAATGCACAGAAACATAGAAAAATGACAGCAGAAAAAGACCACATGGCCTATCTAGTCTGTCCTTCCATATCAACTACAATAGTCTTCTTTTTACCTTTAGAGATCCTTTGTGTTTGTCCCATATTTTTTTAATTCAGATACTGTCCTCGTGTCCACCACCTCCACTAGGAGACTATTCCACACATCTACCACTCTTTCCATAAAGAACAATTTCCACATATTACTCCCGAGTCTATCCCTTTTCACTCTCATGCTATGTCCTCTCGTAGCAGAGCTTGCCTTCAATTGAAAGAGACCCTCCTGTGTGTTTATGCCACGGAGGTATTTAGATGTCTCTATCATATCATTTATTCAGGCTTGATATACCGCCCAGGACCGGAGTATCAGGGTGATGTACAATAAAAGGCAGCCACAGAAAAATAAAGAGAGAAAGGAACGCCATTAAATAATAGGAAAGAATGAGTGAGAGATAGAGAGAGAAAAAAGACAGAGACTGGAGAGCTAGACACAAAAACGCAGGGGGAAAGGAAGAGTGGGGGGTAGCAGTCGAGTGGGACATGGCGGGCAGGAGTGTTGGATGATGGTTATAGTTCAGGGGAGGCTGGAAGATCAAATGCTTGAGAGAAAAGGTGGGTTTTGAGGAGAGCTTTAAATTGAGGGAAGGAGGACTCAGTACGGAGGGTGTGAGGAAGAGAGTTCCAGAGGGCGGGGGCTAAGAAGAAGAAGGCGGAATGGCGGGTAAGTTCAAGGTGGGCCTGAGATGGGGAAGGGAGGAAGAGGCGGTTGGCATGAGATGAACGGAGGAGATGGGGGGTAGGCTGATGAAAGATAAGATCAGAGAGATACCGAGGAGTGCTAGTATAGAGAACCATGTGAGTGATGATGAGATATTTATAGATGAGCCGAAATTTAATGGGGAGCCAATGAAGGGAGAAGAGGCAGGGTGTAGTGTGATCAGAAGGGGAAGAAAAAGTGAGGAGACGGGCGGCAGTGTTTTGGAGGAGCTGAAGGCAACGGAGTTGACAGGAAGGGAGGCCAGCAAGGATGGAGTTACAATAATCCAGACGGGAAGTTACAAGAGAAAGAACTAGAGTGGTGAGGGATTGAGGGGAAAGAAAAGGCCGGAGAGAACGAATACGGCGTAGGTGAAAGTGACAAGTACGGACGAGGGAGGAGATATGAGGATGAAAGGAAAGGGAAGAGTCGAGGGTAACACCCAGATAGCGGAGGGAGGAGACGACGGGAATAGGGAGGGAGGACATCACAGGGGCTAAGCTAGGCAAAGGAGAAGAGAAAGAGAACCAAATAGCAGAGGATTTAGAAGGGTTAACACAAAGAAAATTTTCGGAAAACCAAGAGGCGACATGGGATAGACAGGTGTTGAGTGTAGAAAGGTCAGGAAAAATAGAACTAATAACATCGAAGGCAGCGGAAAGATCTAAAGAAACAGCAATGGATAGGTCACCACAATCGTGAGAACGGTGAAGGTCACTGAGGAGGGCGAGGAGGACAGTCTCGGTGCTGTGACCAGATCTAAAGCCAGATTGGCGAGGGTGAAGGTAGAGGGTAGAATCGAGATGTGCTGAAAGTTGTGCAAAGACCAGTTTTTCAAGAACCTTAGAAAGAAAAGGGAGGTTAGAGACGGGGCACCAATTGGCAGGTAAGCTAGGGTCAAAAGAGGTTTTTTTCAAAAGAGGGCGGACTAAGGCGTGCTTCCAGGAGGTGGGAAAAGTACCGGAGGAAAGACTAGTGTTGACCATAGCGAGGATGTATGGAAGAAGATGAAGAGAGGGATCAAGAAGCCAAGTGGACGGAAGAGGGTCAAGTGGACAGGTGGTTTTGTGGGAAGAAGAGATTACCTGAAAAAGCTCAACAGAGGAGACGGGAGTGAAGGAGCACCAGGTATGAGAACGGACATTGGAGGGAGGGGGGGAAAGAGTAGAGGAAGCAGAAGGAGAGGGAGGGGGGGGGAGAGGGGAGGGGGCAGAGAGGGAAGGAGGAACGAAGGGACTGAATTTTGTGTACAAAGAAGGAAGCAAGAGCTGTTGGACTGGGGGCAGTGGGGGGGAGCTCTGATGAAGAAGAGCAAGTTGACGGAGAGGACAGGAAGTGGAGAACCCGATATAGGCAGCGAGAAGAATTGGAAGAGGTAGTGATGAGATCTGAGAAATAGGCCCTCTTTGCCATATTAATCATAGCGCGGTATGAGCGGTGGATGCAGCGGAAGGAAGTCAGGGTGGCAAGGGAGGGACGTTTGCGCCAGTGACGCTCAGCACGCCGAAGCTGGGCGCGCTGAAGGTAGAGACCGGAGTGATACCAGGGGTGATGAGGAGAAGAACGACAGGAAGTTGGGCGAAGGGGTGCAAGCATGTCAAGAGTGCTGGAGAGGACAGAAGACCAGAAATCAGCTTGACGGCTGACAGGGAGGGAAAAAAATTCAGAAGAGAAAAGAGAGTCAGCAGGAGGGAAGGTTTGCAAGGTAAGAGGAGTGATGCGGCGCTTAAGAGCTTTAAATGAGGTGGGGACATTGGAAGCAAGGGTTTGCAGAGGAGGGAGGGTGAAAGAGAAGAACAGGCAGTAATGATCGGACCAGGGAAGAGGGGCAGAAGAGATGGCAGAGGGTACATAGGGGGAAGAGGAGGACGTAAGGATAAGGTCTAGCGTGGAGCCGGAGGAGTGAATGGGACAAAGCACATGTTGGCGAAGGTCAAGGTCTGAAAAGAGTGAACTGAGGGCCTTGTCACGAGGACGGGACGGGGAGGAGAGGTGGGCATTAAAGTCACCAAGGACAACCAAATGAGAAGTAAGTAAGGATGCCTCAGAAAGGGAGAGTAAAAGAGATTCCCAGAGGTCAGGACGCATAGAGGGTGGGGCATAAAGAAGCAGAAAAAAAATAGGAACAGAAGTGTCAGAACGTAGTAAAAGAGCTTCAGGGTAGCGAGGCTGAGGGGACACAAGAGAAAGAGGAAGGGAAGACCGATGGATAACAGCTATACCGCCCCCGGATCGGTGAAGCCGGGGAAGATGGAAACTGGAGTAGCCAGGAGGGAGACAACGGTGAAGGACACCATCCTCACCCTCACGAAGCCAAGTTTCTGTAAGGAACAGGGCATCAAGAGAGTGTTGTAATAGGAGGTCATGGACTAAGGGGGTTTTGGCGCGAAGAGATCTACAGTTGAGAAGAGCAAATGATAGAGTCACCAAAGAACAGACAGGTCGGAGTGAAAGAGCAGGGGAACCCCGGGTAAGGGGGCACCTAATAAGATTATGCATGTTCCGGGCATAGACCCCGGGTGGAGCAGAAAAAACTGAGGGGGAACGGTTCCCCCAGAGGACGGGGATAGAGGCCATGGTCAAGGCTGAGTGACAAGCTGGGGAAGAGATAGAGGGGCAGGCACAACTGAGACAGTGCGCGGTATCGCCTCTATCCTGCCTTTCTTCTAAAGTATACATATTAAGATCTTTAAGTCTATCCTCATATGCTTCATAATAAAGACCTTTAACCATTTTAGTAGCCACCCTCTGCACCTACTCCAACCTGCTTATATCCTTCTGAAGATGCGGTCTCCAGAATTTCACACAGTACTCCAAATAGGTTTGCACCAGAGACTTATACAGGGGCATTATCACTTCCTTTTTTTCTGCTGGCCATTCCTCTACCTATACACCTAAGCATCCTTCTGGCTTTTGCAGTCACCTCTTCTACCTGTTTAGCTACTTTAAGATCATCAGACACAATTACGCCCAGGTCCTACTCCACTTTTTTTGGACAGAAGTACCTCACCTCCTACACTGTACTGCTCCTTTGGATTTTTGCAGCCCAAATGCATGACCCTGCATTTTTTAGCATTAAATTTCAGTTGCTAAATTCTTGATCATTCTTCAAGCTTAGCTAGAACCCTCCTCATGTTATCTACCCCTTCCTGAGTGTCTTCACTATTGCAGATTTTGGTATGATCCGCAAACAAGAAAACCTTACCCGACAGCCCTTCCGCAATATCATTAACAAAGATATTAAAAAGAATCGGACCAAGGACAGATCCCTGTGGCACACCACTGGTAACCTCCATCTCCTCAGAGTGAGCTCCATTTACCTGTACCTTGTTGCTTCCCTCTCAACTAATTTCTAGCCCAATTAGCAACTTTAGGGTCCATCCCTATGGTGCTCAATTTGTTTATAAGTCACCTGTACGTTCCAGGCCTCCAGTTCCTGAGGCAGCAAAACAGCCCCCCAACATTATGGAACCTCCACCATTTTTAACTGTAGGAAGGGTGTTTTTTTTTTCTTTTAAGCTTTATTTCTTCGCCTGTAAATGTATCACTGGTCTGCATTGCCAAAGACCTGAACTTTGATTTCATCTGTCCACAGAACAGTTTCCCAGAAGGGTTGTGATTTCTCAAGGTGGATTTGGGTAAATATCAGGTGTGCATTTTTATGTCTGTCTTTAAGCAATGGGGTCCTCCTTGGCCTTCACCCATGAAGTCCTTCATTGTTTAGTGCACAGCATATGGTGTGGGCTGAAACCACCATTCCAGATTGCTCCAGGTCAGCCTTAAGCTCTTAGGTAGTGTTTTTCCAACAGTTCACACTAACCTTCTAAGACTCCTTGGATTAATTTTCCTCTTCCCACCATGCCCTTTGAGGTTCTTGACAGTTCCATAGTAACATAGTAATATAGTAGATGATGGCAGATAAAGACCAGCATGGTCCATCTAGTCTGCCCAGCAAGATGGCAAGAGTAGGTGCACCTGTCTCTCTGTGCAGGCCACCCCTCCCCATGTCTTTGTTTAGGGGTAAACCCACCACTCCAGGTACGACACCCCTATTTGTTGAGACGTTATATATTTGTTGAGACGTTATATGGTTCAGAAGTTAGATGGTACCATTTATTTTGTTTTTATCCTATTGCTGTAAAGGGATCCACTGTGTTTGTCCCATGCCTTTTTGAATTCCGTCACCGTGTTTGCCCCCACCACTTCCATCGGGAGGGCATTCCAAGCATCCACCACCCTTTCAGTGAAAAAATATTTCCTGACATTGGCCTTCAATTTACCACCTTGCAGCTTGATGTTATGCCCTCTAGTTTTACAGTTTCCCCGTCTTTGGAAGAGGTTTGTTTGTTCATCATTTCTCTTTAAGTATTTAAAAGTCTGAATCATATCTCCCCTGTCCCTCCTCTCCTCCAAAGTGCACATATTTAGGTCTTCAAGTCTCTTCTCATAAGGCTTCTGACGCAGGCTCCAAATCATTTTGGTTGCTTTCCTCTCAACCGTTTCCAGTCTTTTTACATCTTTTGCAAAATACGGTCTCCAAAACTGAACGCAGTATTCCAAGTGAGGCCTCACCAGTGACTTATACAGTGGCATAAGTACCTCTTCCTTTCTGCTGGTAATCCCTCTTTGTATGCAGCCCAACATCCTCCTGGCTTTTGCCACCGCCTTGTCGCACTGTTTTGCCACCTTGAGATCATCAGAGATAATCACACCAAGGTCTTTCTCCTGAACCATGCATACCAACCTCTCGCCCCCTATCGCGTACATTTTCCTTGGATTTCTGCTACCCAATGCATGACACTGCACTTTTTTGCATTAAATCGTACTTGCCAAGCATTAGACCAGTCTTCCAGCTTTTGTAGATCTTTCCTCATGTTAGCCACTCCCTCGGGGGAGTCCACTCTGTTGCAAATTTTTGTGTCGTCTGCAAAAAGACAGACTTTTCCATTCAGTCCTTCAGCAATATCACTCATAAATACATTGAACAGTGCCGGGCCCAGGACCGAACTCTGGGGCACCCCGCTAATCACCTTCCTCTCATCCAAGTGAGCTCCATGTACAATCACCTTCTGTTGTTCTTCAGTCAACCAATTTCTAATCCAGTTTACCATCTTGGGACCCATCCCCAAGCTACTGAGTTTGTTGACACGCCTCCTATGAGGAACAGTATCAAAGGCTTTGCTGAAATCCAGGTAGATGACATCCATCGCATGCCTCTGATCTAGTTCCTTGGTCACCCAGTCAAAGAACTCAATCAGATTTGTTTGGCAAGACCGTCCTTCGGTAAAACCATGTTGCCTCGGATCTTGCATCCTGTTGGTTTTGAGAAAGTTCACTATTCGCTCTTTCAGGAGCGCCTCCATTACTTTTCCCACCACCGAGGTAAGGCTCACGGGCCTGTAGTTTGACACTTCTTCCCTGTCACCACTTTTGTGTAGAGGTACGACATCAGCCATTCTCCAGTCCTGAGGAACCTCTCCCGTTTCCAAGGATCTGTTGAAGACATCCTTTAACGGTCCTGCAAGAACCTCTCTGAGCTCTTTCAGTATCCTGGGATGTATCCCATCCGGTCCCATGGCTTTGTCCACTTTCAGTTTAGCAAGTTGTTCTAACACCTTGTCTTCTGTGAATGGTGTGGTATCTACTTCATTCCCATTTTTATATTTGGGAGTCACAGCTGGTCCATCTCCAGGATCTTCTTTAGTAAAAACAGAGCAGAAGTATTTGTTTAGCAATTTCGCTTTTTCAGTGTCACTTTCCACGAGTCCTTTCCCAGCACTTTTGAGTCCTGCAATTCCAACTCTGATCTTCTTCCTTTCCTGAATATACCTGAAGAAAGTTTTGTTGCCACCTTTAACATCTTTAGCCATCTTTTCCTCTGCCTTTGATTTTGCTATCCTTATTACTCTTTTAGACTCTTTGAGTTTGATCCTGTATTCATTTCTGTATTCTTCTATTTGCAAGCTTTTGAATTTTGCGAAAGTTGTGTTTTTTGCCTTTATTTGAGCAGCCACCTCTTTGGAAAACCAAATAGGTTTCCTTCTCCTCTTGTTTTTATTTACTTTTCTTACATATTTATCAGTTGCACCTTTTATTGCCTCCTTTAGTTTAGCCCATTGCAATTCCACTTCCTTTATCTCCTCCCACCCCGTCATCTCCTCCTTTAAATACTCTGCCATTTTATTGAAGTCAGTGTATTTGAAGTTTAGGACTTTGAGCTTGCTATGATTGGCCTGTACCATGGCTTTTATCTCAAACCACACCGTGTGATGGTCGCTGTTGCTCACAGGGGCACTCACGCAGACATTCGACACACTATCACCGTTTGTGAGCACTACATCCAACGTTGAGCTTTCCCTGGTTGGTTCCATCACCATTTGTCCAAATAATGCATCTTGGAAAGCATCCACAATTTGTTTTGCTTCTTTCCAGATGTGCAGAAGGAGTAATCCAATCCACATCAGGTAGATTAAAGTCACCCAATATGATCGCTTCCCCCTTTGTTGCTATCTTGGCAATATCTATAATCAATTCATTATTTTTCTCTTCAATTTGAGTCGGAGGTCTGTAGACTACAGCAATATGGATGACAGTGCCATCTCCTCTTTCCAACGCAATCCAGAGCTCTTCTTCTTTTCCCCATGTCCCCTGCATTTCAGTAGCTTTAATATTGCTTTTGAACAAAGACAGTCACAGGTCTCACTCCAGAGTGAACTACAATCAATACTATAAATTATTCATTCACTCATTTGAATCTTCAACTCCAGACTCAATACACCAACTGGCCACCGGTCTCAGATAAACGGTATACGTTCAACACTTATTTGTGGGTAATGTAACTCCCCTTCTAGTGTCCGTTTACATCAATGACCTCAGGCCAGTATGGTTTGTAATTTTTAAACTTTTTGTGTTGCTTCTTTTTTATAAATATCTTTTTAATTATCATAAAAACTTTAAATTAGAACTCCATCCAACTTATCTTATGCTGAATGGCAGGTACCCCGTTTTTTTGTTGCAAAAAAACCCCAACGCCTCAATCTTCCAAGCGCTCTGGCGTTTCTCCTGCTGGGTTTATCAAGGGAATAAATGCAATGTGTCTTTCAGGGACCATTTAGACGAACTTTTTCTTCAATGTTCTTCCAATTTAACTAGAACAACACAACAAGACTGTAAACATTTAAAAGTTTTAACTATGTAACACTGTGGCCATTGTTGTGTTGTTCTAGTTAAATTGGAAGAACATTGAAGAAAAAGTTCGTCTAAATGGTCCCTGAAAGACGCATTGCATTTATTCCCTTGATAAACCCAGCAGGAGAAACGCCAGAGCGCTTGGAAGATTGAGGCGTCAGGGTTTTTTTGCAACAAAAAAAACGGGGCACCTGCCATTCAGCATAAGATAAGTTGGATGGAGTTCTAATTTAAAGTTTTTATGATAATTAAAAAGATATTTATAAAAAAGAAGCAACACAAAAAGTTTAAAAATTACAAACCATACTGGCCTGAGGTCATTGATGTAAACGGACACTAGAAGGGGAGTTACATTACCCACAAATAAGTGTTGAACGTATACCATTTATCTGAGACCGGTGGCCAGTTGGTGTATTGAGTCTGGAGTTGAAGATTCAAATGAGTGAATGAATAATTTATAGTATTAATATTGCTTTTGACATACAAGGCTACTCCTCCTCCTTTTCCATTTTCTCTGTCTCTTCTGAATAGATTATAGCCAGCTATGGCTATATCCCAATCATGTGATTCATTAAACCATGTTTCTGTAATGGCCACAATGTCCAAATCCATTCCCACCATTAGGGCTTCCAGGTCTGGAATTTTGTTGGCTAAGCTTTCAGCATTTGTGCTCATTGCTTTCCAGCATTTTCCTGGCTTGTGTGCATTTTGCATTGATTTTGTTCTGCCCACTTCTTCCCACATGTTTTTGATGTGTGATTTAAAAGTGTGGCTGTGTCTGATGTTGTTCTGCTTTTGCTGGGGGTGGCATGCAGATTTTGACCTTCCACATCCGTCACCCCCTTTTCCTAGTTTAAATGCATATCCACATACTGCCTGAATTTTTCACTTAGGATTCTTTTCCCTGCGACAGAGAGATGTAGTCCATCAGCATAGTATAGTCTCTTGTTGGTCCATCTGTTGTCCCAGTTGCCAATAAATCTGAATCCTTCTTGTTTGCACCAGGTCTGGAGCCATGTATTAAAGCTGTTAATGCGATGCAGCCATTTTGTCCCCTTACCAAGAACAGGTAGAACTTATGAGAATGCAACAGTGTTAACAACGTGCTTGACTTTCTCTCCCAGAGATTGGAAGTCCTTTTGAGCTGTGGAGGCACTGTTTCTAGCCAGGTCGTTTGTGCCTAAGTGGGTAATAACATCAAGTTTGGAGTGTTCACTTTTTGCGCTAAGTAATTCAACAACTTGTTTTGTATTCCTGCTGGCTGAAGAGCCTGGTAGGCACATGACTATCTTCTCTCCTTTGAACTGTGTTCCCAAGTTAGTGCCTCTGATGATGGAATCTCCAAGCAGAAAAACTCTAGACCCAAGAATCCTGAGGTCTTTGGAAATGGCCTTATACCCCTTTGAACTTTGATGTTTGGTGATATTGGCTTTTCTGACAGTTTCAGGCAGCTCTTTTGCCTTCACCGTTGTGAAAATGGATCAGGGAGTGAATGTGGCCATCTTAAACATTAGAGACATCTTTCATTGGTTGATTCAAATCATGTGAATCCTGACAATTGATCACAGGTATGTCTAACTTTACTGCAGTGGGAATGTGGTTCTTCTGTCCAAACTGATTTGAATTGTTTATAAGGGTTCCAATAATCATGCACTGGCAATGTCCTAGTTTTTATCCTATTTCCTTTTTTAATTGTTCTTGTTTTATTTGATTCTTTTATGTGCCAAATATATGTGCATTTATACTCCAAAGCCATTTCACTGGCCACTTTTGTTTAGGAGATATTGGACATTAAGGAGTTGAACTGCAAGGGTGCCAATAATGTTGACCACAATGGTAACACCTCAGTGTCTATAAATAGAATTTTCAGATAAATTTATTAAAGCTTGTATAACTAGTTGAAGAAGCTTAAAGATGGATTCAGAAATTTTAACAGTTAGTTAAACAAGTTCAATCAACAAAGTATTTATACACAGTTGAACCTTAGAACTTAGAAAGGAATCAACACTCAGTGTTATCAGAATATAGAAAGACCAGGGGACATGCAATGAAGCTACAGGGTAAACTATTTAAGACTAATAAAAGAAAAGATTTTTTCACTCAACGTGTAATCAAACTCTGGAATTTGTTACCGGAGGATGTAGTAAAGGCTGTTAGTGTAGCTGGGTTTAAAAAAGGTTTAGACAAGTTCCTGGAGGAAAGGTCCATAAACCATTATTAAGAAGGGACCCAGAATAGCAATGCTTGACCCAGTACAAGCATTGTGGAACCTGTGTCTTTTGGGGAAACTGCTAGGTACGTATGACCTAGATTGGCCATTGTTGGAAACAGGATACTGGGCTTGATGGACCTTGGTCTGACCCAGTATGGCATATCTAATGTTTTTATGTTCTCTTTTGTTCACAGTAGCTTCTAATGGGGACTTCATTGCAAGCAAGGTGATTCTGTATGGCTTTTGAATACAAGCTCTCTGCCTGAAAACTCTTAAAGGGGTTTTGATTTTCATTTTTAAAAGCTAATTCTTTTTCTAATTCTTTCTTTTTTGTGGCGTTTGGCAAAGGTCTGTCAGAGTTCATTTTTTTTGTTACAACTACCCATTCACAGCTAGTTCTTTGAAACCACTGACCTCATCAGTTGTTAGATCCCTCCCTACCCACCCCAGCTCCCACTCACCCCATGTGAGCATTCTTACTTTATAGGTCAACTCCCCAATTAGCTACACACAGGGACATAGAACAGCGCTCTTAGACTACACTTAAAAGAGGTTAACTGCTTTTTCTCTTAAAGGACAGCTGAGGAACAGGTAAGGACTTTGGTAGGTCTCTCTCTTTTACTTCAGTGGGTACCAAAGCTCCCCCAACTAAATAATGCATGAGAAAAAGCATATTGTCAAAGCTGTTGCCCCCGTTACAGCTTCTGCCTCTGTCCAGACAGAGATCCCAATGCCAGTTGAAGGAGTGTTTCCATGCGCAGGATGCCTGCATGCTGAAGCTCTCAGGAAACAAGTGGAAGAGCTCAGAGAAGAGGTGGCAAGACTGAGAAGCATTCAAGGCAATGAGAAGGTCATTGATGAGATGCTTCTTGAGACATCCAAGTTCTCCAACAAAGGTGAAGATGGGAGGCTACAGAATGAAGAAAGTTGGACACAAATCATCAGAGCCTGCAGAATCAACACTCCAACTCCTCCAGCCATGGAATTGAAGAACCAGTATGCAGCCCTGGAAGTGGAGGATGTGGAAGCTTACCAGGAAAAGGGAAGAACCAGAGCTCAAGCACCCCTAAGTTGCAGAATCAGTGACCACAAGGAAGCGAAGGGTAGTGGTGGTTGGTGACTCTCTTCTGAGGGGTACTGAGGCCCTAAGGATAAGTTATGTATTGCTTTGAAGATGGTAAGCAGGCAGGAGTGGCCTAGTGGTTGGGGCAAGGTATTTCAGGCCGGAAGGTCGTGGGTTCAAATCCCACTAGAGGACAGCAACCTTGGGCCGGAAGGACTGGGGTTTCTAGTCCCACAGGTGCTCTTTGTGGTCTTGGGCAAGTCACTTAACCCTCCATAGCCCATGTTCCCTGTAAAATAGTTATCTCCAAGTTATAATGCCCTGTTCAATGTAATTTCAGTTTGTTCAATGTAAACCGCGCTGATGAAAAAGAGCGCAGGATAGAAAAGCTATAAATAAATAAATAAATAAATAAGATGCCGTATTAATCTTAGCTTGTGTTATAGATTTCTGGTGATATTGTTGATGTGGGAAGAAAAAGATAACTGATGGTTAATAGTAATACCCAAATAAAGGACTTGATATTTAACTTGTAGCTGCTTGTCATCAATTACAATGAATTGAGGTGGAGTAAACTTATTGCTCTTGCTGATGAAGAGTATGTCTGTTTTACTATGGTTGATTATAAGGTTGTTAATTGATAACCACTGAGTGATGGAGGTGAAACATTCCTTGATATTGGTGAACACAGGCTTAGTGATATCTACTGGAGCAAAAAGCATAATGTCATCAGCATAAATATGAAATAAGACGTTGTGTGCTCTTATGATAGAACATAATTGTTGCAAAAAGATGTTAAACAAGAGGGAAGACAAAGCAGATCCCCGAGGTACTCCTTGTATTTGAGTATATGGGTTATATCTGTCATTGCCCATTTTCACTTGAAGCTGATGATTTTAGAAGTAGGATTTAAACCATTTAAGTGTAGTGCCTCTTAGTCCTATGTTATGAAGTTTAGCAATCATTAAGTTGTGTGGAATGGAATCAAAAGCAACTTTAACATTGATGAAGATTAGAATGAAACCTCTATTGGGCGTGGCGTTTGGTAACCCTAATGGTATGAACAGTTGGCTCAGAAAAGCAGAGTGTTTCGGGTTTTGTAATTACTGAACGCGGGCAGCATATAAGCACTACTAGAAAGTTTACCACCAGATCCCCTGATGAAACAGATAGTGTGAAACGCATACAAGGTGCCTGGGATTGGCGTCGGGATCAGCAGAGGAGCTAAAAGCCAGAGGAGCTTGTGTGCCAGAGGAGCTAAAAGTTGGACAGTTGAAAGCAAAGTGTCTATTTTACATTTCGATCCTTTAGAAACAGTTAAAGTGGTTTATTATTTGATGCATTGGCTTTCTAATGAAAAGCTCCGAGGGGATAAACTTTCTGAAGGTCGTTGATGCTATAAGGCATGGTACCGGTGTAAGACGCGAGTCTGAATGGTACAGCCGAAATAAGTCTGAGACCTTCATATAAACAGTATGCTCCTGGCTTAAGGAAAACATTAAGATTATTTCTGTTCTCCACAGTGTTTATATTGAATAACTTTTCATTAAAGTGAAGAAAAGAAATACTGGCAATTGGTCTATATGAGGCAGATTGTCTGGAGTTGTTTGCTGAAGCTTTTCTTAGTGGCTGAATGGATGCCATTTTTAGATCGGTGGGCAAGTATCCCTGTGATAGAGATAACTACAATTTTTAGAATAGTGGGAGAGAATTCTGCTCTAGTAGCTGTCTCTGTCCTCTATTCTGTCCAATCATATAAATGGCGTTCTTTTCTTATTTCCTCGAATGATATAGTATTGTAAACCGCTCTAATGCCTTTTGGCCTGAGCGGTATATCAAATTTAAAATAAACATAAACATAACTAGACATAGCTCACGTGGAGATGTCGTGGTATTAATACTGTAAACGGGGGCGCTGGGCGTGAATGTCCACAGTCTTGGCAAAGGCAAAATACTATTATGACTTGCAAAGGATTGTGGGGAATGTAGTCCATTCATACCAGAATCAGCCGTTCACAAAATAATGAGTTGTGTTGCTCGAGTGTAAGCAAAGAAAAATATATTTTATTCATGGGGTTAATTCTCCCACACAGATTTACTTGGTAACACAAAAGGACACTTGCTTCAGTATTGTACTTAGGAAAAAACAAATCATGATATAAGCAACTGAACTTCATAAGCAATCAAATAATAAAGACCTTGATGGGAAACAGAAAAGGTCTTTTTGAGGGCTCCTGCTAATAACTTTTAGCAGTGCTCCAAAAGCAAAAACAAAACCCAAAAAGTAACCAAAAACTGTTCTTTTTCAAGGATAACTTTCTTCTATTTTCACACACAAACAATAGTTTCCTTTCAGAGCTCACGTGCAACTGTGCATGGCTTAATTACCAATAATTAGCCAGCTGCAAACCCCTTTGCTGGTTCACTTTCTCTACGTGGCTCAAATCCTACCCTAAAGCTTTCTTGCAGACTTTTCTGGGTAGATAAAAGAACAAGTTATAGTTCCTTTTGATGGTTGTTGTATTTATGAAAGTATTTTACCACAGCAGCCTAGTCAGAGAGCAATCCATGTATTCATTCTGATCATTTAAAATATCTCCTTCTTCTTCAAATATCATAGAATCAATATCCTGGTCTGGCTCAGAGGAATTCTTTAATGGAGCACTCTCAGGATAATAGTTGTTTCCCTGCTGTCTTCCAAGTGAAGAGCTAGGGCATAGATCAGTGTTCATACCTGAGCTTCCTTTGCTGTTGTTTCCTCTCCAGATATCCTGGCCAGTAAGTAGTCCAGCCTTCCAATCAAGATCCCTGGACACTGGGTCTCTCTTCACATACCTTCTTGCACTGGTCTTAGGGCCCCTTCCAAATGTAGCCGTCTCCCTCAAAGGTGCTGTCTGGGAATTCCTGGCTTTGTAACCCCACTCGGGAGCAGCGGCCATCATGAAGGGAGTGAGCGGGAGCTCCTCCTCCTCTCCCCTGCCTGCCTCACCAACGGCATGAAATCTGCCGCTTCGGAGCGCGCCCGCCAGAATCGGGAGCAGCGGCCATCATGAAGGGAGTGAGCGGGAGCTCCTCCTCCTCTCCCCTGCCTGCCTCACCAACGGCATGAAATCTGCCGCTTCGGAGCGCGCCCGCGCCTGAGGGCCTCGCCAGAGGGCCCTTTGGCGTGGCCCTTAGGCGTTGGTCCGTGGCGTCCGTTGCTGTGGGTGGCATTGATGACATAATGTGGACTAGAGTGATGTGCTACTAGTTTGTGGTAACTTGCTGTTCCATGTTCCTCTTCCTCTCCTATCTGTTTGACTGTCTCTGTCCTCTTCTCTGTCCTATCATATAAATGGCGTTCTTTTCCGTTTTCCTCAAATGATATAGTATTGTAAACCGCTCTAATGCCTCTGGCCTGAGCGGTATATCAAATTGAATAAACATAAGCATAAACTCCTCTGGCTTCCTCCAGTCCAATGGAGTATGCTTGCCTCTGGAATGACTCCCAACACACGTGCTGCTGTGGGCTCCTTCTTTAGACCTCCAAGATGTCTTTCTCCTCTTTCTTCCCCGTTGCTGCTGCTGCTTCTTGATCTGGAACTCCTTCTGATTCTGTGTAGAATATGTTTTACTTTTAACTTGTTTAGAGGGATACTCCACCCTAGCACTGCTCAGCTGTGCTGAATCAAGCCCTGCCCTTGGAGATGAGTGATTGGGGATTACCTCATAGCTCTCCTGATTGAACACACGTTTCCCCACTTCTGCTCCTCTAGAGGCTGTTTGAAACCTGGTGCATTCTGGGACTGGTAGTCTTTTATGAAAACATTCTGTTTTAGTATTTCTACCAGCAAAGACAGGTTGCTTGTTCAGAGCCAATTCACCTCTATTATAGCTCCTTCCTGAACTATGATAAGCTTCCTTATCACAATACTCATGATAAATCTGTCCAGCTGTTTATCTGAGATGGTGAAAAAAGAGTCCCAGGTGGTTCCACATTCTGTGAGATGAAGAGGTTGGGAGTTAAAACCTGAGAGGGGTGAAGAGTTGGAAGGATTGGTGAGCAACTTAAAATGTTCTGCCATTAATTGAGGCGAGATGTGCACTTCTTCCTTGTGCAATGACGGATCTCTTGTTAAATATTTTACAATTTCAAAGAGTTCCTGTGGGCAAGTTAAAGAGGTTTGGCGTAACTTTGAATAATGGTCTTTTCTAGCCTTATTTGTAGCTGACTGGTATTCATATAGAGGCACATTCCATTGAGTGCGTCCAGGCCCCTGTACATCTGATTAGACTCGGGACACACAGAGGCAGACCCCATTCTGATCCCGCGGGGTCTAGACATGCCCCACGGGATCAGAATCGGGTCTGGACCTGTACATGTGGGCCGGGACCTGATTCTGAGTGGCCTGCATGTACAGACCTCTGCCCAGCTAACTCAATCAGGCTCCTGAATGGAGTCGTGGTGCTGTGACATCCTATTTGATAAGTTGCATATATTCCATACGATTGATAGCATTTAAAAAAGCTTTTGATGTGTTGGCAGGGATTGAGGGGATATTAAGGTCACTCAAAAGAATTAAGTGATTAAATTGAGACTTGTATATGCACAATGCCTCAAGTAGTAAGTCTAGATTATCTGATTTAGCACTTGGGGATCTGCATACTAGCATGATGGGCATGTAGCTGCTTGAAACTGTTGAGCTATCTAAGCCCATATCTGAGTGTGAGGTGAGAGTTTGGAAATTGAGGCACTCTTTTGCAATAATAAATATATCTCCACCTTTCTTTGTTTACTTGTTGAATTGAAAAAGGAGTAGTTATGTGTGGTTGGTTGATTTATTAGAACATTATCAGTGTCAATGAACCAAGATTCAATGACATAGAAGATGTCAATATGATTATCTATTCAGTAGTCATAAATAATTTGAGTTTTGTGTCGGGCTGATGTAGCATTAAAAAGTGAACATTTTAACGGAGGGAGAGCATGAGAGGGGGCGTGTGATGATAATAGCACTTTGTGTGAGTGAGGCTTAATGTGGATGAAGTGATGATGTGCTCTGTGTCTGTCCCTAGTATTGTGTATGGGTTATTGTGTATAGTGCTAGAATGAATGATTAGTAAAAACTGTAAAGGGTGGTAGAAATACATAATGGGGAGAAGGAGAATGGTAGGATGCATGAGAGACACACCAGTATGAGGAGTAATGGTAAATAGCGTTGATAGAGTACTGCTAAAACACGGCTTATATTGTTGAAGAAATCTGATGTCTTGGTTTGGGTTCCACATGTTGATATAGCTCTGCTATGAGGGGTATCTGATAATCTTAAATATCTGTAAAGCTTAAGCCTAGTTCCATTCCACATCTAAGGGCCATGCCAAAGAGCCCTTTGGCATGGCCCGCCAGGCATGGGTGTACCGAAAAGTGGCAATGTTTAAGCTGTGAAAGCGCGTGTCGATGGCTGATCAACAGTGCTGTGATCACTCTGGTCTCATGCTGCAGTTTCAAACCAAAACAGCTGATAGGATTTAAAGAGCCCCCAGGAGACTGAAAAGTACTGATGTTTAAGCTGTGAGAGAGCGGGTGAATGGTAAACACCTCTGTAGAAATGGGTAAAAGGGGCAACATCTGGAAAGTGGTGTGCATAAATGCCTGAAGCATGGGAAATTAGATCCCAGATGTTGAGGCTTTAATGGAAGAGGCTGACTTGGATTTAGTGGCAGTTACGGAGAGATGGTCACGGGCAACCATGACTGGGATGCAATTATACCAGGCTATCCTTTAATCAGAAAGGACAGGGGTAGGAAGAAGACAAGAAGGGAGTGGCATTATATGTAAAAAAGAATGTTAAAGCTATAGAATTACACGGCTGAAAAGGGAGAGAGGAGGCACTGTGGGTTAAACTACAAAGAGGGAAAGAAAAACCCATTTGCATTGGAGTGATATACAGATCCCCTTCACAGGGAGAAGTGGATGGAGATTTACTAGAAGACATATGAAGCATTGCCGGGAAAGTAGAAGTGCTACTGATAGGTGATTTCTATATGCCGGATGTTGATTGGCACATCCCTGCTGTGGTGTCATCTAGAAGTAAGGAGATCCTGGATTCTCTACAGGGAGAACTATTCAGGCAACTGGTAACAGAGCCCACACGTGAAGGGGTCATACTGAACTTGGTGCTTACCAATGGGGAAAGTGTTTCTGATGTTATAGTGGGAGATCATCTCACATCCAGTGATCACCTGATGGTATGGTTCAGTATTAGGACTAGAGCTGATAAAATCATTCAGAAGCGAGGGTCTTAGACTTTAGGAAAACTAACTTTGCCAAGATGGGACAATACCTCAAGGAGTCATTAGCGGGATGGGAACAGCTGGGGGATGTAGAAAAACAGTGGGCAAAACTGAAATGGGATATTTTAAGGGCAACAAACCTTAATGTTAGAAAGGTAAATAAATGTAAAAGGAAGAGGAGGCCACTATGATTCTCAAAAGAAGTAGCTGAAAAGGTGAAGAAAAAGAGGGAGCACTTCAGGAAACAGAAGAGATCACAGAGAGAGAAAGACAGGCATCTATATTTGGAATAACTTAGTGAAGCTAGCAAAGTAGTCAGGAAATCAAAGATACAAAAAAAGAAAAAATAGCCAATGCAATAAAATAGAGGTTAAGACATTTTTCAAATATGTTAGTGAGAGGAGGAAGGGCAAAAATGGTATTGTCAGACTCAAGGGAGAAGGGGAGGAATATGTAGAAGCTGATGAGGATAAAGTGGAATTGCTTAACGATCTATTCAGTGTTCACAGATGAAGGGCCGGGAACAAAACCTCAGAAAACACCCACAAACAGAAACAGAAGTGATGGGGAGCTCGAACAGTTTTCAGAAAACTGTGTTTATGAGGAACTAGCTAAACTAAAAGCAGGTAAAGCAATGGGACCGGATAGGATACATCTGAGAATACTGAAGGACGTGGGGACATTCTAGTGGCTCCACTAACTAACCATTTCAATGCTTCTTTGGAGTCAAGAATGGTCCCAGAGGACTGGAGAAAGGCACATGCTGGTCCCTTTACACAAAAGCAGAAGTAATGATGAGATTGAAAACTAACCTCTGCGGTGAGTAAATTATTGGAAACGCTAAAAGAGAGAATAGTGAGGTCTCTGGAGTTCAATGGATTGCAGGATCTGAGGCAGCATGGGTTTACCAGAGGCAGGTTTTGTCAGACAAGCCTGATAGATTTCTTTGACTGGATGATCAGGGAATTGGACCGAGGGAGAGCCCTAGATGTGATGTACTTAGATTTCAGTAATGCCTTTGACACTGTTCCACACAGGTGACTTATAAACAAACTGAACATCCTAGAGATGGATCCTAAAGTTATTGATTGGGTTAGAAATTGGTTGAGTGGGAGGCAGCAAAGGGTACAGGTAAATGGAGCTCACTCTGAGGAGAAGGAGGTTACCAGTGGTGTGCCACAGGGATCTTTTCTTGGTCCGAATCTTTTTAACACCTTTGTTAGTGATATTGCAGAAGGGCTGTCGGGTAAGTTTTGCCTGTTTGTAGATGATACCAAAATTTGCAATAGACACCCAGGAAGGAGTAGATAACATGAAGAGGGATATAGCTAAGCTTGAAGAATGGTCTAGAATGTGGCAGCTGAGATTTAATGCTAAAAATGCAGGGTCATTCATTTGGGCTGCAAAAATATAAGGGAGTGGTACAGGGTAGGAGGTGAAATATTCTGAGCTGGTGTGATTGTGTCTGATGATCTTAAAGTAGCTAAATAGGTAAAAAAGACAACGGCAAAAGCCAGAAGGATGCTTGGGTGCATAGGGAGACGAATGACTAGCAGAAAAAAAGGAGGTGATAGTGCCTCTATATAGATCTCTGGCATGACCTCATTTAGAATATTGTTTCAGTTTTGGAGACCACACCTTCAAAAGGATATAAACTGGTTGGAGTCGGTGCAGAGGGTGGCTATTAAAATGGTTAATGGTCTTCATTATAAAACATATAAGGACAGACTTAAAGATCTTAATATGTATACTTTAGAGCAGTGGTTCCTAACTCAGTCCTCAGGTACCCCCAGGCCAATCAGGTTTTCAGGATATCCATTGTAGGGAGATCTATCTCATGCATATTCATTGTGGATATCCTGAAAACCTGACTGGCCTGAGGGTACCTGAGGATTGGATTGGGAACCACTGCTTTAGAGGAAAGACGGGATAGAGGAGATATGATAGAGATGTTTAAATACATCCATGGCATAAATGCACAGGAGGAGAGTCTCTTTTGAATGAAAGCAAGCTCTTCCATGAGGGGACATAGGATGATGGTGAAAGGGGATAGATTCAGGAGTGATATACAGAAAGATTTCTTTATGGAGCGAATAGTAGATGCATGGAATAATCTCTCAGTGGATGTGTAGAGAAGAGGAAAGTATATGAATTAAAAAAGGCATGGGACAAACAGAGGATGTCTAAAGGTAAAAGGGGAACTATTGTAGTTGATATGGAAGGGCAGACTAGATAGGCCATGTGGTCTTTTTTGCTGTCATGTTTCTAATGCAAGATGCTCAAGTGTTTCTGTTTTTTTCTTTAGGATACTCTTTACAGTGGTCTTAGGTAAGTAGAATTTTTAAAACCTCTTTTGTTTCCTTTTCTTTCCAACCTTTCCAATTTATCCAGGAGTGGAAGAGTGGCCTAGTGGTTGGGGCAAGGTACTTCAGGCCAGAAGGTCAGGGGTTCAAATCCCACTAAAGGACAGCAACCCTGGCCAGAAGGACTGGGGTTTCTAGTCCCACAGGTGCTCCATTTGGTCTTGGGCAAGCCACTTAACCCTCCATAGCCCATGTTCCCTGTAAAATAGTTATCTCCAAGTTATAATGCCCTGTTCAATGTAAACCGCACTGATGCAAAATAGCACAGTATATAAGAGAATATAAATAAATAAATTATCTCTTCCTATGAATATGCAGGAACTTCCACCTTTTAACAGACTTTTCCGGCCCTTCATCTTATTATCCTTCATCTTATTATCCAGAGTATTCTGTATGTATTTCAATTGGTAATGGGCCTAATTCTGTCCCACAAATAGTGGGGATGGACGGGATGTCCATCCCCACTATTTGTGCCCTCCCCGCCGGCGTCTAACCTCTCTGCTGGTTGTACGGGGAGGTTAGATGGGAGCAGGGAAGAGGCGTAGTTAGGGTGGGCGGTTGCCGACCCTGGATTTACAGGGCCGATTCTAATGTTGGCCCTGTATGTCCAGGGCCGGTGACTTGAGCGGGGAAGTTATTCCACCTCCGAGGTGGAATAACTTCCCAGGACATTTTTTTTTTGGCCGGCCTGGGACATGGATGGGGCAGGGGGGGCCCAAGGACATTCCTCGCAGCCCGGCCCAGGCCTTAGAAGGCAAGATTGGGGGTCTGGCTGCGGGGAAAGCCTTTGTTAAGCCAGCAACCGGGATCATGGTGCCACGGCTCCATTGTAAAGCCCTGACTGAGTTAGTCAGGCTTTTCCTATATGTGCAGGCTAGGCTGAATCGCAGTCCCAGCCTGCACGTACAGGGCTGTTCATGATTCTGGTCCCATGGGGCTAGATGTGCCCCACAGGATCAGAATCGCGACCCACCTCTGTACATCTGGTTCAAACCGGACGTACAGAGGGGCTGTACGTCTGGGATGGAATGAGCCTGAATGTAAAGTATGAGCTCATAAATGTAGTTCTTTTTGTCTCTCAGGGTGTTTGTGCACTGGTACCTTTCTTCCCAGAACCTTTCTTGCGAAGGGATCCAGTCTCGTGTCCAGAAGTCCCACGATGTCCTCTTCCAGGAGATCTGTGGTCACAGGATCTCAGCATTCCTCTGGTCCAGCGATGATCTTGTCTTTACCTACGCCCTAACTTTAATAAATCAATAAATAAAGCTTATCTAAATTGAGGCTGCATCCACAGTCATTTGGGGGTTAATATGTTGACTGGGATCTGATGTAGAATATTGCCCCGATTCCTATCCAAAAATAAAAGATAACACAGGTACACTACCAAAAAACTGCCTCCAGTTTTGCAACTGATTCCTATAGATTTTGGGGTGCTGAATCCAGGAAAAATAGCCAAAATGTTCCATCACATCACGTTTTCTTGCAAAATTAGATTTCTTACCCATATAAGGAATGTTCACATAATTTCTTTTTAGCCGACTGCAGTTTATTTTCTTGGCCCAAAATAGAGGTTGTAATGGTTAACTAACTAGAAACACTCCCTCATGATATTTTAGAGTGTTTTGTATTCATTTTATACATTAACAGGACAATTGGGAGGCGGGGGGCTAAATCCAGTACTCGCGCTGGCGCATGTTCTTTCCTGTTCGCCTCGCCTCGTTCGCTCGCTCAAACACGGTGGTTGCGACATGAACGTTCCTGTCAAATTTCAGTTTCTTGCAAGTCCATTATTATCTTTTGTTTGCTCAGTCGTAATCCAGCTTTATTCCGAAGTGGTTCACTACAGTTGTAGTTTGCAGTGCTGTGCATTTGTGATGGCTCACAGAGCCAGAGGTTGCATCAACTCTCTGGACAGTTTTTGTTTTATTTGTGGGGAATATACCATGAAAAAGCGGCAGAGGAACATTTCTGCATTTATTAAAAAAGTATATTTTGCCTATTTCGGTTTGAAGTTAGGCGATCAAGACAAACCGTGGGCTCCTCACAAAGTGTGCAAGACATGTGAGGAAGATCTACGCTTATGGATGAAAGGTAAAAAACAAGCATTTCGTTTCGGAATACCTATGATGTGGCGTGAACAAAGAGACCACAGCAGTGACTGCTATTTTTGCTCTTGCATTGTGAAGGGATACAACTTAAAAAATAAGAACGTAATAAGTTACCCCAACCTTCCCTCAGCAATTAGGCCTATGCCTCATAGCAACGAAGTACCTGTGCCTGAACCACCAAAATCTTTGGATCATATTTGTGTGGACGGTTCTGATCATGATGAGACTCATCAGATGGCTTTTCCCGATGAGTCCAGTACTTCCGAGTTTGAAACTGAACCAGATCCGAAACCTGAACTTTTCTCTCAAGCTGAATTGAATGATTTAGTCCGGGATTTAGGACTCCCAAAAGATGCTGCCCAACTGCTAGGTTCTCGGCTTAAACAGAAAAATCTATTGTCACCAGAAACAACTTTTTATTGGTACCCGCAACCGCGAGACACAATTTTTGAAGTATTTCAGCAAAGAGGAAGATTTGGTATTTTGCAACGATATATACGGAGTGATGGAAAAGTTTAAACTCAAGTATGATCCTGCTGAATGGCGGCTGTTCATTGATTCGTCAAAAGACAGCATAAAAGGTGTTCTTCTTCATAATGGCAACACATTCGCTTCAGTTCCTATTGCTCACTCTGTTATTCTCCAAGAAAAATACGAGAATTTGGCCCTGATTCTTCAGAAGATTCGTTATGATGAGCATAAGTGGATGATTTGTGGAGACTTTAAAATTCTATCCATGCTATTAGGGCAGCAATCCGGTTTCACCAAATATCCCTGCTTCCTTTGCTTGTGGGATAGCTGGGCCCGCGACCTACACTGGGGGAAAAAAGACTGGCCAATTCGGGAGTATTTGAGACCCGGTGAGAAAAATGTTCTTCATGAGAGCTTGGTACCTCGTGATAAAATTCTATTACCACCTCTCCACATTAAGTTGGGTCTCATTAAGCAATTCATCAAGTCCCTTCCAAAAGATGGTGAGTGCTTTCGGTACCTTTGCTCAAAGTTCCCCCGACTTTCTGAAGCAAAGCTAAAGGAAGGAGTGTTTGTTGGCCCTGATATAAGGAAACTCATTTCAGATGGAGCATTCGCTGAAACGATGTCTGAGAAGGAAAAAGAAGCCTGGGATTCCTTCAAGGATGTTGTTCTCAAATTCTTGGGGAACAGGCGGGATGAGAACTATAAGGATATTGTTGCCAGGATGCTCAATGCCTTCAAAGAACAAGGCTGTAACATGAGCCTGAAAGTCCATTTCTTGCACTCCTATGTGAACTACTTTCCCGAAAACTTGGGGGCGTACAGTGAAGAACAAGGTGAAAGGTTTCACCAGGACATCAAGGACGCAGAGAGAAGGTACCAAGGAAGATGGAACACCACTATGATGGCTGATTTCTGCTGGTTGCTGCTGCGGGAAACCCCAGATGAAAAATACGCCAAGCAGCGCACCAAGAGAAGCATTCGGGGGAAGAAGAAACGGGCCCACCAGGAGATTGATTGACCCAAGAATGACTTTAAAATCTAAACTGTGTTGACAAATATCATGTTTTTACTAAACTTTGAAATAAAAATTTGCTAGTTATTACCACAGTGTCGGATCTCATTTATTAGAATTTTATTTTCACACCATCGGGTGTTTGTCTTCATGTATTGCAATGGTGCGGTTTGCGTTTTCTATTCTTACATACATACCTGTACAACATTTTTTGCACATTTCTTTGCTTTGCTTTGTGTCTAACCTCGCTCTTATATGCTCAATGTTTGTGCACATGTATGTGGCTGTTTTAAGTGCAGACAATTTTGCTACCATCACAGTGTGTTTTGTTGACATTACTCTATTCTTATGTGCTGCCTTGTTACAATTTTCTTTATTCTTATTTGAATAACTACTAAACAATTAGTATAAAGAATTCATCCAAGAAACTTTTATCTCGATCGCACTCAATCTGAAACATTCACCTCAAACTGCTAACCCAATGTAGCAAAATATCTGTACATGATGGAGCAAATTGGTTACCAGATTTGGATTCAGCGCACCAAAAAACGTAAAAATCAATCGAAACATTAGAGGCAGTTTAAAAAAATTTTTTTTAGTATACCTGTGTAATTGAAGGTCCCTATCTAAGACCACACAAACACTGCCGAGTCACACCTTTTACAGTCATAAAAATGTATTCCTTTAAGAACTCAGTAATTTCCAGTTGAAACCTTAAGTTGGCAATATCCTTCTACCAGAAGTCTGAAACCATTGCCTCTCTCTCTCCCTTTGCACTGCTTCCAATAGCATGCAGCAATGTCACTACTCTTAGGATTTTAAACTGTCCAGACTCAGCAGAGCTATCTGGATTCCTTCACAGGATTAAACTCCTCCATGCTCATGAAGTAATTGACAAGAACCAGTGTATGCCAAGACTGTACATTCCTAGAGCTGAAGGAGGGCTAGGACTTATAGAGATTGATTACATCTACAGAGCTACTATCATCTACTATCACAGGCCTTCAAGCCTACTTGACAGCATCATAGGATCCAAATACACAAAAAGTATTGACATATGAAAGTAAACGTCCAGAATCTGTCTCCATCATTAAACTTAGACAAGCATTCCAGTGATTAACAGGAATGAGTGAGAATCCACAAGCACGCATGAGAAAGGAAGTAACAGAATTTGCAAAACAAGAGAAAAAAACTCTTCAAAGAATTAGATCAGCAGGTGAGGAAAAACATGTGGCAAATGCATAAATACAGTGGAAAATACAGAGTCTTACTCCAAGAACCTTTTGTCGATCAAGAATGGACACATGAATGGCTAAAGAGAGGTGAACTGAAACTGAAGGATGAAAGCTTGATAGTTGCAGCCCAGGACAGTGGATTAGGGACAAGAAGATTTATGGCGAGTATCGAAAAAACTGGCAAAACAGACATATGTCGATTCTGTAAGAAAGAGCTGGAAACAGTGACTCACCTTATAGCAAGCCGTGAAGTTCTGATGGTGGAAAATTTCTATACAGAAAAGCACAACAAAGTAGCATGCCTCCTCCACTGGAAACTCTGTAAACATTACAACATCGCTGTCCCTGAAAAGCACTGGGATCATGACCCTAAGAGGTTATAATCACCTAGGACATTCCCATTCTGACAGATAAGAAACTGGATGTCAGGAGACCTGCCATAGTGGTAAAGGAAAAGAATACCAGAACGGCATTGATAATAGAAGTGTCAGTACTGAGTGATTATTCTGTGAATTGCATGAAGAGGCAGAAGATCCTGAAGTACCAAGAAATGCAGTCAGAGATAAAGAAAATGTGGCAGAAAGATAGAAAATTCTTTCCAATTGTATTGGGAGCGACAGGCTTGATAAATAAGAATTTCTAAGCACATCTTGACAAACTACCCATAGCTGTTACATCTTATGAACTCCAGAAAGAAGCTCTCTTTGGCACTATGCAAGTATTATGCAGAGCATTAGCAGTAAATTTGAGAGACTAAGATCATACTCTACATACCCTGACTTAGAAGAGAAGTTCACGACTGTCATGGTATCTGCAAAATTAATCAAAGATACACTGCTCTAAAGGCCAAACGTATCCAACATGATGCACCTTAGATTCATTCCTCAACTCTCCAACTGAAAAAAATACAGATCCAAAAGTGACTAAACATTCTCCTATAACAAAATTCACATAAGTTTCCTTATTATGAGGAAAGAGGCCTCAGGATGGCTATAAACCCTTCATGTGGCAATAATAGACACCATAGGGAATAACAAGATACTCACATCACAGGTCTATAGCCTCCTCTTTTATTGTAATCTAGTCCAAATGATCACAATCTAAAAAAAGTACTTGGATTGTCATCAGGTTTGACCTTCACCCCAAAGGGTTTAAGAAAGACATCTAAAATTTGGATAAAGGTTTGAATAATGAGCCTATAGCGGACACAATGGGATGTCCAGGTAGGTTATCTACAGATTTGTGAATCTTCGTCAGCCTATGTTGCAGAGGTAGTATGACAAATCAATGATACTCATTTTTATACCAAGATTTATGGTGACCCAACACCTTTTTTAAAAAATAAAGTTGACACTTTATAGGATGAGAAGCAGGTTACCTGACAAGTAAAGAGTTGATTTTCTGACCGTCACTCATCCAGTGACACCTACAATTTATATGTTGCCGAAGATTCACAAATCTGTAGATAACCCACCTGGACGTCGCATTGTGTCCGCTATAGACAATTTTGTAGTACATTTGATGTCTCCTCGCTAATGTTTGGTACTATCTCCACTTGATCAGCCCTTGTTTTATTAACCGCCTCCTGCAGTGCTAAGAGTTTTTCACCCCTTCACTTTTTTTCTTTTTCTAATGTTCTTCATGGTTACATAAGAACATAAGATATGCCATACTGGGTCAGACCAAGGTCCATCGAGCCCAGTATCCTGTTTCCAACAGTGGCCAATCTAGGTCATACGTACCTAGCAGTTTCCCAAAAAGACACAGGTTCCACAAAGCTATATTGGGTCAAACAGTGATATCCTGGGTCCCTTTTTAATAATGGTTTATGGACCTTTCCTCCAGGAACTTGTCCAAACCTTTTTTAAACCCAGCTACACTAACAGCTTTTACTACATCCTCCGGTAACAAATTCCAGAGGTGGTTGGTGCCACCTTTGATGATTTTTAACTTTATTATCTTAGACGTTTTTCACCTATGGTTTTTGCTCATGTCTCATACTCCTGGTGACATCTAGTTCTGACATTTTCATCTCCTTAGTCTGTTGACAGTGACAGAGGGTCACTATAATTATATACATTGAGTCCCTTACCAGGTTACAATTTGTTTTTTAAGGATTATAGATGCTTGGGTTCCTGTATTCTGTGAGTAGCATGCACTGCCTTTTTAGTTTCTTGGTTTTAGTACTATGGTTTATAGATAGTATGGTACTTACTCCTCATTATCATGGTGTAATGATGTAATTCCTTTTGTGCCTAATTATTACAGGTTGTGGTTCACTTTGTAGGTCATTAGATCCTCTAAAGGATTTTCACAGTGTGTCTCAGTAACTACTAATTTATTATATATCATTATGGCACACATTCTTGTTCCTCCTTATCTCTCTTTTTCCTCCCAAATTTGGTCTTTGCTCACCAGAAACTGTATTATTATTATTTTTCATGTGTATTTTGCCTTGTTTTATGATTTTAATATTTTCTTAATATTTATTCATTCATTTTAGTTGTTGTTATTAGTGTGAGTTTATGTAATGTTTTATTACTATTTATTTCTGTTTTTAATTGTTTTTTGTTTTTATTGAAGAATGTGTACCCCCCGGAGAAGGCGTTTGCCGAAACGCGTAGGGTTTTAATTCAGTAAAGCATCTGTGACCTCCGTATGCTACTCGCTTTTCATTTCACCTTTTTAAATTTCCAGACTCCGGGACTGAATGCAGAAAAGCTGCGCTAGAGTCTGACACTAAAGTCTTAGCACCAGGTTTCCTAATGCAGATTTTGTGCTGACATCATGTGCAACGATACTATAAGCAAACAGCATGCAAAAAATAAGCTCCACACAAAAAATCTGTGTTAAATAAGAAGAGCAAGCCAGCCACTTGCACACAACGGTTTTTGTTAACATTCTGGCACCTGTGCACATGAATTTGATTGCTTAAGAAAAAAGGTCATCTGAAGTGAAGTTTGACACTTCTACTTAGACAACCAATATAGACCGCCCAATCACAGTTCCCACCCCTCTCACTAATCTTGACACCACTGATCCTTGGTGGCCCTTATTCCAACCCCCAAACCTCTAAAAGACCTTTGCTGGTGGCCCAGTACCCCATATCTCTCAAAACTCTAAAAGACCTTCCCTGGTAGCTCAATGGTTTCTACTCCACCCCCCTGAATCCCAGAAGCAGCCAGATCTGCCCCATATCTTAATTGTTCCGGGGCAGGAGTGATGCCCACATTCTTCTGTCCCGTGCTATCATCTTGGAAAATGGCAGTGCTTAACCCTGCCTATTGCATTCTGGTATGCACCAGATGGGGGGTCAATCTGCAATATAAGGCAAAAATTGCTTTATATGGCAGAGCGACCCTCCTTCCCCCCAGGGTTCATCCTGGGATTCACAACAGAGTCAGTTTTACATGCAGAAACAGACTTTTATAAAATTGCCCTCCCAATATGCAGGTAAATGTGCATACAGCTTGTTTTCCTGGACTAAATGGAGACATTTGTGGAGCTCAAATTGGGGAGGGGTTAGCATTTACATGCACAGATGATAAAATACTATCACTATATCCTGCATAAATTTTATGCTCGTAACTTAGCAATATTATTCACACCACAATTTTTTTGTCAGACCCTTTCATTCAAAGCTTTTAGCATATTAGTCCATTTTATTCTGTTTTTATTATGATCAATATTACTTTTTTAAAAATTGAAGAAGATCTCTATTTAAACAATAAACTTTGGAATATCCATGCTGTTGCATTTCAAATAGAATTTCTTATTCTACATCAGGGCTAAGATAAATCCGGTATTGTTCTTTGAAAATCATGATATAAAGCCACAATGGGAGCTGTTTTGTTCACTGTATGGGATCGGGATCAATATTCCCTAAGATGGAGAACATCGTGCCATACTTCATTTGTTGTATATGCTCTTCTTGTTATATATTGACCGTACTTAAACGATCTATGATTCAGCAGCTTAGAGAACATCAATCCCAATTCCATACATTGAACAAAATAGCTCCCATTGTGCAACATTGTGTGGCTTTACATCATGATTTTCAAGATTTAAAATGGTGTATAATTGGATCATGTACCTATCAACTGGAGGAGAGGAAACTGAGAGGCTAATTTAAATTACAAAGAACAATACTAGATTTTCACATTAAACACTACAGATGGTTTGAATCAGCAAATGAACTGGTATACCTTGCTTTGAAGATAAGGACCAATCCAGAGAGTAGAGGCAGAACTAAGGGGTATGTTTACTAAATGGCTATAAGTGACATTATCGCGCGATAACGTTACTTATCACGTGATAACATCCCCGGCAGCGTTAAGGCACACAGAGGGTGGAGAGAGGGCGGAGAGAAGGGGTCAATGGGCGGGGAGAGGCTCCTGCAACACTAATGCTGCTGAATGAAGGGCTGAAAATTACCATGAGTGAAAACCTTGTGTCAGAGGCACAATTGCAGGAGAGAGAAACCATTTCAGTCCGCAATGTACAGCAAAGGCAGGGAGACCAAGAAAAGTGATAATAGTGCTACATGTGCAGCAACAGCATAGTGCTCAAGTATGAAAGGGCACTATGGTGATGCTGAAAATGGGATATAGGGGGCTGCAGGAGGGACATGCAGTGGGGCAGCTGGAGCACAGGGTGGACTAGGCAGATGCCTAGGTTGCACATAGGAATGCAGAAACAGAAAATAAGCAAGACAGCAACTGACCAACGTCAAACATGCCCATGAGTGTGTGTGCCACAATGTCCCATCCAGGGGACAGTACCCAGCAGGTACCTCAAAGGGCAGATAACATTTGCAGGCAGTGCCAGGGGGAAGCATGGATGTCTATGTAGGCACCCCTACCCCAGACCCCACACCATAGACAGCCTCCTACCGGCACACTGGATGGCCTGGGACTGCACACCACTAGTACCACCGGCATAAGGGCATGTCAGAATGGTGGGGGAGGGCTGCTGGTGGTGGAGGGGGCAGTGGCATCTGCCCACAGCAGACCAAGGCAAAGCCCTGTTTAGGTGGGTGGCGTGCAGTGCAACAGACAAGGTCTGTCTGAAGAACAGTCATGGTACCCCCAGGGAATGACCCACCTCTGCGGCAACAGTGTGGTGCAGTACACACAGCCAGTGTGTTCAGGGGCAGAAGGTTACAGGTTCAAGTCCCAGCTGTGGCTCCTGCAGACCATGTCCCTATACTTTACCCTACAGAACACATAAACCATAAACATGTGCACTCCCTAGAGCAGAGGTTCCTAACTGCAGTGCTGGAGGGCCAAACACCCTTCAGATTTTCATGCTGTCCCTAATAAATATGCATGAGATGCATTTGTATGCACTGCCCCCATTGTATGCAAAGGTATCTCATGCATATTCATTAGGGACAGCCTGAAAACCTGAATGGTGTTTGGCCCCCCAGGACTGGAGTTGGAAACCTCAGCCCTAGAGCATCAGCCAACAGGGGCACAAATACCCACACCCACAGGCTCCACTATCCAAAGCTTCATGGAGAGTCAGGCTGTTGGGCCCTGCGCGGAGCAGCTGCTACCACGACTAGCACCTGCATACCTTAGCAATGCCGTCATAAACATGGAAACACGCTCCATATATATCAAAAGGTTGCTATGATTAATTTCCGATAACAAATCCTAAATTAAGCATAATTTGTTAACAGAGATTCATCATAGCAACCTTTCTGATATATGTGGAGTGTGTTTCCTCTTTTCTGTTCTCTGACAGTGTATACCACCCCGGAGAGTGACCCTAACAGTATTGAGTACCTTAGCAATGCCTGCACTGTGCCCAGGACTGGTGTGGTGGCCAGGGCTGCCAACCACCTCTATCTTTGCACAATGCTGAAATAGGTGTGGGAGTGTGCATATGTCTATCCAGTGTTTTGTGGCTGCCTACACCTTACAGTAGAGCTACTCAAATCCAGTCCTGGAGGTCCGCAAACCATTCAGGTTTTCGGGATATCCCTAATGAATATGTATGATATATATATATGCATTAGAGATATCCTGCCAACCTGACTGGTTTGTGGCACTCCAGGGCTGGATTTGGAGACCCCTGCCTTACACCTCTGTCATTTAAGATTGTGAGTGGGCAAGGTACAGATGTCCTAGACATCAAAAGGGTAGATAGAATGTGTCACATTCCTCCTTGATTCTCACCACCACCAAAAAGTTGTCTAATGGAGCGAGGAGGAATGTGACACATTCTATCTAACCTTTTTGATGTCTAGGACATCTGTACCTTGCCCACTCACAATCGCCCTTCACCCCCGTCAATCCGGATTTCGCGCAGGTCATAGCACTGAAACTATCCTCACTGCCCTTCTTTCTGAGCTTCACTGCGCTCACGACCGTGGTGATTTCTCTTTGGTGGTTTCTCTGGATCTTTCTTCCGCTTTTGATATGGTTGATCACCGCACTCTCCTGTCCCGCCTGTCTGACTTTGGTATCTGCGGGTCTGTCTTGCAGTGGTTCCGTTCTTTCCTGTCTTCTCACACTTTTTCTGTGCACTCCCGTCACTCCACCTCCCCTCCATCCCCCTCTACTTGCGGTGTCCCTCAGGGATCTATCCTGGCCCCCCTACTTTTCAATGCCTTCCTCGTGCCGTTGGCTTTACTCATTCAGCAATCTGGTATTTCTTTTTACATTTACGCTGATGACATCTTGCTGGTCCACCATACTTCCTCCTCCACTCCTGACCTTGTTCCACTCAACCGTTGCTTGGCCTCCATTGCATCTTGGTTCGACTCTAACTTCTTACATGTGAACCCCACCAAGTCCTCCGCAATTTGGTTCTCCTTTGGTCTCTCCCCTCCTTGCGTGTCTCCTGTTATGTCTTCCCACTCAATCCCCCTGGTCCCCACCCTTCGCTATTTGGGAGTTACTCTCGACTCAGCCCTCTCCTTTCACCAACACATTTCTTCTGTTATATGCACTTCTTTTTTCCACTTACGCAGGGTTCGGGCCGTCCAGTCGTCACTCCCCACCTCCTCCGTCGTCACCCTAGTCCTGTCTCTCGTCACAACCCGGTTAGACTATTGTAATGTCATCTACGCAGGTCTACCTTCCTCTCAGCTTCGCCGTCTGCAATTAGTACAGAACGCCGCCGCTCGTCTTATTACTGGTTCCCCAGCTCGCTCTCACGTGTCCCCCTGTCTCCTTGCTTTACACTGGCTTCCGGTCAAGTTCCGATTCATCTTTAAGGTCCTCATCCTCACACATAAGGCTCTCCATTCCAGCACCCCCCAATATCTGTCAGACATCATTCGCCTTCAGCCCTCGCCTCGTCTTCTCCGATCCGCTTATGGTAATCGCCTCTTTCTCCCTTCCCCCGCTCAGGCCCACTTAGAGCTCACCCGTCATTCTGCCTTCTTCTTCCTGGGGCCAGCCCTCTGGAATTCTCTCCCTTTACCCCTTCGCTTGGAACTTTCCTATCCCCGCTTCAAAACTCTGCTCAAAACACACCTCATTTGTCAAGCCTTTGATCTCCCCCCCCCCTGATGATGGTGCCTTGCCCCCCAGTCGTCTCCCCCACTCCCGTCGATTATCCCCTCACTAGGCCGCTTCCACTTCCCCTTCCTTTCCTCTTTCCCCCTCCCGCCCTATTGTTCCCCCCGCCATCTTGGGCTCTTACCCCTTTCTATCTTTCTTCTGTATCCCCCTATTCTATCGATTTTTGGCGTTCTTTTCTGACTTTATTTCCAGTAGCCTACTGTTATATTGTACACCGCCCTGATGCTTCGGCCTGGGCGGTTCATCAAATGATGCTAATAAAGATAAAGATAAAGAGGTGTAAGACAGGGGTCTCCAAATCCAGCCCTGGAGGGCCACAAACCAGTCAGGTTGGCAGGATATCTCTAATGCATATATATCTCATGCATATTCAAAATGCAACAGTCGTAGTCGGCAGCATGGATATTCCAAAGTTAATTGTTTAAATAGAGATTTCTTTTGATTTTTTAAACAGTAATATGGATCACAATAAAAACAGAAGAAAATGGACTAATATGCTAACAGCAGCTGGTTCATAGCAGCTTTGAATGAAAAGAATAGTGGTGTGAATAATATCTCTAAGTTGTGAGCATATAGTTTATATGGAATATAGTGGTAGCATCAGTGAACTAAGTAAGGATTCGAATAGGAAGATTCAGTTTATAAAATATGCACATACGTGATCCAAGAAATGTGTTCATGCTAAAGAACAGGTGCAAATATTTATGCACAAATTCCCTGGGGTAGTTTTCAAAGCAGCATCATTCCAATACTTTCATTTTGTAAATTTGCTGCTACCATACATGGAAAAGTATTTATGCAGCCACACAGTAATAAAATAAGATGCCTAATGTACATAGTACTGGATTTTAACTTGGGAGTTTCCACTCTAGAAAAGGATCTTAAAATGACTGTGCACAATACGCTAAAAGCTTCAGCTCAATGTGCAGCCTTGGTAACAAAATTAAAACAAACAGAATATTTGGAACTATCTGGAAAGGAATAGACAAAAAACACTACTATAATAGGATCCAGGATGCCTTTTTGGTACAAATTCTCATAGTGTAATCAGGTAATGTAATGAGGTATATCATAGGTGTTTGATTTTAAAATCTCAGTGTAGCTGTAAGTCACTGACAGCATAGAAAGGAGATTTTGAGGTAAATATTCTTGGTTCTGATAGAAGGTGTGAGTTCAAATGTATGCTGATTTATAGTGCACGTTTTACTTTTGCCATGTGACAAACAGTGTTTTACAAGCACATGCACTAAGGAGGTCATTCCAGAACACCAATAAGCTGGTTAGATGCGAGGGATAGACGTTTGTCTCATGAAAACTTCCAGAACCACATTCTGAAAGCACACGGCGCTAGCACGGGGATCTCAGAACGTGTATGGGAGGGGGCGGAATGGGGGTATGGCCATCTGCAGAGACGTATAAAGCGAATTCGGGAAAGGCCTGTGTACGACTTCAGTGTTACAAACGTACGTCCAAGTAATTCCAGCGGAAATGTGGAATAAGGGCAGGACTTAGAAAATATTCTGCTCTGTTCTCCAATGCATCCCATATTGACGAATGGCCGTGACAAGTATGTTTTGCACTAGTGTGTCTGCAGTCATGAATAACACAAGAGTCAGTTTTACAGAACAGAGAGCAGAGGTGAGGGAAGATTGTGAGAAAAAGAAACAGAAATAAACACCCCCACAGAAATATTAAGAAGAGCAATAGTGTTTATACTGGCTATCCCTCGCTGAACTCCTGCCCTATCGGGGCAGTGGGAGTGCTCCTGCCCTATCCGGGCAGTGGGAGCGGGAGAAAGCCCGCCCAGAAATCCCTCTCAAAAGCGGCGTCCCTACCGAGAGGGACCCGCTGTGCTGCCCGCAAGCCAGGCTTCTCCCTCGCTGAACTCCTGCCCTATCGGGGCAGTGGGAGTGCTCCTGCCCTATCCGGGCAGTGGGAGCGGGAGAAAGCCCGCCCAGAAATCCCTCTCAAAAGCGGCGTCCCTACCGAGAGGGACCCGCTGTGCTGCCCGCAAGCCAGGCTTCTCCCTCGCTGAACTCCTGCCCTATCGGGGCAGTGGGAGTGCTCCTGCCCTATCCGGGCAGTGGGAGCGGGAGAAAGCCCGCCCAGAAATCCCTCTCAAAAGCGGCGTCCCTACCGAGAGGGACCCGCTGTGCTGCCCGCAAGCCAGGCTTCTCCCTCGCTGAACTCCTGCCCTATCGGGGCAGTGGGAGTGCTCCTGCCCTATCCGGGCAGTGGGAGCGGGAGAAAGCCCGCCCAGAAATCCCTCTCAAAAGCGGCGTCCCTACCGAGAGGGACCCGCTGTGCTGCCCGCAAGCCAGGCTTCTCCCTCGCTGAACTCCTGCCCTATCGGGGCAGTGGGAGTGCTCCTGCCCTATCCGGGCAGTGGGAGCGGGAGAAAGCCCGCCCAGAAATCCCTCTCAAAAGCGGCGTCCCTACCGAGAGGGACCCGCTGTGCTGCCCGCAAGCCAGGCTTCTCCCTCGCTGAACTCCTGCCCTATCGGGGCAGTGGGAGTGCTCCTGCCCTATCCGGGCAGTGGGAGCGGGAGAAAGCCCGCCCAGAAATCCCTCTCAAAAGCGGCGTCCCTACAGGGCGCGCCCGCGCCTGGCGGGCCCGCGCCTGAGGGCCCTTTGGCGTGGCCCTTAGGCGGTGGCCATTGGCGGTGAAAAAAAAAGGAGTCCCTCACCACCAACACGCCGATAAAGCTGCGTCGCTTCCGCCAACCACGGGAACGGATCCCCCACATCGCCTAACACACCTGTGAAAGGCAGCCCCGGCTTGAGCTCCCCAGGACGGGTTTGAGCTCGCCAACTAATATCCCCACGCTCCTCGAGCTCTACAAGCTGGGTAGAGCACACCAACTCTCAACAGCAACACCAACAAAACCGACCAGGTGAGTCTCACAAACTCATTCAACAAGGACAGCGAACTGTATGAAATCTGTGCACACCTCATCGGACATCAGAAACTGCAAGCAAACATCACACAGAACACCACAGCTTACCACCATGATCGCTACATGGTTCCTACCATTCAGCCTCCTCCTCACACATATCCTTTCACCAGACCCCCACCTCCACCACCTACACCAGAACCCACAATGGCACCCACCCTCTAACTGGCATTACACAGTTCCACAATACAATCACCCCGCCACACACAGCACATCAACATCAAGAAGAAAAGACGCACACAAATCATACCCCCTCGCACATTTTTCAACGGAGTCACACAACACTACAGAGCAAATGACCATAGAGCTCATAAACGCGAGGTCCATATGCAACAAGATACACACACTAGCAGACCACATAGAATATCACCAACCAGACATTCTCTGCATTACAGAAACCTGGCTCAATCCCACCGACTCAGTTCTCCTCAATCAATTGGTACCAGACATCTACACAGCTTACAATTGCCCACGCACCCACAAACGCGGAGGAGGGGTTCTCATAATAGCAAAGAAAAACATGAAGTTCAAAACACACAGCTCCACCGACACACCACAAAGCAACACGCTTAGCATCATGAACAACACATGGCACTCTGCCTAACCTACAGAGCACCCCGAGCCACTCCTGATGAACTGGCAGCAACGCTCGAAACAGCATGCGCCCTCACAGCAACTAACAAACCCACCATCCTGCTAGGTGACTTCAACCTCAAGTCCACCAACACCAAAGATGCAGATGCCTTCCTCCAAGCAATGACAGCCCTTCAATACACCCAAATCATCAACGCCCCCACACACAGACACGGCTCTACACCTGACCTCATATTCGCAACCAACTCCCTCACTTCAAGAGGACTAATCTCAACACCTTCCATCACCCCAGTCCCCTGGTCTGATCACCACACAATCAAGATCACACTGCAACTTCAAAAAGACAATCACAACGAACAAACCAACAATTCCCACATACGAAGGCGATTCAAGAAATTCGACAGAGACACCTTCCTGCTGGACACGTTAAATCAACTGTCAACAGAAGCAGACAACCTGGAGACTCAAATAATCAACTGGAACAACACACTATCCAACGCCGCCACAGCTACTGCTACCAGACCAAAGGAACACTGCAACAACAAGAGACATCACAAACCCTGGTACTCCTCGACCATAAGACAAGAGAAAAGAGAACTCAGAAAGATCGAACGGAGATGGAGAAAATCCAAGACAACAGAAAACCAGCAGATATACCTAACAAACCAAAAACTATACACCGAACACATCAACCAATCCAAGAAAGAATACCATACAAACATGATAAACACCTCCATAAACAAACCCAGAGAGCTCTTCGACATAGTGAAAATCCTCACAAAGGAACAGAAAACAGAAGAGGAAATACAAATAGACCCGCAAAAATTTGCTGATCACATCAAAGACAAATTTCACTCCACAGAACCAACTGCAACCAGCTCTGCTACCCAGCCTGATTCTCACCCCAAGACATGGGACACTTTCTACCTGCCCTCAACAGAACAGCTCTCCCACATCATCTCAGCAATCAGAACAAGCACCGCCCCCACGGACCCTTGCCCAGTATCATGGATAAAGGCCACCAAATCGAGCTTCATCCACATCATACACGACATTGTCCTCAACTCACTCACCCAGGGTCTCCTGCCAGCTCAACTCAAACTGGCTACAGTACGCCCAATACCTAAGAAAACCACCCTCGACAAGAAAGACCCTGCAGCATACAGACCAATATCCAGCATACCTTTTCTGGCAAAAATTATAGAAAAAGCAGTGCAACAACAACTACAGGAACATATCGACGACCACGCTCCTCTAGACGACAACCAGCACGGCTTCCGCCCCCAACATGGAGTTGAAACACTGCTGATCTACCTCATAGACAACATCCTCAGAGTCATAGACAACAACACTAAAGGCATCCTAATGATCTTCGTCGACATCTCCTCCGCTTTCGACACGGTTGACCACCTAACCCTCCTGGAAAGACTAAAGGAAATTGGACTTCATGGTACCACGTTAAAATGGTTCCAATCCTACCTCACCGACAGGCAGCTGCAAGTCAAGATAGGCCACAACACCTCTCAACCCATAAAAATCCGCCAAGGAGTACCTCAAGGATCCGCCCTCTCGGCACTCCTGTTCAACATATACATCCAACCGATATGCGACATCATGAAAGCGAACAACATTCAATACACCATCTACGCAGACGACATCATGATATACACACCTATCTCTACCGACAACCCAGACTACAAGAGAATAACTGACTGCCTAACACAAATGACAAACTGGTGCACGAACAACAACCTCTCAATCAACTACAGCAAGACTGAGGCTCTAATAATCACTCGCAACCATGACTTCATCCACCCACCGGACATCAAAATAGCAGACACAACCATTCCAATAAAATCCGAAGTAAAATACCTTGGAGTAACCCTGGACAACGAACTAAATCTCAAGTCTCACGTTAACAAAACGGTCAAGAATGCATACCATAGAATGAGAATCATCAGACGGCTTAAACCCCTCCTCGACGCAGAACACTTCCGCACGGTATGCCAAGCACTCATCACCCCATTAATGGATTTCTGCAACCCCATCTACCTTGGCCTACCAAAGCAAACTCTCAAACCGCTCCAACTAGCCCAAAATACCGCAGCACGCATCATTTCTGGCTCAACAAGACAGGACCACATTACCCCGGTTCTCAAAGACCTACACTGGCTTCCAATCAGCTCACGCATTAAATACAAAACAATAATAAACATATTCAAAATCAAACACCACATTTCAGCCAACAGCCTGCACACCCTCATTCAGCCAGACACCAGCACCCGCCCGAGAAGACAAGGAACCTCCAACAGAGTCAACACACCGAGGGACTTCAGAAAAACACGAAAAGACACCACAGAGAGAGCCCTCTCCCTGGCAGCCCCAACCATTTGGAACTCCCTCCCAGACGAGCTGAGAGCGACAACGGACCTCAAGGACTTCCGCAAACAGCTGAAGACAGCTCTGTTCATAGAACATTATGGACACGTCACTTAATCAACAAGGTCTGTTCAACAAAGACCCCCCCCCTGACGAAAGATTGTATATCGGCACAGGATTTATCCCATGACCTATCTGAATAGTACCTAGTATTATAGAACATGCTGTATCATAGCGCACCCTGTACATAGCCCCCCTAATCTAGAACACCCCCCCACCCGCACACCACCCCCCCTGCACTCCCTGCATGAACCCCCCCCCCGCACCTCACTTCCCCATCACTGCATGAACCCCCTCCACATCTTCTGATTGTTTTGTTGTGACACCGCCTTGATTTTTATGATAAGACGGTCTAGAAATACTGTTAAATAAATAAATAAATAAATAAATTAGCTGTTTGTTGCTAAAGGAGCAAATTCAGGGTTCCCTAACAATTCCTATGCCCTCAAAAATGGGACTGTTGATGGAGTCCTGGGACTCCATGCTATACCAACTGTTGTTGATGGGTGCAGGGCATCTTTTTGGCAGACATATGTTTGTTTGAGGCTGCAAGTGAGAGTGTGTGTATGTGTGTGGTTTGAGTGTTGCATTGGAGGATCTAGTGTGCACATCCACAAATCTGGGGTGGGGTGGGGTGGGGAGGGGCATGAATGGGTTGCTAGTACCTGGGCGATAGGGATGACTGCAGCATCACCAGGTGCCAGTGTGATCGGGTGGATAAAAGCAGAACAGGCTCCCCATAGCTAAATGTCTATGCACCACCCCTATGCATAACCAAAGTATGCACAATGGAACTTATTTGCACACTCACACAATAGTGACTGTCTAAAGCACATGTGTAAGTGACCCTTTATGTGTGTGTTTTAGCATAGGGCCTTATGTGCATCAAGCGCATGACTTTCTGCCCACCCTTTATAGAATCAGGCCCTTAATGGCAACCGCTAACACACAAGTCTGGCCCGTCCACTAGGCAAGTTAGGTGGCTGCCTAGGGTGGCTGACCCGGGTGGGCGGCAGCAGTGGCACACATGAGCGACCCTGCCAACCCCCCAGCTGCTACCGTTTACGTTTGGGGGGAGGTGGGCAGTAGCAGTATTTCCAAAAGCAGCAGCAAAAAGCCTCTACTTTTGGAAAAACTGCCGTTGCCCGTCTCCCTCTCCTGAGACGGAATCAGTGGCAGCTGGGGGGAGGGGGGGGGGGCAGCGAGGCCGGGGTTTCTGCCGCCCTGGCTACATGTATAAGTCCTTTTAAATATTGACCTGATAATGTTTTACAAAGGAAGCATTAGGAAATAATAGACACAATGCCATGCTTAAAACTATATTGTTTTAATTTTCACAAACAAAAATCACGTTTATACTAGCAAGAAGGCCAGTGTTTGAGGACCTATTTTAGCAGATAACAACCCTGGTAGGGTAAAAGGGGAAGGATTACCATTACCAACGGCTGCTCATCAGCTGCTAATCAAGGACCTGTGCCACAGTCCCTATTGCACAACTAAAACAGGCATTCCAGGGCTTCAGTTGAGAACGTTTATATTTGTTATCCGTGGATATTTACTGTACATTGCGCTCAATAAAATTGCTCCAAGTTACATACCTCTCTCTCTCTCTCTACATATATATATATATATATATGTATATTTAAGAAAGAACAAAATACTTCAGAATTAGGTGCAGTCGAAAAATCTTGTATGAAAAAAGCACCATGTCACAAAACAGTTTACAATACAAAATTCTTCAAAATCTAACATTTCAAAATAACAACATTTGTTCAACAGTATAACAATACAGTAAAAAGTTTTCATTTCCCCTTCACAATACTGCTCATTGGATGGCACTAAAAATAAATGTCACAAAGCATCTTTAACCACATGATTAGTATTCTGTGTGCGTCACACAGAACCCCCCCCCCCCCACCCTTCGAATCACAGTGACCTACATAGGTTCATTTATGATATAGTGTTTACTAATGCACCCCCCTCCCCCCCCACACCATGAGAACTCACATCAACAACATTAGATGCACCAAATCTCGTCTTTTTTAGGAAACATATTGGACTGACAAATGTCCTTTAGTACATACATCTTTTAATTAGCCAGTCTTAAACTGGCAACCGGAAACATTATACAAAACTAGAACTATGCTACACATAGAAAATCATGAGTCATCTAAACCGATCTTGATCTGATTTCTCCTGGGTGAAATTTTAATTTAAGGAAGCCCACAGGGAGAACAGACAGCAAAGCATAGCTCACAACGTCATTCTGTTTGAGGATAGTGGCCTCAATAAATCATTCATGAAACCATGCCTGATTAAGCATAGAAAGAGGAGAGCACACATCCTTACTATTTAACACAAGATTTCCAATTGACTTTTGGGTGAGAGTCAGGAGAACAACCCAAATATATGAGCCCACATGCAGACCAGGCCACGACCATGCAGCACTGGAAGCACAAAATACATGTGATCGAGAAAGCTTATATCTGTGAGATAAATACAGAAGAACAGACTTTTAAGTTTAGATCGGTCAAAGACTTAACTCAGCTTTAAAAACAAAAATTCGCAGTTTTGCGTATACCAGAATATCATTTCATTATCTACAAAATAGTCTGGTTCTGTTAGCCAGTAATCATTCTATGGTGCTGTTTCTAATGCCGAATAAAGGCAAAAAAAAAAAGGAAAAGAAAGAAAAAACAGATATAAATATTTAAGCACCTTATCACGATGCTGTCGCCGCTATTCAGGGTACAATATGATCACACAGCATAACCCTGGCAAAAATGCAAACCGAAGCTTGTAAGACATTTTTCCGATCTGCACGTGATATGGACAGAGGCACAGGGAGAAAACTAGTGCGGAGGCCTGTGCCAACTTTAGGGGGCATATGCATCCATCCTCCTGCTGCTGGTGCATTGCTAACGCACGGCATTGTACAAACTGGCACACAGGCACACTTAATGCCATCCACTGAGGCGGTGTTAAGTGCGTCCATGTTAACAGCAATATTCATGTTTAGGGCACACCCAAAACACCTGCTCTTACTGTAATGCACTGTCATTGCCGCTAACTTGCCCATTCGCTGCCCGATTGCATGTTAATTAGCGTGGAAGTTTTACCATAGACTTTACAGGTGGTGCGGTAAGGGTTAATACAGTTTAGTAAACATGTCCCTTAGAGGGTTACAAGAATAATAAAAATGTTTCTCTTTGCATACCAAGAATTCTGGAACACTTCCTTTGGAAAAGCTAGGAAAGGCTGAGAATATTGTGCTGGAACTGAATAGATGCTCCTTGGTTTTGACCCAAAAATTGTCTCTTCTGGGCACAGTAGTGTTCTCTGTACAGCTCTCATTCTTAACATATAGTCATAAGACATGGTAGTCCAACCCGTAAATCTGGTATGATATAGCATACAAACATACTATGTACATATACAAACCACAACTTCTCTCCCTGCCTTGACCTCAGTGCCAGAATGAATAATGCAGGTTTAGTTAGAGCACATCACAGCTGACCACCTCCTTCCTGTATTCTCACTTTATTGCCACTGATTTTGTCTGAAGTCCATTCAGTTGGGCTTTCTCCAAAATGTGCTGCATGTCTTTCTCTCAAGGTTATAATGGAGTTACTTAACCACTGCATTACGATCTGAAGCTATTATTTTAAAACAAAAAAAAACAACAAATGAGGCATGCCTAGGATAGTATTGGGAATGGTGTTCTGATTTAATGCAAAGTCATTTCTAAATTTTTATCGGCCTCTTTCCCATGAAAGAGTTGCACTTGCAGTCCTGGTACAAGATTCTTTCTCAAGCTACTGGAAAAGGGATTGTTCGGCTCCTGTTACATAAAAAATATAAACCGGATCTCAAAAACAATGAGGAAATCTCAAAGTACGCACAAGGGAAAAGAAATAGTTTTAGAGCAGTGGTTCTGATCCCAGTCTTCGGAACACACCTAGCCAATCGGGTTTTCAGGACATCCAGCATGAATATGCATGAGATAACTTTGCATGTATTGCCTCCATTGCAGGTCAATCTATCTCATGCATAGTTATTATGGATACCATGAAAACCTGAGTGCTGGGTGCCCCAAGAACTTGGTTGAGAACCCCTATTTTAGAATAATGAAGAGGTCAATAAGCCATTTCTGTGGCTAAATCATTGTTTGAAAACTGCACAGGCTTAAAGAGGGTAATTTTGCATCAGGGTGCCTCCCTTGTGTGGCAAATATGTGCTATTGTTATGTCTACTTGAAGACTACTATCCATCAGCGCAGCCAGGAAGCCTGAAAGAACTTTAGCATTGTTGCAGAGAAGAATGGTCTCATACTTAGAAATCTAGAGTCTGCAAAGCTGGTGGAAACTGATCTCCATAGACTTACAGCTGACTCAGGGGGGATGAAGGTTAATCTAATTATTGCATGCCAGTTTTGTCTTTTGGGTGTATGCTTTGTCTCCCAGTGAACTATTGTCTCTCCAGGAAGGCATGGAGGATGGTGTGTTGATAACACACTGACACAAAATGTGAAAACATTGAAGGGGTGTAGACTTTCTATAGCTACTGTATCTACAGTATTGGCTATGCAATTATATTATGTACTATTGCACAGAGGTAACTGGAGAAAGGCCTAAAAAATTAGGTGTTGGACTAAAGATTTCTGAAAACTGTACACTGGAAAGAAGCTTACAGACAGAAGGACAGCCATATGTTTGACGTGCTGAAGTAATAACTAAATAATGTCAGCTAGACAAGCAGCTGCTTTTTAAATAAAAAGTGTGGATAAACTGTAGCACAGTGGCTCTCAACCCAGTCCTCTGGGATCCCCAGGCCAATCAGGTTTTCAGGATAACCATAATGAATATACATGAGATAGATCTGCATGCACTGCTTCCATTATATGCAAATCTATCCCATGCATATTCATTGTGGATACCCTGAAAACCCAACTAGGCTAAGGGTCCCAGAGGACTGGGTTGAGAACCACTATAACGTAACACACTTTGTATGCCTTTATTTTTAACTTCAGTACATGTTGATTTTACAAAACCTATGTGTCTACAGACCCGCCGATGGTCTCTTATTCAAAATCAGTAATTGTATTATTGCACTTTTAAAAAGGAAGAACAAATTATAACAGTGAGAAAAGCTTGAGCAGGATTTCTCTACACTACAGCATTTCCCAGCAAGGAAAAGGCCTGGGGAATATATAAAAACCACTTTTCTGTTAATTCCATATGGACACAGACACTTCTGGGCTTTAGTTCTCAGTTCCAGGTCTCTCGAGGTGAAGAAATAGATGGGGCTGGGGGGGGTGGAGAAGAACCCTTTACCTGTAAATATTAATTATAACACTATTATATATGTTAACAATTTCATTTAAGCTGCAGGGGGTTTTATTCTTTAGGTGGGCAAGAGAAACCGGGCAGTTTTGCTCCAACCGTCATGAACTAGTGGCACACATTTATTTATTTCAGTAGTGCTTCAAAGTGAATTACATCCAGGTAAAGTATTTCCCTGTCCCCAGAGGGCTTACAACCTACGGGGCTCTTTACTGAACTGCATAAGGATTTTGCACTTAATGTACGTATGGCACTGAAACCAACATGTGCTAAGTGCAAAGCCTCCATGATATGTCAGGGGCATTGCTAGCATGCCTCCAACTATTATTATGGGGACGCAAACCCTAATGTGTGGCAACAGCTACCACGAGGACATCTAAGGCCACCCACTGAGGTGCTGTTAGGTGTACCTGAGCTAATTGCAACATGTCCCCCACGCGAACTGCAATATGCTCCCCAAGCCCACCCATTCCCCACCCTAATGCACAATTTGCAGTTAGCATGAGAAATGGCACATGGCAACTGTCATGCTGCGGGCCCAAGTGCACAGTTGCCACATACCAAAATGTGCAAAAACTGCCTACTACATATTAGTAAAGGAGCCCCTAAGAGAGCTTCAGCGGGATATGACCCCTGTCTTTCCTGGTTGCTCTAACCATTAGGCTACTGCTCCACTCCATTTTTTATGTTATTTAATTTGTAGAGCTAATGGGAGAGCGGCTTGAAAAATCAGTGTTGGTCTAGTGATTTCTGAAAATTGTACAGTGGAAAGAACTCTGATATTATCCATGACTATATTCTAATATCTTCAGTGGGAATACGGCAGAACAAACTCTGATAAATCTCTCTAATACCACAAGACATATAGGGCCTGATATTCAAAGGGCATTCACATGGTTTTACAGCCCTGTAAACTGTGTAAATGCCACTATCCGGTACATCCCTCTCTCTCCCTTACACGGACCAATGTTAACCGCTTAGCATTGGGACGTGTCGTGGCATTCCGGAGAGAAGTGGAGGTGCTGACAATCGATAACCAGGCAGCAGCAATATTGCATGTGCCTGGTTAGCAACCTGCGCCTTAAAGATAGGTGAGGCGAAAGCAGGAGCTAACCGGGCAGCATGTAATATCGCTGCTGCCTGGTTATCGACTAGGGCTGAGAGGCAGTGCGGCGATCCGATATTCAGTGCCGGGGCTGCATATGTCCCCGGAACGGAATATCCATGGTTAGAGGTCAGTGGAGAGTGCTTTGTGCCAAAGGGGCACATAGCCCTTCTAACTCAATACTGGGCCCATAATTTCTTGAACCATGAACATAATGCACAACCCGTGTTTGCATTGCACATTTGTAGATGTTTATACTAGTTGTCTTGTCTATCATGGGAAATATCATTTCCTAAGCATAATGAAAAGGAAATAAAAAAATAAACCATAGGCATTATACACAGCAATAAGTATAATATTTACCAATGGTCACTTAGTATAATGTCTGTAAAATGGAAGATTCATTTTAGCATTTGCTTGGATTAGTTATTTGAAGATACAATGAACTTCACCAGGTTGCATCTTGAACTTGTGCAAAGTGGTCTGAGGGACCAAAGTCATGCTTTAAAATTTTTATTCATAAGCTTGCGTATGCTGTCCCCTACATTTCTCTGATTTCTGTTTCTAAGGGGCGTTATCCCTATTTGGGGATACACTAGAAACAATTTGTTGTCCCTGGATTGTTTTTATTCTGGATGCTCATTCAAAAGATCTGCCCAACAGCAAACATACATAATAATAATACCCAGTAGAGATGCGAAAGGGCAAAAAATGTTCAGTTCTTTTCACATTTTCCAGGCATTTTCCAACTTTTGGCATTTGTTTTGGTTTGTTTCAGACATTCATTTTAATAAAACAACATGTAAGAACTTTTTCCTATATGCAAATTTTCTTTACGCACATTAATTTGTAGGTTAATATGCATTAAATTCATTTTGCGCACACTAATGGAAATGTGTATGTCCAACTCCCTGCTGTTGGTGCATTGCTAATGCACAGCACTGTGGAACCTGGTACATGGGTGCACCGAATACCACCCATTGAGGGCACATTGCCAGTGCTCATGTTCCACCCCAGCTCACCCTGTGTCTGCCCAATCACATGCTAACCTCTTAATGCAGGACCAGTTGGTTTTCAGGAAAGCCCTAATCAATATGCAATTGAGACATTGTGCAGACAAATCCATTTCATACGACATATTCTTTAGGAATGTCCTGAAAGCTTGACTGGTTCATAGCCCCTGAAGACTGGAGGTCCGCCAGCCCTGACATATTGGAACTTTCAGGTATGGCACCTCCAAGAATGGAACCTATGCTGTCTTCAGAGCTCACACACTGCATATTTGGCCTAGAGCAAAGGTACCGCACTCTACAAAAAATCCAGATTTCTCCATGAGCAGTTCAGCTACCAGGACTTGGTATTTTAGAACATTTTGGACTTTTGGAATGCGATATCCCAAGGCATTTACATGGCTTAAAGAGCTGCAAACGATGTAAATGCCCCTAAACGGGATATTCAGCAGCACTAACACGCTGAATATCCCAGACTAATGCCACTATACACCCTGATGCTAACCGCTTAGCCTCTGGGTGTGTCGGGGGCATTCTGGGGTGGAGCAGAGGCACTGGTTTGTGACCCACAGGTAAAGATAGGCGCAGCAAAAGCTGGCCTATCTTTACCCTTGGGAGTTAACCGGGCAGCGGCTCAATATCATCGCTGCGCAGTTAGCATCTGCAGCGTCAGAGGCTCTGCAGTGACCCCGGATATGCAATGCTGGGACCAGGTATGACCCTGGCATTGAGTATCTGGGTTTAATGTTCAGTGCCGGCAGCCAGCTGTTGTAATCGCGCTAGCTGCCGACGCTGAATATCGGGCTTTTGGTTTCTAAGTTGACTGGATCTTTCTAAAATCCTTATATCACTGCTACTGGTAGCTTAGTCTGCACACCATCACCTGACAAAGAAACATGAACCCTAGTCCAAACACACACTGCAATTTCTGCATCAATTTTTCTTAATAAAGCATATTAACAGATGCTAAATGACTTTAGTTACCATTACCTCATTACGGGCCCCTTTTACTGAAGGGAATTTGCATGCGACAATGCTGCTGTGCCCATAGGAATAAGATGGGTGGCGATGACACTTAGCACATGCTAACGCACTTAACGCATTCAAGTGCAAGGAAAAGGGGCCCTAAATCTTTTCACCAAAAAAGACTTTCAGGGGATTCTTCTAATAAGAGTAGCACTGTATCCAGCTAAATAAATGTCTTATTTTCAAATATTCTTACCATAGGAATTATTTACATCGGAAGCAATATATTGAGACTCCTAAAAGATGTCTTTTTATGTTAGATGCCTTAGGAATCCATGCAGCATGTATTCATTATTCTTGTAATGCTTTTACTATAAAAAATCATGCTTTGGAAAATCGTTGAATACAATTACTAGTATTTATCATTTCTATAGCACTACTAGATGTACACAGATGTATGCATAAAAAATAGATGTATGCATAAAAAATAGTCCCTGCTCCACAGTGCTTCCAACCTGTTCAAGAGAGACAAACAGGACAAACTACCTGCCGAAAATTGCTTCCAACATCACTACTGCTGGAGGATTCCCTGCTCTGGCCTTCTGGCAACTGCCTAACCTAAAACAAAAACGTATAAAATAATAAGTCCCAAATAGAAACCCAGGTAGAAGAAACCAGCACAAACCACAGGAAGGCTCTGTGAGGTATGTTTACAACGCCGAGCTAATGGTTAAGGTGTGCTATGAGGTATTTCTACGGTAACTAGGTTCCATGTCATTCGATGGGACCTAGTTACAAATAGCATGCTTTAAACCGTTAGTCCGGCTCAGTAAACATACACCTATGACGCAAGTTGTGCCATGCTAACAGCAACACACATGGCAAAGGTATTCAAATAACGGATTCATAGTCATGCTAGGGAGACAAATTCAATTGAACATGAAATAGGAAATACAACAAAAAAAGGCTGTTTCATTTCAGTTCTTTTTCAGAAACAAAATAATGGCAGCAGTAAAATGATTCATAGAGTTTTGTTTCCCATTGCAACAGGGGAGGCAGAATGCTGTTTTCTTGGGGGGGGGGGGGAGCAAGCTCCGCCCCTGGCCAGCCAAACTGCACGAGGCTGCGATTGTTGGCCTTCCATTCCTCGCTATTTGCGAGAATCTGATCTCCACGGGGCTTTGTGCTAGTGGTTCTCTGTATGTAAAGGAGAGAGTGTGCTATATAGAACTAATCAGGGGACACTCTGAGTAGTCCGAGTTAATCAGTGAATGTCTAGCAGTGCAGTATAGGGTTTGTTTGTTTTTTTGGCTGAAATGACTGTATGTGCTCACTAACTTTGCACTGCAATGCTTTATTTATTTATTGGTTGTTTGATAGACCAGTACCAGTGTGAACTAGGGGGAAATTACCAAATACCGTACATGGCTAAGGAAAAGAGGGTAGACGCATAATACAACATAAACGATCCATAAACAATGAACAAATAACTGAGATTAAAAGTGGAGGGCTGGGGAAAAGGAAAATCCCAGACCTTCCATGCAGTGGTGATTTTTTTTTTATTTTTACAGAAGATCTGTCATGTTAAGGAGAAGTAGGAGAACGTAGAAGCCTGCAGAAAGGAGAGCTGACCCAGCAATGGCTGAGGTGACCATTACTAGCAGCAGTGGCCAAGCTGAGGACAGCCGTAGATTGGCAGTGACAGTTCCCAGCTATGAGCTTTTTAAGAGGAGGAAATCAGCAATTGGATATGCAGAAATATCAGGAAGACCAGTCACCTGCCTCTGTTTCCACTGTTGTTATGGATGACATCTGCTCAATGGAGAGTATCAGCAGCAAGGGGATGGCACCAAAGTAGCAGCTGAAGGCAGTGAAATCCCCTCCCCCCTTCATTCAGAGCAATATTTACAGCAGATCTTTTAAGAACTTACTGATTCAGATGAATCATGCCTGGGATTTGAAGGTTCGGAGCAAAAGACCATTTAAAGTCCAGTAACTGTGGCGGGTTTGGAGAATGTAATTAGCAGTATGATATCCAATGACAACCGCAGGCAGGTAGCATAGCTATAGAAGTGATGACTGATGCTGCTGAGGTCCAGAGCACCCCCCAGAAAGAGCAGGTAGTTGAGAAGAGCATGAGAATTAGTCTTTTAGCTCCCGATCCATCCCCAACCCCAGCCAGCAAGAGCTACAGAAGAAGCCAAGCATCCAGAAAAGAGATTCCACAAAAAAGCAAGATATGGAGGCATTCTGGTGCTGTAAAGGATCAGGATTTTGCAGGTTGCCTTTGCTGTTGGAAGACCATTAGTAAAGGAAAGATGGTGGGTCATCTTTCCGTTAGTGCTATGCAATATCACTTGCAAAAACAACATCCATCAGCTGGATTCAAGGGAAGCTGGTCTTAGTTTGCTGTCCTCGCAAACAGCAGCTACAGGAAAGGGTAAGTCCAGCACTCAGCTTGACCCCTGGACCCATCTTCCAGTGAGATGGCAGGCCAGCAGCTCCCAGTCTTGCATCATCGGCAGAAAGTCACTATGGAACACATGGGGAGCTCTTCCACATCAGTGGCCCAGGGGAAGAGGCAGGTTGCCTCAAAGGTGGTGGCATGATGCATCAGTACGATGATTGCCCTAGATGATCATCCCCTGCAGATAGCGGAAAATGTGATATTTAAGTGACTGCTGCATCTACTAGTCCCAAATTACAAAGTTCTCTATAGAACAACTATTAATAGGTATATGATTCCCATACTATACACTGGCGCAGTCACAACTGGCCAAGCCAGAGGGGAATAGGATCCATTTCATAAGTGGCCCCTGGACCCCTCTCTCTTCCTGATGACACACTGATGGCAGCTAGATGAGGCTGGGGGAGGCAATAGCTCTACTGTGGGTGCACCAGCTAGGTAGAAAAAAGTCATGCTGTACACCGAGCCAAAACTCAGCCTGCATCTTAAAGGTGATCAGAGGATGATGGAGAGACAGGAATATTTCTGGAGGGCAATATTCAGCAGGACACTGAAAACAAAGACGCACATACAAATTTATTTTTTTTGGAAGTCACTTTGTAGTCTTTTAAGAGAGCTGAGTTAGAAATGGAATGAATAAGTAAAGTATATTCAGCTAGTCTATCCATATAAGTCATACTGTCACATATTTTGAATTTGGATTTTAAATTTAAATTTTGCCTTTTCTAAATCCAATCTCAAGGTGAATTACATTCTGGTACACAAATGATTTCCCTGCCCAAGTTGGCTCACAGTCTAAGTTGTACACGAGGCAATGAAAGGTTTTAGTGGAAGTAGACTATGAAACTTTGCTTCTCTGGTTTGCAGTCTGCTTCTCTAACACTAAGGTACTCTATCACTGTGGTCCTAACTTTATACTGAGAATTTATCTTTATAAACTTGGACCTGCTATTTCTGTACTCAGACTTTTTTGGATACTTAAGCTGGACAGCATAAGAACATAAGATATGCCATACTGGGTCAGACCAAGGGTCCATCAAGCCCAGTATCCTGTTTCCAACAGCCAATCCAGGTCACAAGTAACTGGCAGGTTTCCAAAAAGGAACACAGATTCCATGCTGCTTATCCCAGGGGTCAGGGGTAAGCAGTGGATTTTCCTGGTCCTCTTTAATAATGGTTTATGGACTGAATATATTCACTATTTGGATAACCTTTGGATCTACATAGGGCACAAGGAGAAATTAGACCTCACCTGCTAATTGTCTTTCCTTGAGATCTCTCCGGGCCAGTCCAGGAACCATAGGGTAGTCAATCTCCTCCAGCAGCTGAGGACTGAATTCTCAAAGTCTTGCTGACAGCCTATCCAGCTCCCTCTGGTGTCAGAGACCCAGTCTACTGTTGTCAAAGCAGCCTGCCCAATAACCCCCCGCAACCTATCCTAAAACACTGCAAAGGTAACAAAACTTGCACTAAAATGTTAATATATATAATTTTTTTTCTCTCATTCCTGAACGGGTTGCACTCCTTCACCCCCGAAAGTGCCAGGGAGCCCCACAGCCAGACCGCTCCGAAACCTCTTTGGCGGAAGACCAAGATAATACCTAGTCCTCCTCCCCTTACTCTCCATGCCACAGCACGAATGCTGACTATTCTTTCCTGAAATAACTGCCGAAAAACATTGAGACCTCTTCCCCTGAACCCGCAAATGAGCTAGGTGGGCCCTGTACTGGCCCGGAGAGACCTCAAGGAAAGACAATTAGCAGGTAAGGTCTAATTTCTCCTTCCTCTTCATCTCTCCAGGCCAGTCCAGGAACCATAGGGAAGTACCAGAGCAGTACCTAATCCCAGGAGGGTTCCGCTAGGCCCACCATTATGGCTGAGGTCCCCACATTTGTGTCCCCCTTTGCTTGAACATCTAATCTATAGTGATTCGCAAAGGTGTGGAGAGACGACCAAGTAGCCGCTCGACAGATATCCACAGGTGGAACCAAAGTGAACTCTGCCCAAGAAGCCGCCTGACTCCGAGTAGAATGAGCCCTGAGACCTCCAGGAGGTGACTTTCCGCTCGCCTGATATGCTGCTGCTACAACTTCCACAGCGAACTATCCATGCCACTCCTTTCATGGCTCTGAAAGGTCGGAAGTGAAATTGGATGATTCAAGTGAAAACCAGAGGCTACCTTCGGAAGAAAAGACGGAACCAGCCGCAACATCACCTTCTCTGCAGAAAACTAAATGTATGGCTCTCTACACGATAACGCTTGTAGATCTGAGATCCTTCTTGCCAAGCACAACACTACCAAGAAAGCGGTCTTCCAAGAAAACTCTCTTAGCGCTACTGCCCCGGCGGGCTCAAAGGGAGGCTGCGTCAACGCCTCAAGGACCAAGTTCAAATCCCAGGCTGGAACTACTGGTCTCACCGGGGACGCACATTCTTAACCACCCTTAGGAATCTCAGAACATCCAGATGCCAAGATAAGAGGCCCCCCTGCACCTTGCCTCTAAAACAAGCTAGGGCAGCCATTTGAACCTTTAGAGTACTGAGGGCTAGACCCTTATCCAGACCCCCTTGCAGGAAGGACAAGATATCCGGCATTGTCGCGCCAAATGGTCTAAGGCTACGCATCTCGCACCAACCTTCAAAAATGTGCCAAATACGAACATAAGCCAAGGACATAGATCTTCTCATGGACTTCAACATTGTGGCTACCACTGCCGTGGAATAACCTCTACGCCTTAGCCGTTCCCTTTCAAGAGTCAAGCCGTAAGCGAGAAGCGATCCACGTTTGGCATTAGAATTGGCCCCTGGTACAACAGGTTGACTCGACTGGGCAACCTCCAAGGACGGTCCACGAGAAGGCGCACCAGATCCGCATACAACGCTCTCCTTGGCCAATCCGGGGCAATGAGAATCACCTTTCCATCGTGAGGAAATACGTATAGCAGCCCGACCGACGGCCAAGTTTGAGCCAAACCATCGAGTCCTTCCGACATGAGTTCCCTGCACCTGCTGAAAAACCGAGATGCCTTGGCATTGACGAGAGTGGCCATCAGATCCATAACTGGCTGTCCCCACCTCGGCAACCCTGAGAGGGTAGAGGAAGAAACTTTGCCTTGTACCTGCTCCAACTTGAGGCAATAGGCTTTATGCAGGGACAAAATGAAATGAGCCAAAAAAAGAAACTCTAAGCCCCCCTGAATACCTTGTACCGGCGCCTGGGACACAGGCACAGCCAGAGCAGGCTTTTTAGACTTTGCTGTCTTTTTCCCAGTCTTTTCCTGAAGCACGGGAGAAATGGCAGCTTTTTCTAAAATGGCTGCCGTTCCCGCCATTTCTGCCGTGGTCTGATGGCCGCTTAACGATCCAACAATGTCGCTCTATCTTCCATGCTGTCCTTGAAGCAATGTTCCACACCGTTGCCTCTCCGGAAACAAAATTGGCAGAGCCCCGAGTCAGACAAACCCCAGCGACTCCCGCACCGTGCGCACGCTGCCGATCCCGGCAGCATGCACCTAAACTAACACCGCCCGAAACTCTGCGATGGACGCAGACCCTTAGCGCTGACATGCAGGCCTGCCCCCTGCCAAGCCAAACCTCGTGCGATTGGCAAGCTCTGTGACACACCTGAACTCTTCTGCTGCGACTTCGCGAACTACCCACCTCTGCTGCTAGCGGGAGAGTAAGTTTGGTCTCGGAGGCAGAGAGACTGGACTCTGGGGCTCCCAGCTCCTCCCTCTAACTCTCCGGCGAATGGAAGCTCCTCACGAGGCAGGCTCTGCCTCTGCTGCCCTTCTCAGTAAGCTCCCGCAGCCAAGCTCCGTTCAAGTTTATCTCTCCTGATATCCAGTCTAAGATCTCACTCTGCCTCTCTGAGATTGCTGCCTGGATGTCCCACCGCCGCTTAAAACTGAACATGGCCAAAACTGAGCTTCTTATCTTTCCCCCGAATGCTTCCCCTCCTCTTTCCCCTTTCTCTCTCTCTGTTGATAACTCTGTACTCCTCCCTGTTTCTTCAGCACGTAACCTTGGTGTTATCTTCGATTCCTCTCTCTCTTTCTCGTCACATATCCAGCTCATTGCTAAAACTTGTCGTTTCTTTCTATACAATATTTGCAAAATTCGCCCCTTCCTCTCTGTTGACACCACTAAATTGATTGTCCACTCCTTAATCACCTCCCGTCTTGATTATTGTAACGTTCTCCTTGCCGGCCTCCCTGCAAGCCACCTCTTTTCTCTTCATTCAATTCAACACTCCGCTGCTAGATTCATTTCCTGCCAGTCTCGTTTGTCCCACATCACTCCTCTCCTCATGTCGCTTCATTGGCTTCCCCTCTGTCTCCGTATCCAATTTAAACTTCTCCTCCTGACCTATAAATGTATTCACTCTTCTGCCCCCCAGTACCTTTCATCTCTCATCGCTCCTTACACCCCCTCTCGGTTGCTTCGCTCTTCTAACAGTCTTCGTTTATCTGTTGCCTTTACTCATACTGCCAATTCCAGACTTCGCTCCTTCCAACTGGCAGCACCCTTTGCTTGGAATAGTCTTCCTATCTCTGTGCAGCAGGTGTCCTCCCTGGCCATTTTCAAGTCTATACTAAAATCCCACCTCTTCACTATTGCTTTCCATTCCTGTCTTACCCTATCTTGATCTCTCTATCAACATTTGCTTACTTTGTCCTGTAAATTTTTGTTATTTGTATTATGTAACTTATTTTGTTTTCTGTCTTATTAGATTGTGAGCTCTGATGAGCAGGGACTGTCTCTCTTCTATGTTTGTACAGCGCTTCGTATGTTGCGGCGCTTTATAAGTCTTTAATAATAATAATAATAATAATAGTATTAATAATAAGTTTAATAATTTTGTTTTTTTACAATCTTCGTCAGATTAGCTCTTCTGGGCTTAGTACCCTGCTAGGCCCCCCCCCCCCCCAGGACTTCCTTTCCTATTGCTTTTAAATCTTTCTTCTCTGTGTCTCCGGGAGCCTGTCAGCCCCACATCCTATCCAGCTGCTGAGGACTGAAAGACTGAGTCTCTGACACCAGAGGGAGCTGGATAGGCTGTCAGCAAGACTTTGAGAATTCAGTCCTTAGCTGTTGGAGGAGGTTGACTACCCTATGGTTCCTGGACTGGCCCGGAGAGACGAAGAGGAACTCTAAATTCACCCTACTTTATTTTGGCTGCATAAGCAATTTTAAATATCATCCCGTCTGTTTCTTTCATTACAGATTGTCGCACAGCATTATCGGTGTAGGATGCAATTTAGATTGCCAGCAGATCTGCTACTTTGCACACCAGCTTAACCTGGTGATGAAAGGCCTGAGGCAAGGAGGGCCACAATTCCATTCTGCGGGATCTGATAGAGAGATGCAGGAACATAGTGGGGCATTTCAAGTGTACTGTAAATGTTTGACAGCAGCTATGTTAGAAGCATGAAGCCACCTTTTTCAGAATGTGGATACCAGGTGGAATTCTATCTACTAAGGGTATGCAGGCAAAAAGAAAAAAATAATTTTGTTTAATTTCCTATGCTGTTTGCAGAATGTTTTCATTTTGCTTCATTTTGGTTTTAAATATTTTTGCTTTGTTTCATTAATAAAGAGGTGGCAGTAGATACTGACCAAACTAAAAAAAAAAGCTGAAAGGTTAGTAGAGGTTTCCAGGCAAATAAAAAAGCCCTTGAATTTTTTTTTCTCTTTTGGATAGCTGCTATCATAGCTTGGCCTTGAACTAGTAACATGGTCATCCTCCAAGATGAGCTGTTACATCTTTTAGGCAGCTGGGTCTAGCAAGCCAGTTCATAACTGTATCCTGCATGCCTGGTGATCTTCATTCCTGTTTCCTGATTGGCTGAAAGCGTGATTGCTCTTGAACTCTGTGGAAAAAATCCTTCCTGGATATTTTGCTTTGTAAATCTATTAACTCCCACTCTAGAGTAGGAATTTTCAACCCAGCCCTCATGACATACCTAGTCAGTCAGTTTTTTAGGATAATCATAGTGAATATGCATGAGAGAGATTTGCATACTATAGAGGCAGTGCATGCAAATCTCTCTCATGCATAGTCACTGTGGGTATTCTGAAAACCAGACTGGCTAGGTGTGTCCTGAGGACTGGATTGAGAATTACTGCTCTAGAGGCTTACTCCAAAGACTTTTCTTGGCAAGAAATTCTGTGAAACGATGTCTCAGTATACAATCAGAGACAATTACCAAGACTACTCCAGATCATTAATTGGACAACCAGGATCTGGATTAGGCTTGATAAATGTGCCTGATAGTATACTAAGACATGGTTTCATAGAATATCTGGCACAAGAACATGGCAAAAGAAAGCCTTTGGAGTATGCCTCTAGAGCAGGAGTAAATATTTTCAAAAGTAAAAAAAATCCAAGAAGGGTTTTCCACAGAGCTCAAAAACAATCACGCTTTGGGCCAATCAGAAAACAGAACAAAGATCACCAGAAATACAAGGCAGTTATGAGTAGACTGGCTAAAGCCAGTTCCCTTGGAAACATAATAGAAACATAGAAACATAGAAATATGACGACAGAAAAAGACCACATGGCCTATCTAGTCTGTCCTTCCATAACAACTACAACAGTCCCCTTTTTATAGAAACATAGAAATATGATGACAGAAAAAGACCAATAGCTCCTTCTGCAAAGTGCCTTGCTTTCAACTCAAGGGTCATTGGTTGGAGGCCAAACTGTGATAACAGGGGGAAAAATAAAACAGAATTTTGTTACAGTTGCCTTCTCTCCTGCTGACCTTTCACTCTCTTGGTTCCACTGGGTGTTTTGGCCCCAAATAGAGAAAACATTGAAAAAAAAAGAAAAAAAAATGTTTTCCTTCGGTGTCCCTTTCATGGTGCCTTGGGCTGTTCATGCCACTGTTTTTCTTGAGTTCCACTGGACTGTTAATACAACTATTCGTTCTGTTTTGCTTCTCTCTCAGTGCCTTGGGCTGTTCATGCCACGCTTGCTGCTGCTGTCACTATTACCCAGCCTGCTCCGTGCTACTCCCTAAGTTCCACTGGGGTGGTTTGCTGCCCCCCCCCCCCCTTCCAAACAGGAAAATTTTAGAAAGTTAAAAAACACTGTTATTTTCCCCTCCTCCTCTCATGGTGCTTTGATCTGTTCATGCCACAAATGGTGTTGTTTTGCCCTTCTTTAGGAACCTCAACAGAAGTAAGAATGGGATCTCCTATCTCTGCCCCACCAATTGTACCTTTGGGCTGAATCCTATCCAGTAGGGCGAAGAGCCAGAGAATTAAATTCACTAATGATCCTTTGGGTATACTGCATGGACCTCATTCATTTATCTCGTATAGGATGGTTTCACATCCTCTTGAACTCTGTCTTCAAAGATCTTTTAAATCCCCTTATGGTTGGTGCTGTTTTCTCAGTTAGTCTTGTCAAAATCCTTCAACTTTTTTATTGTAAAGATAATTTTTTCCTTCAGTTGGTGATAGCTTTTGTATAATTGCTGGTCAAGGCAATTGAAACAGGCATGACTCCTTGGTAGCCAGGTCTCCTTTCCAGGTTTTCTGCACTATATTTCCAGGAAATCCTTTTAAAATTACCCTCTCGGTTTACCAAGGGGTGATGCATGCCACTGTTTAGGCTGCTTTGTTCTTGCTTTCAGCATCTAGTGTGGATGCCTCTCTTCTTTCTGCCTTGCTTGGCACTCAATGTCTTGGGGTCTTCATGCATGCATGCCTGCTACTCTTCTTATTACCTTAGCTTTTGCTCAATGTCTTGAGCGGTTTGCTTCTCTCTTGGTGTCTTAGACTGTTCAAGACACTAATGGTGTTGCTTTGTCTCTTTTTGGTACTTCAACAAAAGCAAATAAGGGATGAATTATCCTAATTCCAACAGCCATACTGTCAGTTTGAATCCTGCAGATGTTTACGGCTAATAGGCTGATATCACATTCTCTTGGACTCTGTATTGAAATTTTTTCAAATTCCCTTTTGGTGCTTACCAACTGTCTCATCCTGTGTTTAGCCTTCAATGGATTTTAAACTTATTTTGAGCAACACCCATACAGAAGAACAGATGCTGATGCACCATTGGCTGCCAGTGATAACTTATCACCATCTGTAGTCTCAGCCTAACCAAAAAACCTCTTCATTCCTCCTTTGGTACCTTTGCTGTCCATGCCGCTCTTTGAGCTACTTTGCTCCTCTCTTCACGTTTTGAGGTCTTCATGCTGTTTCCTCATCTCATGGTCTTTGTGACGCTGTTGGGGTGCTTTGCTCCTCTCTTCACGTTTTGAGGTCTTCATGCTGTTTCCTCATCTCATGGTCTTTATGACGCTGTTGGGGTGCTTTGCTCCTCCCTTCACGTTTTGAGGTCTTCATGCTGTTTCCTCATCTCATGGTCTTTGTGACGCTGTCGGAGTGCTTTGCTCCTCTCACAGTGCAACTGTTCAGCCACTCTGTACCTCTCACTGTGCTATGGATTACTCATGCAACTCTTTACGCACCTCTGCCACACTCTTGGTGCCTTGGGTTGCTGTTGCCTTTGCTGCTGATTCCCGCCTGCAAGCTTCATAAAATTTGGATGGAAACCCCCAATGTTAAAGACTAAAATTAAATTAATGAAAGGAAAAAGGGCATAGGAAATGAAGCTACTCCGTAGGTGAATCAAATCTTCATTGTTGGGCTAATTTTATAACAATGCACCTAGGTGAAATATCAACAAAGGTACCAAAGTTATGCCTGTTTCAGAAAGCTGCATAAAGCTATACCTGCTCCAAAGAAAGTGTAAGTGTATGAATGTATCCTATGCGGGTACAAATACGTTTTAGAAAATACATTCCCATATCACAACTCCGGCCCTGCCCCCCTCCCAGAATGCCTATGTGTAGATTACGTAAAAGAAGGTATAGTCTTGCACTGGGTCTACTCTTCACACTTTTTTTCTCATGCAGTTTTAAAAGAGCCATCTTCCACCCTATGGGGATAAACGTAAAAGCCGTTTCAGCACTATCATGGCCATGCGCTAGCGGGCAACGCACGTCCCAATGAGCATTCAGCACACGTTCACAGCTAGTGCCTTTTAGCAAAAGACGCCCTAAATTTTGTGAGGCCCACAAACCTAATGTGTGCTAACAAATACACATCCTTAACACTGGCTTTCTCACCTTATCAGACATAGGTCCCTTCAATTGTAAAATTTCACTATCTCATAATTTCTGTCAGTGTCCCCCTCCCTTTTTCCTTTATTGATTTGCAATAACATATGCAGGCAATATGTCAATCTAAGATCTACTGAGTCTGTGCTGTTCAAACTCAGTGTAACTGTGCCAGTTTCTGTCTGGTCTTAAAATTTGTCACAGATAAAGTTAGTCCAATAAAAGTCTGTCACCCACATCTTGTTTGTTGACCCTTATCCCATCTAAATCTGAAAGTGACCTTTACAGTTGCTTTTTTGGAGTTAGTTTTTAAGCATGCCACTTCCAGTACATGTAGACTATTAAACAATGTAGCCAAATGCATAATTTCTCAAAATATATAAACAAATCCAAACGAAAAATCAGACTGCTATTACTGGTGAAAAAAGCAATCAAACAATAAAACAGAAAACAAGACAGAGAAAAAAATGAAATTTCAAATAAGATGAAAGTGGTGGAAGAAAAGACGTACATGAGAGTGAAAGGAGAACAGCAGCAAATATGTGTAACAATATCAGTATACATTCAAAGGGTGGAAATTTCCGGAATGGTAGCTATCAAGAAGAAAATTTGTTACTACAAACACAAGAAATGAAAAGCCTTAACCAACACTGACTAGAAGTGCCTAGTTGGACATGACTGCTCCTTAATTTTAAAAAGGGCTTTTACACAGCGTGGTGCTAATCTTACAAGAGTTTTCTCTTTCCCTCCATTCTGTGTCACTGGGAAAGACGCCTCATATGTCAGACCATTATGCTGATAAATGTTATTCTTTTTGCATAAACAGGTTTTGTCTCGTGACGTTGTATTGAAGGAAGTTTGGAATACTAAAGGGTGTGTTTACGGTAGCACATTGATTGGGCCATAAACTAGTGTGGAGGACTGAACCATCTTCAGGAGGTGTGTGAGTCCTTCTCCTGCCGTTGGCACATTCCTAATGAATGGCACTGTGCAGACCCACTGAGGTAGCATTATGTATACTCACGCCAGTGGCAACATTTGCGGTTAGCATGCACCCATACCGGATGGGCTAACTGCAATGTGCCATTACCACCTTTGTTCCACCCCTAAACTGCCCAGTCCCCCCCCCCAACTGCATGCTAACTAGTTAAAATAGGACTTCTACTGCAGGTCCTCCTGCTAGCTTTTAGTGTGGCACTTAGCACACGGCCAGCTCCGTGCTACCAGTTAGCGTGATTCAGTAAACATACCCATAAAAGCAAGTCACGTTTTCTGCAATGAGTTTTCAGATTCTTTCTCTAGTAACATCACTGTTCATGAGTTTCAGCCTCATGCTTCTTCAACTCTGTTTCTGTGTAATAAGGAGTCATTGATGAAGACAGTTATCACTTGTGTAAAATGGCCTGACTGAAAATCCTCAGATGTAGCTAATATGGGTATGCAGATCAAAACATTTTGGGAGTCATATTTAACCTGTACAAACAGTGTGTTTTTTCAAACACTGGTGCTGCAGGGGGAAAAAATCCAGATATTCAGTGGCAATGCCCATTTAGTGACTGCTGCTGAATATCCAAATTATGGGGGTCCTAACCAGATAGTCACTGTCAATCCAAATAGTGGTGGTATTCAGCTGCTATCCAGATAACTTTTTCACGTATTATTTAGGACAGCTTTTTATGCCGCTCTTTGTTACCAAGTCAGCAGTGCTGAAAATCACTGCTATCCAATTAAAAACTCTGTATTTGCCCTGGTTCTGTCCCTGGACCACGCTGACACTATCAGCTTTGGGGCCAAGGTAGTCTGTAACGATATTCGGAAGACTATATGGATAGTGCCACCACATATCTCTCTCAGTGGCATGTACTGGAGCAGATGCTTCTACCCAGATAAATTAATATTGGCCTCTTTGTTTTGTTTAGTTTCCTATGTTTGTGGGATTTTTCATTTTATTTAAGTTTTAGAATTTGTTTCGAGGGCAATGTTAACAATAATGCACACTATTGCACAATATAACTCAGTGGGCATCATTGCTCAACAGTGTGCTCTACTGAGCAATAGTATGCACTGTTGATGACATAGGAAAATCATATGATATCTGGTGGTTATCCTGTCATTTCAGATTATAAATGGCATGAAATAAGGTGGGAAATTGGAATTTCCATGTTTCAGTAAAAGGAGTAGGGATTAGGGATGCGTCTTCATTTGAAATAACATGGGAAATATCAAAGATATTTCGTATGTGTGATTTCATATCATTTTTAATCTGAACATAACATTAAAAAATCCACAATTCTGTTTTTCACTCCCACCAGTGTCATCACAGGCAACATCGGTAATCATTGATTTAGAAGGTATCTTGCAGAAAGAGCTATCACATCTCTATGGGGTCTGGCTCAAGCCAGCCTGCTCTTAACTGTGTCTTGTATTGCTGGTGATCTTTGTTCCTGTTTTCTAATTGGCCCAAAGTTTGCCTGGTCTAGAGCTCTGTGCAAAACCCTTCCTGGATTTTTTTGCTTTGTGAATCTATTCACTCCTGCACTTAGTCCAAAGATTTCTCTTTTGCCATGTTATTGTGCCAGAAATGATATTAAACCATATATTATATTAAACCATCAGAGACATTTATCAAGCCTAATCGAAGAACTTCAAATCGTCGTCTACTCACAGAGGGTAGCTTCTAATGAAGAAAAAGTATATTTTTCCCTCCAACAATTTTCTAGGCTATGCAACTCTGTTATTGCACCTTCTCATTCACATATACTACAGATAAGCACAAAAGTTTATATTGAGATCTGCATATAAAGATTAATTGCATGATAAGAAGGAATATATTAACAATGGTCATTGATGCAAAGAGGCGCTGCGGCTAAGGACGATGTCTGATATAGCCAGTGCCATGAGAAGTCTGAGACCTTTATATTCCTGAGATCTGCAATATAGTCTGAAAATGATAGTATATGTGAATGAGAAGGTGCAATAACAGAGTTGCATAGCCTAGAAAATTGTTGGAGGGAAAAATATACTTAATCGAAGAACTTGGCAAAAAAAAGTATTTGGAGGAAATCTGAACATCAGGAAACAGTAGATTATATTCACAAGGCAAAAAATCCAGTTAGCTTTTCTATACAACTCCAGACCAGACCTTTTCAAAAGTTTAATACCACAAAATAATTCGATTTTCTTAAAATACAGTTATCCAAAATAAATGTAAAATTGTAAAAATAACACAATGAAGCATGCTGGCTGCCTTGAACCCGTGATGGTTCAGTACCTGTTAAACCGGCTGCTTACAGCAGAGCACCAACAGATAAAGAAAGCCAAAGTCTAACTTATAAAAAACCCATAAAACCATTGGGACACACAAATCCCTCAAAATTTTCATTAAAAAACAAACAAAGGGGTATGTTTACAAAGCAGTGGTAGAGGCCTCCGTGCAATATCGGAGCCGCAATCCCAATGTATCAATACAGACCCATTATCTCTATATCTTTGCTTAAACCATGTCAGGAACACTACAGTATAGCATTACTGCTTCTATGCAAACAAAATGTCACTGCTGAACAAGAGCTCTTTAGAGGGATTTTCTGCCATTGTTCAAATGTTCCTAAGAGGGGAAAGGACCCTAGCAGCCCTGATTTCAACTCAGATGTCAAAATCTTTAAAAGCCAACTCACCTGAAAATAAGTAATTTTCAAAAAGAATTTGAGTATTTAAAAAAAAATGTTCCCTATTTTTGGCAGTTTTTGAGATGTCTGCAGCTTTAAAAAATGTCCTTTTGTTTTCTGTGAAACTGTAGTTGAGTATAGCTTATTATTGATAATTGGTGAACATATTTTAGAGAGTCTTTTTTGGGGGAAGTAGATTTGTAATCTTGATTTTTTTCCCCTTTTTTCTTTTTTGATATGTCTTCTAGCTACCTGTTTATTGGAAGTTATATTTGTCTACATTGTTCATTTTCACTACTCTGAGCATTATTCCTGAAGCAGTCATGTTTGCCAAAACATGGTCCATGTTGAATTTTTAGGATTCCTGCTGAGGGGCCAATTTACTAAACGACATTAGCTGCTATCGCGGCAGATAATGCCAGGTAATGCGGGACAACCGCAGATAATGCAGCAATTTTCCGAACTGTTTGTAGAAAGCACCTTATCTGCGGAAGTGGATAGGATTAGGGTAGAGAGTGGGAATATCTGCAATGCGCATTACCACAGGCTTCAACAGTGCTGTTACCGTCAGATTTGCAGACAACGTGGGTCCAGCTAATGCCACCTCGGTGGGCGGGGTTAGCTGCATCCATGATGCTGCCTGACTGCGTTCTCTGCATTTTTGGTGCGATATCTGCTGGTGAACTGCTGTGCACGCTCCCAACAGAAAATGCATGGCTTTTGCAGTTAACGTGGCACTAGCTGCACTTTTTTGCTGTGTTAGCTTCAAAAGCCTAATTCAGTTTAGTAAACCATCCCCTTTGTGATAATGCACTGTAATATGTTAAACAAATTTATACTGAAATTTTAATGTATGTATGGTGACTGTTGTATATTTTTAATTTTGTGGGCTATTAAAGATTAAACAAACACATAAAAGTTTTGAATAAAATTTCTTTGTCACAGTAGGTGTATCCCTTCTGCTTTTACTGATTCTGTTATTTTGTAGGATTTTTCCTGTTTTATTGTTTGCATTTCCCATGCTTCATACAAATGTACAGTGCTAAAAAGTATAAATAGGTTACTTTTAGCCATATTAAAAAGAGGGTTTCTGCAGGCATGTTTTTGGTCAGAGGGGGACAGTAATTTACATACACTTGATTTTCATGTGGACATGCTCAATTTTGCACCTCACTTCCTCCATCACGCATACAAATAGTAGGTGCAAAACAGCACGGCACTGTTAACGCATGTACTTTGCTCATTTTCAAAAAGATAAACAATGAAGATTTAAGATGTTGGTGCCCATAGTCAGGACTAGAGAATGGTGGAAAATAGAGGTTTCTCTCCCAGAGATCATAGAGCACAGTCCAAAGCAAAGCAAATCAGACTTCTGTTTATTTGCTGTCTGCAAAACTGTGTACCCTAGACAGTCGTCTAGGGTGCCTATTATTAAATCTGGGTCTGGTGGCAATTCACGATTCTTCTGCAGCACACTGTACCCTAATCTCTCTCTCTACGCTTTTGTACGTTGTTTAGCTACACGTTATCCCCCACCGAAGAACATCATTTCTCCTTTCCCATGATGCCATAGACCTGGTGAAAGTTTAATTTTCCTCTGTTGTAAAATGCTCTTTGTTTCTGTTCTTTGTCCCTGCCCAAGTTCAATTAAAACTGAGTGGTGTGAATGGTTTTGAAGGATGTGAATAATACAATCATAACAACTTGAAAGCTTGGCATGGGGGCAACTGCTTACAATTCTCAGACATTTTCTAATGTGCTCATTTTTGTGTGTTCTTTGTAGGATGAAATCCTTGTCTTGCCGCAGTGTTAAGCTGAGAAAGCTATAGCAGCATCATACTAAATTAAAGAAACGGGACATTTAAATAATCAGTTTCGGTCATAATATCCAGTATTATAGATACAATAGCTAGGCTTGATCTTTGATGTTTAGGACAATTCGTGTGTATACCTAGGTCTGTGTACATTTCTCATTCTCTATGTCTATGTATAAGTATATAAATCTGTAAGGTTCATATATGTAACTTTAGATCGACACAAGCTATATATCTATACTCAAATATCCCTTGCCTACTGTTCTCTGTCCATATATACATAAAGATATATGTACACACGTGCACACACACATACATGTATATATGGATATATAATTTCATTTTCAAAACAAAAATCTCTTTATATCAACTAATGTAAACTTTGCAAAAAATGGCTGAACATATTTTTTTCTAAACACGTTTCATATTCAGAGTTTCGAAAAACAAGAGCTCATTTTACCATAGGGGGCTGACATGAGCAAACACCTTGGATTCCGACCATGAACACTTCCCCTTTGTCCTGCTCCGCAGAGTGTAACGTGCGCTTCCATTCTTCAGAACACAGTACATGCTTTCATTTCTCTAAACCCTTGCTCTCTTTCACATATCGTGACTGCGCTGTCAGTTGTTTATGCGGCAGTCTAAATCCATCAATTATGATCATGTATTTCAATTTTTTAAAATATTCTTGCTGATGAGATTTAAGAACACACGCTGTTAACTTTTTTAAACAAACCCCACAGAATTTATATTAAACAGTACTGCCCATGTTCAAGACAAATTGTTAACAGCATTCTGCATCCTTATTAATCCACAAGAAAAACAAAAGCTAAAAGATGCCACAAATGAAGTCATATTTCCCCATACAGAGGCAACACCACCATGAATGTTACTTGGCCAAAATAGAAAAAAAAATCTGAAATGCAATTTGTCCAATCAGCTGGTTTAGAATTGCCCGGCACTGCTAGGATCACACTGAAGGAGACGAACTATGGATGGATCACTCTTAGCTCCGCGGATAAATTCTTCCAAGGACAGCTTTCCTATGAATCAAAAGAAATTTTATTTTTGTAACAGAGAAACACAGAGGTAAAGTTTCAACTTTTTAAACTCAGTAAAGATGTTTTAGACAGGATGAGGAGAGCGAAATTTACATGTCCAGGTCAGATGGAGGTTGTCTTGTTGGAGGGGGCATTGAATGGATGCACGGTTGTCTTGTTGGGAGGGGGAACAAATGGATGGGAGGTGTATAAAGTCCGCTTTGATGCTATGGGAGATGGGGGGGCCACATCTTGACCCTTTAGTAGGTATTTATTTGTGCTTGGGGGCAGGTGTAAATGTCTGCATCTAGATTTTTTTGTTATATCAATATGGATTCCCTTTGTAAGTTGGGGAATCCATGTTGATGAGTTAAACCCATCCAAACCACTTCCTTTGTCCATCGTTACCATGCCTCTTGGCAAAGTAAACATGGTGATCATTACTATGGGGTATGTTTAGCTGCAAAAAGCAGGCATTAGCTGCAAATGTCATGCAGTAGGTGCAGGGGCATTCCCAGTATCACCTCTGCAGATACCCCCAAGGAAATGCTGGGATCTCGGGGCGCAAGCTTCACGGATGCAGTCATCACCACTCAGCAATAGCTGCATCTGCAAAGATTGCAGAAAACAAGAACCGCGCGATGTGAATGACTGTGATAGCTGCTCGAAATCCGAATGCCTACTCTCTGCCCTCATCCCGCCCATTTGAGCAGCCATCACACAAGATGCAGACATCACGGAAAATCACTGTGATGTTTGTGTTTTTCCTGCTTTAGCTGTCTTCGTGGTGCAATGATCCCGCATTAGTACCATGAAGACAGCTAACACTCTTTAGTGAGCATACCCCTATGTATAATAAGCCCCCTTTCTAAATAGCATTTACACACATATTCCAAACTACATGTGTAAATGATGTTATTTACATGAAGGTATGCTTCTAAAGTAAACTCTGCTATCTATTTGATCTTATCAGCAGCATAGACTTATTTCATTTCATAATATTATTATATGAGAAAAAGAATATATATATATTATAGTAAAACTGTAAAAAGCATCAATGGCAAATGTCTCAATTGGATATGGTACTAGGTTATATTGGAGTCTGTCTGAATTGTTAGAATGGTTCTCTTCATTGCTAAATAAATGCATACTTACACTGATATAAATTTAAGGGTAATTTTATAAAGCTTATGTGGCAAATATGGGCATAAAATTGGCCTATACACATATACTGAGAATTATGCATTGCCCATCATTTTATGAAGAGAGGATAATATGCATGTAGGTTGGCCATAATGTGGAAAGATCTGCGACTACAAACTGGCCCTGCTTTGGATGGGATATGGGCCTGCAGTGGGCGTGACACATAAGTAGATATTATAGGTCCGATATTCGAAAAGCATTTACACAGTTTACAGCCCTGTAAACCATGTAAATGTAGTTCAGTGGGATATTCGATGGCACTACCATGGTTAGTACCACTGAATATCCCCAATCTTCTCCCCTACATGCCTCGATGCTAACCGCTTAGCATCGAGATGTGCCATGGGCATTCAGGGACATGTCATAGATGGCGGCAGAGGCTAACCAGGTAGCGGTGATATTGCACTGTTACTCGGTTGGCTTCTTTGGGTAAAAGATGGGTGCTGCAAAAGCTGGCCTAGCTCGACCCATAGAAACTAACTGGGCAGCGGTGCAATATTGCTGCAACCCAATTAGCCTCTGTGGCTTCCAGGCATGTGTGATGACCTCAGATATTCAATGCCTGGGCCGCATATGACCCTGGCATTGAATATCTGGGGTTAGAGGACAGTGGCGATAGCTAGGCGCTGTACTCGCGCCTAACCATCCTAACTCAATATCGAGCCCATACTGTCTATTTTTATAAAGTCAGTAGAGCTCCTATGTAATTGAACAATGGGTGCATGCTGTAAGTAATGTGTAAGACAGAAGCGACGTTTTGGGGATCTAGGATCTGGTAGTTGCAGTAGCAGTTGGTGCTGGAGATTGGTTTATGAGTTAGAGGTTACTCTTTCTACTTATTTGTTTTTGCCTCATCTTATCATCTTCTTTACTCTAATGCTCTTTTTCAACCTCTCTTCAGTTCTCTGCTGCTTTCTCTCTTCAAAACATAAGAATATAAAAACATTAAAAAATGCCATAATGGATCAGACCCAAGGTCTGTCAATCCCAGCATCTTGTCTCCAGCAGTGACCGATCTAGGAAGATGATATGCTTGAAGAGTTTGCAAAACTGAAAGTGAACAAGACCATGGAACTGGATGGGATAAGAGCTCATAGAAGTTCCAGCAGGGCTTTTAAAGGATGTTTTTAATAGATCCTTGGAGACAGGACAAGTTCCACAGGACTGGAGAAGGGCTGATGTGGTACCTCTTCACAAAAGTGGTAATAGGGAAGATGTTGCAAACTACAGGCCAGTAAGCCTTACCTTGGTGGCAGGAAAAGTAATGGAGGCACTCCTGAAAGACAGAATAGTGGACTTTCTCGAAACCAATAAGTTGCATAATCCGAGGCAAAATGGTTTTACCACAGGACGATCATGCCAAACAAATCTCATTGAGTTCTTTGACTGGGTGACCAGAGAACTAGATCAAGAGCATGCAATAGATGTGATCTACCTAGATTTCAGCAAAACCTTTAATATTGTTCCTCATAGTAGGCTTATCAATAAATTGAATAGTCTGGGATGGGTCCCATGGTGGTGAACTGGATCAGAAATGGTTGACTGTGAGACTACAGAAGGTGATGGTAAACAGAACTCACTTGGATGAAAGGAAGGTGATTAGTGGCGTGCCCTATGCCCTAGAGATTGGTCCTGGGACCAGTACTGTTCAATGTATTTGTGAGTGATGGAAAAGTCTGTCTTTTTGCAGATGACATGAAAATTTGCAACAGAGTGGATTCCCCAGAGGGAGTGGGTAACACGAGGAAAGATCTATAAAAGCTGGAAGAATGGTCTAATGCTTTTCAGTTAAGATTTAATGTGAAGACGTGCAGTGTCATGCACTTGGGATGCAGAAATCCAAGGAAATTGTATGCGATAGGGGGCGAGAGGTTGGTGTGCACGGACCACAAAAAGGACCTCAGAGTGATTGTTTCTGAGGATCTCAAGGTGACGAAACAGTATGACAAGGCAGTGGCCAAAGCCAGAAGGATGCTGGATTGAATACAGAGAGGAATTACTATCAGAAAAGAGGCGGTACTAATGCCACTATACAAGTCGCTGGTGAGGCCTCACTTGGAATATTGTGTTCAGTTTTGGAGACCATATCTCACAAAGGATATGAAAAGACTGGAAATGGTTCAGAGGAAGGTGACCAAAATGATTTGGTGCCTGTGCCAGAAGACATATGAGAAGAGACTTGAGGACCTAAATAGTTATACTTTAGAGGAGAGGAAGGACAGGGGAGATATGATACAGACCTTTAAATACATAAGAAGTATTAGTGAACAAACAAACCTTTTTCAAAGACGAGAAAGCTGTAAAACTAGAGGGCATAACATTAAGCTGCAAGGGGGTAAAATGAAAGGCAATGTCAGGAAATACTTTTTCACTGAAAGGGTGGTGGACGCTTGGAATGCCCTCCTGATGGAAGTGGTGGGGGCAAATACAGTGACAGAATTCAAAATGGCATGGGACAGACACAGTGGATCCCTTTATAGCAACAGGATAAAATCAAAATAGCATTAAAATTGACAGGAAGAAAATTGATGCCTTTGAATTATGGTGCTGGTGAAGAATACAGTATATACCATGGATTGCCTGAAGAACAAACCAATCGGTATTAGAAGAGATCAAATCTAAGCTTTTTTCAGAAGCTCAGATGACAAGATTTCAGCTGGTGGACGTGAGGATCGCCTGGTAACATGCCTGCCTAGTGCGAAGGTAGCGGACCTCACGTGCCACCTAGATAAGGTCTTAGATAGTGCTGGAGAGGAGTCTGCTGTCTTGGTACATGTTGGTACCAATGACATAGGAAAATGTGGTAGGGAAGTTCTGAAGGCAAAATTTAGGCTTTTAGGTAGGAAGTTGAAATCCAGAACTTCCATGGTAGCATTCTCCGAAATGCTTCCTGTTCCATGCGCAGGACCCAAAAGGCAGGCAGAGCTCCGGAGTCTCAATGCGTGGATGAGACAATGGTGCAGAGATGAGGGTTTTGGATTTGTTAGGAACTGGGGAACATTCTGGGGAAAGGAGGGGCTCTTCCGAAGGGATGGGCTTCACCTTAAACGGGATGGAACCAGGCTGCTGGCATTAACCTTTAAAAAGGAGATAGAGCAGCTTTTAAACTAGATATTAGGGGAAAGCTGACAGTCGCCCAAGAGCGGATGGTTCGGAAGAATGTATCCTTGAAGGATACTACCAAAAGCAGAGAGGTTCCACAAAAGAGTAAAGTCGCCCAAATGCCCTCCAGTATGGAGCAGACAGAGCTTAAAGATCCCAATTTATCCATGTCTAACAATAGCCAAATTAACATGAATAAAATACATTCTCTAAAATGCTTGCATGCAAATGCTAGAAGTCTAAAGAATAAGATGGGAGAGTTAGAATATATAGCACTAAATGAAAGGTTAGATATGATTGGAATATCAGAGACATGGTGGAAGGAGGACAACCAGTGGGACACTGTGATACCTGGGTACAAACTATATCGTAATGATAGAGCTGATCAAATTGGTGGAGGGGTTGTGCTCTATGTTAGAGAGGGCATTGACTCAGAAAGGATTAAAGTTTTGCAGGAAACAAAATCTGCTGTAGAATCTATATGGATTGAAATTCCATATAAAAGGGGGAAGGCAATGGCAGTGGGGGTGTACTATCGAGTACCTGGCTAGAATGACCAAATGGATGATGAAATGCTCAAAGAAATCAAGGAAGCTAACAAAAGTTACAGTGCAGTAATAATAATGGGTGATTTCAATTACCCCGGTATCGACTGGGTCAGTGTCACGTCAGGACATGCTAGGGAGATAAAGTTCCTAGATGAAATAAATGACTGCTTCTTGGAGCAGCTGGTTCATGAACTGACCAGAGGGGAAGCCATATTAGATCTAGTCCTTAGTGGAACACCAGATCTAGTGCAAGAGATAAGGGTGTTGGGGCCACCTGGCAAAAGTGATCATAGCATGATCGCCTTTGATTTAATTAGTGGAGGAGGGATAGTAAGGAAAATCCACAGTACTACCTTTTAACTTTCGAAAGGGAGACTATGATAAAATGAGGAAAACAGTTAAGAAAAAACTAAAAGGAGCGGTTGCAAAGGTTAAAGACGTACATCAAGCTTGGGTGTTGTTGAAAAATACTATCTTGGAAGCCCAGATCAGCTGTATTCCACGCTTTAAGAAAAGTGGAAGGAAGTCCAAAAAACTGCCAGCATGGTTTAAAGGTGAGGTCAGAGAGGCTGTTGTTGCCAAAAAAGCATCTTTCAGGAAATGGAAAAAAGAGCCAAACGACGAAACCTGGAAACAGCACAAGCACTGGCAAGTCAAATGCAAGGCATTGATAAGGCAGGTAAAGAGAGAATTTGAGAAGAAGCTTGCTGCGGAAGCAAAAACGCAAAATAAAGACCTTTTCAAGTACATTCGTAGCAAAAAACCTGTGAGAGAGTCAGTTGGTCCATTAGATGATAAAGGTGTTAAAGGAGCACTAAGAGGCGACAAGGCGATAGCGGAGAACCTGAATGAATTCTTTGCTTTGGTCTTTACTGAGGAAGATGTAGGGATGTTACCCATGACTGAAGTGGTATTTAAAGGTGCGGAAGAATTGAAGGAAATATCGATACATCAGGAAGATGTCTTACAACTATTAGATAAACTGAAGAGGAGCAAATCACCTGGGTCGGATGGTATACATCCAAGGGTGTTGAAAGAACTGAAATATGAGATTGCAGACCTGCTATCAGTAATCTGTGAACTATCATTAAAATCATCTCTAATACCTGAAGATTGGAGGATCGCCAATGTAACACCAATTTTTAAAAAGGGTTCCAGGGGTGATCCTGGAAACTACAGACCGGTGAGCCTGACGTTAGTACCAGGAAAAATGGTAGAAATCATCATAAAGAATAAAATTACTCAGCATGTAGATAGTCATAGCCTAATGGGAGACAGCCAACATGGCTTTAGACAAGGAAGATCTTGTCTTACTAATCTGTTATGTTTTTTTGAAGGAGTGAATAAACAGGTGGACAAAGGTGAGTCGGTTGATATTGTGTATCTGGACTTTCAGAAAGCCTTGGACAAGGTCCCTCATCAGAGACTTTTGGCAAAACTAAAGAGTCATGGGATAGGAGGCAGTGTACTATTGTGGATCAGGAACTGGTTAAAAGATAGAAAGCAGAGGGTAGGGCTAAATGGCCAATTTTCCCAATGGAGAAAGATGAATAGTGGTGTACCCCAGGGATCTGTGCTGGGTCCGCTGCTTTTTGACATATTCATAAATGACCTGGAAAGTGGAATAACGAGTGAGGTTATCAAATTTGCAGATGACACAAAACTATTTAAAGTTGTTAAAACCCAAGAGGATTGTGAAAAATTGCAAGAGGATCTTGATAAATTGGAAGACAGAGCATCAAAATGGCAGATGAAATTTAATGTGGACAAGTGCAAGGTTATGCACCTAGGGAAGAACAACCCAAACTATGTTTACACGATGCAAGGTTCCACATTAGGAACCACCACCCAGGAAAAAGATTTAGACGTCATTGTGGATACCATGTTAAAACACTCGGCCCAGTGTGCAGCGGCGGCCAAGAGAGCAAATAGAATGCTAGGTATGATAAGGAAAGGAATGGAAAATAAAACAAAAGATATTATAATGCCTCTATATCGTTCCATGGTGAGACCGCACCTTGAATATTGTGTGCAATTCTGGTCGCCGTATCTTAAAAAGGATATAGCGATTTTAGAAAAGGTTCAGAGAAGAGCCACCAAAATGGTAAAGGGGATGGAAGGATACTCCTATGAAGAAAGGCTAAAAAGGTTAGGGCTCTGGAAAAGAGACGGCTGAGGGGAGATATGATAGAAGTCTATAAATTAATGAACGGAGGGGAACGGATAAACGTAGATCGATTGTTTACATTATCAGAATATAGAAAGACTAGGGGACATGCAATGAAGCTACAGGGTAAACTATTTAAGACTAATAAAAGAAAATATGTTTTCACTCAACGTGTAATCAAACTCTGGAATTTGTTACCAGAGGATGTAGTAAAGGCTGTTAGTGTAGCTGGGTTTAAAAAAAGGTTTGGACAAGTTCCTGGAGGAAAAGTCCATAAACCATTATTAAGAAGTGACCGAAGATATCAATGCTTGACCCAGTACAAGCATTGTGGAACTTGTGTCTCTTGGGGAAACTGCTAGGTACATATGACCTAGATTGGCCACTGTTGGAAACAGAATACTGGGCTTTATGGACCTTGGTCTGACCCAGTATGGCATATCTTATGTTCTTATAGTTTGATTGCATCATGCAAAGAAAGAGATCATAAGAGAAGGACATCATGCTTGGCAAGTTTGAAAGTCAATGCCATAGAGGAAGGCCAGCAATACAATGGATCGATATAGTAAAGCCACTCTATCAACAATTAGTCATCTGACTGAAGACTGAACACCATTTAGGACAACTAACCAGAGGGTTGCCATTTGTCAGGACTGACTAACAGCCCTTAACAACAACATCATGGCACCCAGAAGGACTGGGGTGTCTAGTCCCACAGGTGCTCCTTGTGGTCTTGGGTAAGCCACTTAACCCTCCATTGCCCATGTTCCCTGTAAGTATTAGTGTATGTCTCTCATATCCCCTCATGTTAAATGTATCTCCCAATTGTGTTGTGACCACTTTGATTGAAGGATAAGGTGGTATACAAAAACTGTCTAAATAAATAATGGGAAATATTTCTGTATCATTCTGTCACATTTTCTTCACCTCTGGTTGCATTTTTTGGTACTTCAGGAACTTTTCCATCTCCCTTCAATATACAGAAAATCTGCTTTGTTATATCTATGATGCATTAAATGAAATTGCTAATGACACTGCCTTAACAGGATCATCTAGCAATACCTCGTGACATGACTAGATGCACAAGCTCTTGTAAAAGCAATATCTAGTCTCAAATTTGTGGTTTCTGTTATATGGCATGACATTCTTGTATATATCAATATGACTTACAGGGAACCTGAGAGGAACTAGGATGCTTATTTTAGATTGAAGGAGTGATGAATGGTTTGCAAAAACACTGATAAATTCATGTGAACCTGGTAAGGATTTGGAGATAGTGGCACCATTTGAATCAGATCCAGTCTGTATTAGGAGAAAGAGGAAGCAGTTCATAAATGAAACAATGAGCCTATTCAGAGCACCAAAGAAAAATTCTAAGTGAATTTTAATTTTGCAGTCCTTGACATGGCAATACAATCTGCTGAAGAACGTTTTACACAAATCTTTAAAATAGTTTGATAATATTTATAGTCTCAGGATCAAAGGAAATTCAGTAACATTGTTTTAAACTACAGCTGGTAGTTTACAATATGGGGATTCCAAAGATATTGATGACTCCAACTTGTGCAGTGATTTGCAAGCCATTGAAAGATGAGTTGCAAAGTGTGCATCACCTCATGATTTAACTGCCGATCAAGGAGAGTTAAAAATTCAGATATAGTTGGTAAGTCCCTGCCCAAGAGACCTCATGGTTTAAAGAGACCTCATGATTTAAGTTAGTACTTGGGAGAATGGAAGGAGGAGTCGCTTGCCCAGGATTTATGTTTATTGTTATTTGATTAACCGCCGTTAACAAGCGTATCGGGGTGGCATACAATAAAAATTAAATGCTAAGAAAGGCAGATAAAGAAATACCGAACAGGAAAGGAAAACCATTCATTCAAGGGGAAGACAAAGAAAGGAGAGGGGTAAGAGGGGGTCAGGCAGGGAGAGGGTTGGGGGCACTGTTCCCTCTAAGCTGTGCGCCTGTGCATGCGCACACACCTCGCCGAGCGAGCGCACATACTTTACAAGAGAGCGCACAAAAATTACGGTTCTGATTCTGATAGAAAACAACACAGACGTCTTAAAATTGAAAAGTTGTTGTGTATTTCCAGTTTTCACAAGTTCTACAATTTTTCTAGTGCAAGCAATGTGGTGTACATACTGTATTCTGACGTGTAGTCAAATTTTAAAGTATATAACTCTGAGAGTCATTATGTGGCGGACAAAAATTTAACCTTCCTTCAAAAGCTGCACAGCTGATATTTTATGCGCACACAGCCTACAGAAAATTAGAGGGAACATTGGTTGGGGGGGGGGGGGGAGAGATCGAAAATCTTCTGGAAAAGCAGAGTTTTGAGGAGTGATTTAAATCTGGGACGGGATGGCTCAAGGCAAAGGGCAGGGGGCAGGGCATTCCAGAGGGAAGCGCCAAGGAAGTAAAAGACAGAGCGGTGGGTGGTTTCCAGTCAGGCACGGGAAGCAGGAAGTAGGTGAAGGTGGTTTGCATGGATTGAACCTAGTACATGGTGTGGGGAGTGCAGGTGAATGATGTTGAGAAGATACAGAGGAGTAGTGATGTGGATGACCTTGTGAACCATAATGAGGAGTTTAAACGGAATACGGTAGTGGATTGGGAACCAGTGGTGTCGGATGAGTAGGGAGTAGCATAGTCGAAATGTGAGGCATGCGAGAGAATCCTGACAACGGGGTTCTGTATAAGTTGTAGGTGCTGCAATTGATAGGCAGAAAGACAGGCGAGAACAAGATTACAATAGTCCAGATGTGACATTAAAATGGTCAGGGAGGGGATAGAATGAAAAGGGCAAATTGCGGATTTAGTGAAGAGAAAGAAAAAAGTGGTGGATCAGGACAGAGAGATGTTCATGAAAAGAAAGGGAAGGGTCCAGAATGACCCCCAGATAGCGGAGGGAGAAGACGAGAGGCATGGGGGTATCATAGAGCAACAAGGCAGGAGTTGAGTGAAGACAAGTTGGGTGAGAGTGGATTGGTATGGAGGAGAAAAATGATGTTGTCTGCATAGTAGTTGAAAGGAAACATGTCTGTACTGGGCTGTGTACACTGTGAGGGTATTTAATAACATTATATTACTGAAGGTCCTCAGAAAGAGTTAACACCACAGATTCAGTAACTCAGACATTCCAGGGCTTATTAATCAGCAACAACCTTGAAAGACTCTACTGAAATAACTACGCTGAACTTTCCTATAACAAAGACACTAGGTTTGTTATGAAACAGATAGTGCAGGGAGAAGCTATCTCTTCAGTCTCTCAGTCTCAAATCAGAGATATAAAAACTGCTAGTGTTAGAATTATTGTTTAAGAAGTTATGTCTGGGAATACATGTATGTCTCCTCATGATGACCTATGCTAATAAGAACTGACCTATGACATAGAGACATAGAGATGCATGTTATGAATATACGCTATGCTTGACGTAGGTGAAAATTATGCTGTGTAATGGAATTTTGATCTATAAATAAAATAGCCAGAGTCCATGTCGGTAGAGTAAACAAGTTGCTGACTTTGTTTTCTCTCCAAAAGCTTTGGTGGTTTTTATAATGCAAGTGTGTGTTGTGTATTATTAACCGTGATTGCTCCTTCTCATTGCTCTGGAAGTGGACATCCGTTACCCAAGAACCCAGGTGCTGTTATCGGTGAAGGGAGGTGCAGAGTACACCTGGCTGATATCCCAGATTGCTGCACCAGGAGGGTGAGAGGAATCAGGAAGATACTGAGATATTGAAGAGTAAGGGGACAAGAAACAAACCCTGAAGAACACCACATGGGAGCAGGACAGTGGGGAAGGAAGAGGAGCCAGATGTAACAGAGAAAGGCTGGTGAGAAAAAAAAAGAATGGAACCAGTGAAGAACTGTGCCACAGAGACTAAGGTTATGAAGATGAGACAGGAGGATGGCATGATCAACAAGGTCAAATACAGAAGAAAGATCAAGAGAGCTAGCAAGGGTCGCATTACCGGAATCTTGGAGAGTACAAACCTTGTTGAGAAGAGATATAAGAACTGTTTTGGTACTGTGGTCGGGATGGAAGCCGGATTGGCAGGAGTGTAATGAGTGAGTAGAATCCAGGTGAGTGAGGAGATGGGAAGAAACAGCTTTCTCATGAATTTTAGCAAGAAAGGGGAGGTTAGAAAGAGGATGTTAGTGAGCAGGGGAAAAAGGACAGAGGAAGGGTTACTTTAGAATTGGATGAACAAGTTTTTTTTCCAGGGAGAAGGGAAAAAGCCAGAAGAAAGGCTGTTTAGACTGGAAAGAGCAAGAGGGAGGAGGGCAAGAGAGGGCTCAGCTAACCAGGAGGAGGGAATGGGATCAGAGGGACAACTAATGTTCCAAGCTTACAGTCTAACTGGGACACAGACAAGGGAAAGTAGGATTAAATGGGGTGGAATCCTTCTGCTAGTTTTGTGGCAGAAGCTTTGGGTCCCTCTGTCTTCTTCTTCTTTCTTAACTAAAACTTCAATAGCATAGCCCTTGGGTGTGTTTTTCCAGCAGCACACAACCATATAGAATGGAGGGTATGGGGCACAACCACAGCTGTGAAGACATAACATGAAGCACTAAGGGCACGGGATGCAACGTCAGCCACAAGGACATCACATGAATCGCTGCCTCTCATCATGGAGTAGTAAGGCTGTGCCAGCAGGGTACCAGTGCACCACAAATTCATAACAAGAATAAGCAGAAAGGTTAGGAGGAGTTTCTCCAGTTCCAGCTCTAGTGAAACTCATGGCAGCAACAATATTGGTTTGAGGCCCTGGGGTTGGTTTGGTAATTTTGGTTTTGCAACACTACTTTGTCAGCTTGTCTCAGGAATCTATGCTGAGACAGGTGTATGACATTTTAACTAATGATCTAGAAAAAGAGCAATGAGTGACCTGAAGAATTTGCAGATGACATAAAAATATTCAAAATAGTTAAATCACAGGCAGACTGTGAAGAATTGCAGGAAGAATTAGACTGGTGATCTGGGCATCAAAATGGCAGATGAAATTTAATGTGGAAAAATAATCCTAACTATACTTATACAATGCTGGGTTCCATATTAGGCATTAACACCCAGGTAAAGGATCTTGGAGATATTACTACTACTACTGATCATTTGTATAGCACTACAAGGCATACGCAGCACTGTAACTACATATATAAAAGACGGTCCCTGCTCATCAGAGCTTACAATCTAGTCAAGACAGCATAACAGCTGAGGACAAGGGTACATCTAGGAGAATGGTAAGGAAACACATTGGAGACTAAGGGGTATGTTTACTAAACAGCGATACGTAACGTTATCGCGCGATAACGTTACTTTTCGCGCGATAATGTCTCTGGCGGCGTTAAGGCACACAGAGGGTGGAGTAAGTCTCTCCAGAGGGTGGAGAGAAGGGGTCAATGGGCGGAGAATGGGCTGTGAGAGGCTCCAGGTACACTAACGCTGTGAAATGAAGGGCAGAACATTACCGTGATTGAAAACCTCGCATTAGAGGCACAATTGCAGGAGAGAGAAACCAGTTCAGTCAGCAATGTACAGCAAAGGCAGGGAGACCCAGAAAAGTGATAGTAGGGATTGCCTCAAACAGCCTTATTAGATGAGACCTCTGAGGGATCAAACCCATGACCTCTGGCTCAGCAGTCATTGTATTAACCAGTGGACTACACCTCTATAGCTTCTAGCACAGCACTGGCATGAACTTAAGGTTACCGCACGTTAACAAGCCAAGGCACCCTCTATTGCACGTTAATCGGCCATTGCTACTTCAACACTGGTACGCCCACTTCCTTATATGGCATTGCTCACGTTAACGCTGCACCTAGTGCCGGTAACATTAGCACGGTTTAGTAAACATACCCCTAAGTGGCTCAGGATCTAAAAGCAGCCTCGAAGAGGTGAGTTGCAGCCTGGATTTGAAAAGGGCCAGAGATGAAGCCTGATGGACAGACTCAGATAGTTTATTCTAGGTATAAGGAACAGCAAGATGAAAGGATTGAAGTCTGCAGTTAGCAGTAGAAGTAAAGGGCACAGATAGAAATGTTCTGCCAGAGGAGTGGAGTTCACGAGGAGGGGCGTAGGGAGAGATAAGAAAGGAAAGGTAGTGAGGAGCAGCAGAATGAGTGCACTTATAAGTCAGTAGCAGAAGTTTGAACTGGATATGGAAATGGATAGGGAGCCAGTGAAGTGACTTGAGAAGATGGGTTATATGAGCATATCAAGGCTGGCAGAAGATTAGTAACGCAGCTGAATTTTTAACAAATTGAACGGGAGAGAGATGATTCAGAGGGAGACCAGCAAAGAGGAGGTTGTAATAGTCTAGGCAGAGGGTCACTAAAGAGTGGATGAGTGTCTTAGTAGTGTGTTCAGAAAGGAAGGGACACATTTTGCTATGTTATAGAGAAAGAAAAGATAGATTTTAGCTATCAGTTGGATGTGTGTGGAGGAGAGGGAGGAGTCAAAGATGACTCCCATGGTTACGAGCTGAGGAAACAGGGAGATGTAGGGCATTATCCACAGAGACTGAGAAAGGAGGAAGGGGAGAGGTGGGTTCAGGGGGAAAAATAAAAAGTCTGGTTTTGGCCATGTTTAATTTCAAATGGCGGTGAAACATTCAAGTAGCAATGTCAGATACACAGGCAGAGATCCAGGCCTAGATGACCACAAAGATTTCGGGTGTAGAGAGGTAGATCTCATCAGCATAAAGATGGTACTGAAAGCCATGGGAAGAGATGAGCATGCCAAGAGATAGGGTATAGAGAGAGAAAAGGAGTGTACCAAAGACAGGGATAGCAGTAGAGGAGGATCCACCAGAGCAGACACTGAAAGTACGATGGGAGAGATAAGAAGAGAATCAGGATAGCACAGAGCCTTTAAATTTAAGAGAGGACAAGATATCGAGGAGAAGGTGGTGGTCAACAGTGTCAAAAGCATCAGAAAAGTCAAGAAGGATGAGGATCGAATAAAGGCCTTTGGATTTTTCCAGAAACAGGTCACAGGAGACTTTGGCAAGAGCTGTTTCAGTAGAATGGAAGGGATGAAGGCCAGATTGCAAGGGATCCAGAAGCGCTTGAGAGGAGAGAAAGTCAAGGCAATGGCGGTGAACAGCATGTTCAAGTAGTTTAGAGATGAAGGGGAGAAGGAGATGGGTTGATAGAAGGACAAGTAGAGGCAAGTGAGGGTTTATTAAGGAGAGGTGTGACCACAGCATGCGTAAAGGCTGCAGGATCAGTTGCAGTGGAGAGCGATAGGTTGAGAATATGAGAGATGGAAGCAATTACAGTGGAGGAGATGGAGTTTAGGAGATGGGTGAGAATAAGATCAGAGGAGCAGGTAGTGAGTTTGGAGGAGGAAAGAAGGTGTGTAGTTTCCTCATCAGAGATCACAGAAAGGGAAGAAAGGGTAGCAGAAGTTGAGGGCAAAAGTTGGGAGTGAAGGGGAGGAAGAGGGGATGGAGCTGTTCTTGTGGGGATATGCAGAATTGGAGTGTGATCTTGTAGACTTGGTTATGGAAACAGTTGGCCAAGATTTGGGCAGAAAGGGCAGGAGGGTTAGGAGGCGGAGGCACTTTGAGGAGAGAGTTGAGAGTTGTAAAGAGATGGCAAGGGTCAGAGGCAAGAGAGTTAGTCAGATGGACATAATAGTCTTGTTAGCAAGTGCTATAGCTGACTGAAAGAAGGCAAGTATGAATTTGAAGTGTAGAAAGTCTGCAAGGGTGTGAGATTTGAGCCAAGTGTGCTCAGCTGAGCGGGCACAGGAATGTAGATAGTGGGTGGTGGAAGAGAATCGGGGCTGAGGTACAGTACGCTCACAGGCTGTGACAGTGGAGAATGCAGTGTTATATGAAGCTACTGCCTCATCAACAGACTCAGATGACATAGTGGAGAAAAGAGATACTGAGACAGTAGTGGAGAGAGTCAGTGGGTCAATAGCATGAAGATTTCTAAAGAGGTTGAAGGAGAATGGGGGAGGTTGAGGCGGGGGGATGAAGAATGTGATGGTCAGATAAGGGAAGAACTGAGGTACAGAAGTTAGAGGGTAAGCAATTAGAGAAGAAGACAAGGGTGAGGCAATGGCTGTGCCAATGAGTGGGGGCAGTAGAGAAAATCTGGAGGTTGAATGAGGAGGTAAGGGAAAGGAACTTTAATGCGTAAGGGCCAGAGGGGTTATCAACATAAATGTTAAAATCCCCAAGAATAAGGGAGGAGGAAGATGAGTCCAGAAAGAAGGAACGCCATGAGTCAAAGTCAGTGAGAAAGGTAGAGGTGGATTTGTCAGGGTGTCAATAAATAACAGTTATCCAGAGAGGTAGTGGAGTAAAAAGGCGGATGGAGTAGACATCAAGGGAAGGAAAGGAGTGAGATTGAGGCAGAAGGAGGGATTGAAACTTGCCATTCTGGACAATATGCTAAAATCCTTAGCATAACATTGTTCAGCAGTCAAAAAGCAAATAGCATTGTAGAAATTAACCAAAAAAGGAATGAAGAATAAAACAAGAACAGCACAATGCCTCTGTATAGATCAATGGAGTGACTGCACCTAGAGTAATGTGTGTAGTTCTGGTTGCCCTTTCTCAAAAAGGATATAGAAAAGCTGAAAAAGCTACAGAAAAGGGCAACAAAAATGATAAATGGGATACTGTTATCTCCAGAGCATGCAAGGCTCTCCTGATGCAGCCTTATATTGTTTACTTTTGGCGAAACTTGAGTTGAGTTTAGTCTTGTGGCGGTTATTGCTTTACTTGTTCCCTTGGGCATTCACACACCAGATAAGTGATTTTGGTTTTAAATTTTTAAATGCATTCAAAATTTAAATAAAAAATGTAGGTGTGAGTGGGGACTTATAATTGAGTTTAGGAGGGAAATATGCTCGCCTATTGAGTCATTTATATGCAGCGAGTTTCCCTCACTGAAGTCCCCATTGCCTTCCTAAGTTGGTAAAATTAACACGGTGCATTTATTGAAGATAACTATCAGTATTGTTAAAAGATTAAGGGCCCGATTCTAGGAGTGGAAGGGGGCAGAGTCTGGGTAGATCATGGGCAGGCCGAGGCAGCAGGATGTACAGGGCCGATTCTGGTCATGGCCCTGTATGTCCTGTGGGGTCAGGGGGAACATGCTGCTTATTCTACCTCAAAGGTGATATAAGCAGCACTAACTGGGTGATCAGGGCTGGATCCCCCTCCTGGGGCCGGGGCCGGGTGTAGGTAGATCCCTGCTGCCCGATCCAGGCCCTGGTTGTGGGTTGGGCGGCAGGGAGGAAGAGGGTCGGGGCCGTGGTAGCCAGGGGAGCCTGGGGGAGGATGTCCCCGCAGGCATGCAGGGGCATGCTGGGCTGTTCTCATGCCCGATTCTGTATGCTGCAGGAGCATTTTGCTCCCACGGCACAGGATCGGATCCTAACGGCTCATCCTGCTTGGGGCCATCCGGATGGCCCAGACGTACCTCTTTCAGAATCGGGCTCCACGTGTTTCTTGTGGTGGTTACCCTCATGAAGTAAGGCTGAAGAGACTAGGGTTCTTTAGTTTGCAGAAGAGGCTACTGAGAGAATAATGAGAGGGGTGGAACAGATTAATAAGGAGTTATTCATACCTTCAAATTGTAGTAGGACTATTGGACGTTCTATGATGCAAACAATAAACAGTTTTAAAACAAATTGGGGAAATAATTTGTTCACTCAATGAACAATCAAGCTGTAGAACTTGCTCGAGGATGTGGCCAAGGTATCTGTCATGCTTGGGTTTCAAAGGGGTTCGGGCAAACTCTTAATGGAAAAGTCTATGCACAGTTATCACCCAAGTAGACCTTAGAAGGCTACTGCTTATCCCTGAAAGGGAGCTGCAAGGAATGGATCTATTCTTTGGGTTCTGCTGTCTATTTCATATGGGGGGTTTTTTCAGCTACATCATAGTGATCCAATTTGGCCACTCTCAGACACAGGATGCTGGGCTTGAAGGACCTCTGGTCTGTCCCAGCATGGCCTATCTTATGTTCTTATATTCAGTCACCATGGTGATATCACTGGGAACTTGCTGACCAAGGAACTAGAGCTGCATGATGCAAACCATTTACCAGACCATGTTCCTGTTAGTGACGGTCCCTTAGAAAGTACAAGTCCCTAAGAAGGAATAAACAAAATGACCAGAGCTTGTCATTTCCTTTGTAAAACAGAAGTAATTTTATCCCTCTCAAAGCATCCTCAACTCAATGCTTTTCAACAGAAGATGGGCAGGCTGAGAAAGTGTGGTAAGGTGCCTTCATGACTAAAGTATACCTAGATAGTTTGCTAGTCTCTGGGCTTCCAATCCTGGGGAGCCCACAGTTATGATAAAGCACACTAGCGGGCCTTTTCATCACATGCACTTACTTTGGAGATGTTTGGCATATTATTAACTAGATAAATACAGGGTGGGCTGGAATGGACAGGAAGGTTCATTAGTTAAGGTTTAATTCCTGTTCATGTATCAGGGCAGAACCCAAACTCGTGAAGAATTCTCTCAGAAGTCTCTTGAGTTGGCATGCCATTTAGGATTCCATTGTAGCAGATCAAAACAATAGAAAATACATGTGTTCTGATATTTAAACTCTGCAATTGGCATTTTTTACAATGCAAGCTACAGAATATAAATAAAATATGTATATTCAGCACTGTTATCCAGATAGTGGTTGGTGCTGAATATACATGTGCAGAATAATTTTATGAAGTTCCTCCTAATTAATTCATGTTTTTTCATGACTCCATCAAGCCTATTTTATAAAGAACAGTAGTTGCCTACATTTCTCTATAGAATAGTAGCATAAGTGGCCAAAGGTGCGCATTAATCTAAGGCACAATCAGTTATGCCAGGCCTAGAGCTAATGTAAATGCCCGCACCTAGATCTGTAATGAATACATGTACATTTTATTTTATTTATTTATTTAACAGGGTTTTTTGTACCGCCCTATCATAAAATTCAGAGCAGTTTGCATGTAATACGAACGAAGAAATTTACCTGGAACAAGGGTGCTAAACTTGGATGGTTATATGGGGTTCCAGACAAGTCACATGTTTAAGAGCAGTGAATAACATTAATGCAGCAAATGGTCTATACAAAGTAAGTAGCTAATTGTGGAGTGGGTTGAAGGATACAGAGTTAGGGGAAGGTCTATATCAGAGTGACCGTATACGGTGGGGAGTATCTTGAGAGGAGTTTATACTTGGAATGGGTAATCTGTCTGGGTAGGGAGATGCTAGTTTGAATTAGGAAGGGAATGCCAGTCTTTTATGGAGGAGGAATTGTGTTTACAGTCCGTTATAGTTAGGTATGGCCTGGTATTCAAGGGTGTGTCCATAATATTCCATGAAGAGAAACGCTTTTTTTGCTTTCCTGTAATTCGATAAGTCCTTAATGGCTCTTATTGAGGTAGGTAGTTCATTCCATAATGGCAGACCGTACAAGGAGAATGCTGTCTTACCTGTCATTTGCTTGGTTTTCATCTTGCTTGTAGGATGTCCAGAGTTTTATTATTTGAGATTCTTCTTATTCTATTCGCAGGTGTCTTCTCGATCATTGGTTATAGGACAAGTGGTGGGGGGTGGTGACAGATTGTTAATTATCTTGAAAATTATTAATAAAGTTTTGTATTTGGAATATGTAATTATTGGGAGCCAATGTAGCTGCTGTAGTGTGGGGGTTATGTGGAAATGCCTCGCTGTTCTGGTTACTATGCAAACTGCAGTGTTTTGCACCAGTTGGATTGGAAGTAATGTTTTTTTGGGAGACCTTGGTAAATTATATTACAATAATCTAATATGGGTGCTACAGACTGTTTTAAAGTCACTCTCACTGAGTAGAGGCTTAAGTTTGTGTATGCTTCTTAGTTTTTGGTAGGCTGTCTTGGTTGTTCTCTTGACGTGGGGCTGAAAGTTGAGTTGGTTGAACATAAATCCGAGGTATTTGACCTCATGCTTGACTGTTAGAGTTTAGTCTAAGATTTTTATGGACTCAGGTGGGGAGAATAATGTGTAACTGGTGATGTGTAGTGCTTCTGATCTTTTGAAGTTTATAGTGAGATTTTGTTCTTTGAACCATCCTGTCATTGCTTCAATGCATGAAGTGATCTGTGTGTAATCGGGTTGTTCAGTGTTTACTGGGGTAAAAACCATTATTTCATCTGCATATATCCTGCATTGGATTTTGTGTTGTTTTATAATGTTACAGAGTGGTTGTAAGTATATGTTGAAAAGCAATGCCGAAAGGGCTGAGCCTGGTGGAACACCCTGTCGTGTAAAAGGTCTTGATTGTTGGCTTCTGGATCTCACTTGTTGCTTTCGGTTTGATAGGTATGATAAGGATCAATTCATCACTGTTCCATGGATCCCTATTTCTTGAAGCCTTTGTAGCAGGATACTATGGTTGACAGAGCCAAAGGCTGCAGTAAGGTCGATAAATAATAGTAAAAAACCTTGTCATATGTTGCCAATACCAGTGATTAGGGTGTCCAGGAGCGATGTAACTTGTGTTTTCACACTGTGATAAGGTTTGAAATCGTACTGGTGAAGGTCTAGTGGAGCATGGCCATCTATGTGTTCCTGTATACAGTAATTATAGTACTTTATAATTTATATGCACACTTATGTGATCCACCATGCTTTGCCCAATTTCCAGTCAGATAACTATCCAGATAACTTTAGGGCAGGGCCGGCCCGTCCATTGAGCGAGAATGTTTTTTGCACAGGGCCCCGCGTTTGAGGGGGCCCCATGCAAAGAACATTCTGCATTAAAAGTACATTTTAAAATAAAAAAAAAGCTGGCTGCTGCCACTGCCGCCGCGGCAGCAGCAGAATCGAGTGTCCCGCGCCCCCAATGCCCGACAGAGCCCTCCCTCCCTGCATAAGCCCCTCTCTGCATCGGCTTTCAGAGCCACGAAGGGAGTGTTTCCCTTTCGCGGCTCTGTTAAGCATGTCGGGGCTGATGGGAAACAGGGGACACTCGATTCTGCCACAGCGGCAGCAGCTAGCTTTTTTTTTTTTCATTTTCCCTGGGCTGATGGGGGAAGGGGGGTTAGGACTGGTAATGGGCTATGGGGGGCTAGGACTGGAAATGTGCTGATGGGGGGTTAGGACTGGTAATGGGCTATGGGGGGGGCGAAGTCTGGAAATGGGGTGATGGGGGGTAGGACTGGTAATGGGCTATGGGGAGACTAGGACTGGAAATGGGCTGATGGGGTGGTCAGGACTTGAGGTGGGCTGATGGGGTTAGGACTGGTAATGGGCTGTGGGCTGATGGGGGGGTTAGGACTGGAAATGGGCTATGGGAGGACTAAGTCTGGAAATGGGGTGATGGGGGGTTAGAACTGGTAATGGGCTATGGGGGGCTAATACTGGAAATGGGGTGATGGGGTTAGGACTGGAAGTGGGCTGATGGGGGTTAGGACTGGTAATGGGCTATGGGGGGCTAAGAATGAAAAAGGGGTGATGGAGGTTAGAACAGGAAGTGGGCGGAATGGGGGCTTAGGACAGGTAATGGGCTATGGGGGGGAGCTAATACTGGAAATGGGTTGATGGGGTTAGGACTGGAAGTGGGCTTATGGAGGGTTAGGACTGGTAATGGGCTATGGGGGGCTAAGATTGAAAATGAGGTGATGGGGGGGTTAGAACTGGAAGTGGGCTGATGGGGGACTTAGGACTGGTAATGGGCTATGGGGGGCTAGGACTGGTAATGGGCTATGGGGGGGCTAGGACTGGTAATGGGTTGGGGGGTTGCTAGGACTGGAAATGGGCTGAGTGGAAGGGGAGGCCTGAACTGCAAATAGATGATGGGAACGGGGGCTTGGAATGGAAATGGGCTGAGTGGAAGGGGAGGCTTGAACTGAAAATAGCTGATGGGGAGGGGGGCTTGGAATGGAAATGGATTGAGTGGAAGGGGGGCTTGAACTGCAAATAGCTGATGGGGAGGGGAGCTTGGAATGGAAATGGGCTCTGAGGGGAGGGAGCTAGGACAGGAAATGGGCTGATGGAGGGGCTAGGATAGAACTGGAAATGGGCTGTTGGGGGGAGCTAAGATTGGAAATGTGCTGTGGAGGGGTTTGGATTGAAATGGACTCATGGAGGGGCTAGAACTGGAAGTAGGCTCATGGGGGGCTTGGATTGGAAATGGGCTGAGTGGAGGGGAGCTAGGATTTGACATGGACTGATGGTGGGGCTAAGAAAGGACTAGAAATGGGTTGATGGGGAGCTGGGATTGGAAATGAGCTGATGGAGGGACTCAGATAGGACTGGAAATGGGCTGTTGGGGGGCTAGGACTGGAAATGGGCTGATGCGGGGACTAGAAGGGAGTGGATGCTGGGTGGGGTTGGAACTAGAAGGGAGCTGATGTTGGGGGAGGATTAGAATAGGAAGGGGCTGGGAGAGTGAAATGGAGAGGGGAAAAATATTTTGTGTGGGAGGGAAGAAAAATCTACAATTGGCTGGGTATTGGGAGAGTAAGTGGGGATTGGGGATGGCAGGGTAAAATTTGAGTGGATGAAATAGGAATGAGGAAAGAGCAAAAGGAGAAAGATTAGAATGTTAAAGCAGATGTAGAGAGAGAATGGAAAAAAACTAGAAGAGAGAAGAAAAACAAATGGACAGCAGACAATGGAGAGTTAGCAGAAGACACGAAGAAACCAGAAGAAAGTGGCTGAAGCAATTGCAACTGAAAAAAAAATGCACAAAAGGTAGAAAGATGTCTCTTTATTTTGAATTTATTAACTGGAATATGTCAGCTCTGGGAAATGTGCATCATTAATGTCTGTGCTTTGTTTAGTACAAGAGGAAATTAATTTATAGTTTTATTTCTACATGTTGTTGTACATTCCAAGTTTGGCTTTTGGGGTTCCCAGTTTAATTATTGTCTTCCTGTTTCTAAATTGTGATTCCTTGTTTGGTGATGGTCTATATTCTGCATGTGTAACTGAGCTGAGGTATTCTGTTTATGTAATTCCTATTTGACATTGCCACTTGTTCTCTTTCCCCAGTAGGTCACCAGTAGGTCATGTATTGTTATTCTCTGAAATGTATTGGTTTAATATCTGCAGTGTTGCCTTTTGATACGTAGGGTTTGGTGCTTTGTGAGTCCTGGTAGTGCTGTTATGATACAGTGGGTTTGCTATGGGTTCTAAATGGGCAGTGTTTGTAGTAGTTCCTAATGTGCCTGGCGGTTGGCACTGTAGAAATCTTTTAGTCTTTCTTTATCTATACACTCATTAAGAGGCATGTTTACTAAAAGTTAGTGTATGGTACCGTTAAGCAAATATTTATGCAAATGAGGCCCATTATGCAAATGAGTCTCCACACCGAGTCTCCGCACATGGCCCTGCACCCCCCTTGGGCCACCCCTGCTTTAGAGACTTCATCAATTCGCAGAGCCTACGTCAGGGATTATGGCATGCAGGTAACCTTTTGGACATCAGCAACTAGAGGAAGGGACCTATCCAGTCATGATGGTTATGCTAACTGGTTAAAACCTTTGAGACCAGTAGTCTGTCAGGATAGCACCCCTTTATTTCCTGCCATTCATATCCTCTTATTAAGTTAGATAGCTGAGTATGGCTGTATCATTACATTAACTACATGGCTTCTTACTCAGTCCTCCAATGAAATATATATTGGGGACAATTTTCAATCATCACACTCATCATATTCATTTAGGGGGTCATTCCAGAACACGAATAAAGGGTTTGTATGTGTGGCGGGGATGTTTATGTGCTGAAAACATCTCAGACCGTTTTCAAAAACACTGCTGACATGCACATCCATGCTGCTAGCACAGGGATCTCAGAATGTGGGTAGGAGAGGGCAGAACGGGGCCATGGTCAGCTGCAGAGATGTAGAAAGTGTAGCCAGGAAAGGCCTGTGTATGTATGTAGTGTTTCCCGGAAATGTCCACGTTATTCCTGCTGAAACATCGTATAAGGCTAGGGCTTAAAAGAAATTCTGCTCTTGTTTGCAATGCGGCCCATATTGAGAAATATTTGTGACAAGCATGTCATGAACTGGTGTGACTGCAGTCTGGAAAAAACACAAGATGCAGTCTTAAGGTACAGGGAGCAGAGGTGAGGAAATGTTATAAGGCAGCGATGGCGAACCTATGGCACGCGTGCCAGCTGTGGCACGCGAAGGCCTTACAGCTGGCACGCGTGAAGGTCCGCAAAAAAAGAAAAAGCGGGCTCTGGCTGCTGCCGCGGACGCGGCAGCATGCAGTGTCCCGCGGGGCCCCCTCCGCCCGCTAAGCCCCTCTGCAAGGGCTTTCAGATTCGCGAGGGAGACAGCGTCTCCCTCGCGTCTCTGTTAAGCCCGTAGGGGTTAATGGGAAATTTCCCATCAGCCCCTTTAGACGCGAGGGACTGATGGGAAATTTCCCATTAGCCCCTGCGGGCTTAACAAGAGACGCGAGGGAGACGCTGTCTCCCTCGCGAATCTGAAAGCCCTTGCAGAGGGGCTTAGCGGGCGGAGGGGGCCCCGCGGGACACTGCATGCTGCCGCGTCTGCGGCAGCAGCCAGAGCCCGCTGTTTCTGTTTTTAAATTTGCCGGGGGGGGGGGTGTTGGGACTGGTGATGGGGGAGGGGGGGGGGCGTTAGGACTGCTAATGGGCTGGGGGGGGGGTTTGGACTGCTAATGGGCTGGGGGGGGTTAGGACTGCTAATTGGCTAGGAGGGGGGGGGGTTAGGACTGCTAATGGGCTAGGAGGGGGGGGGTTAGGACTGCTAATGGGCTGGGGGGGGTTTGGACTGCTAATGAGCTAGGAGGGGGGGGGGGTTAGGACTGCTAATGGGCTAGGAGGGGGGGGGTTAGGACTGCTAATGGGCTGTGGGCTGATGGGGGCTGTCTGGAAATGGGGTTGGGGGGTTAGGACTGCTAATGGGCTGGGGGGGTTTGGACTGCTAATGGGCTGGGGGGGGGTAGGACTGCTAATGGGCTAGGAGGGGGGGGGTTAGGACTGCTAAGGGGCTAGGGGGGGTTAGGACTGCTAATGGGCTTTGGGCTGATGGGGGAATTCTGAAAATGGGGTGATGGGGGTTAGGACATGAAATGGGCTATGGGGGGGGTTAGGACTGCTAATGGGCTAGAGAGGGGGGGTTAGGACTGCTAATGGGCTAGGGGGGGGTTAGGACTGCTAATGGGCTAGGGGGGGTTAGGACTGCTAATGGGCTAGGGGGGGGGTTAGGACTGCTAATGGGCTGGGGGGGGTTAGGACTGCTAATGGGCTGGGGGGGTTAGGACTGCTAATGGGCTGGGGGGGTTAGGACTGCTAATGGGCTAGGAGGGGGGGTTAGGACTGCTAATGGGCTAGGGGGGGGTTAGGACTGCTAATGGGCTAGGGGGGGTTAGGACTGCTAATGGGGTGTGGGCTGATGGGGGCTGTCTGGAAATGGGGGGTTGGGGGGTAGGACGGGTAATGGGCTAGGGGGGGGGGGTTGGGACTGGTAATGGGCTAGAGAGGGGGGGTTAGGACTGCTAATGGGCTAGGGGGGGGTTAGGACTGCTAATGGGCTAGAGAGGAGGGGTTAGGACTTGAGGTGGGCTGTTGGGTGGGGTTAGGACTGGAAATGGGGTGATGGGGGGATAACACTGGAGGTGGTCTGATGGGGTTAGGACTGGTAATGGGCTATGGGGGGGTTTAGGACTGATAATGGGCTATGGGGGGCTGGGACAAGAAATGGGCTGATGGGGAGGGGTTAGGACTTGAGGTGGGCTGATGGGGTTAGGACTGGTAATGGACTGTGGGCTGATGGGGGGGTTAGGACTGGCAATGGGCTATGGGGGGCTGACTGGAAGTGGGGGGTTAGGACTGGTAATGGGTTATAGGGGGGCTTAAACTGAAAATGGGGTGATGGGGGGTTAGGACTGGAAGTGGGTTGATGAGGGGGGGATAGGACTGGTATTGGGTTGGGGGGCTGCTAGGACTGGAAATGGGCTGATGCAGGGACTAGAAGGGAATGGATGCTGGGTGAGGCTGGAACTAGAAGGGAGCTGGTGTTGGGGGAGGATTAGAATGGGATGGGGCTGGGAGAGTAAAATGGAGAGGGGAAAAATATTTTGTGTGGGAGGGATAAAAAATCTACAATTGGCCGGGTATTGGGAGAGTAAGTGGGGATTGAGGATGGAGGGGTAAATTTTGAGTAGATGAAATAGGAATGAGGAAAGAGCCAAAGGAGAAAGATTAGTATGTTAAAGCAGATGTAGAGAGAGAATGACAGAAGAAAGGACAAATGGACAGCAGATGGAGAGTTAGCAGAAGACACGAAGAAACCAGAAGAAAGTGGCTGGAACAATTGCAACTGAAAAAAAATGCACAAAAGGTAGAAAAATATCTCTTTATTTTGAATTTATTAACTGGAATATGTCAGCTCTGGGAAATGTGCATCATTAATTTTTGCGCTTTGTTTAGTACAAGAGGAAATTAATATATAGTTTTATTTCTACAGTGTTGTTGTATATTCCAAGTTTGGCTTTTGGGGTTCCCAGTTTAATTATTGTCTTCCTGTTTCTAAATTGTGATTCCTTGTTTGGTGATGGTCTGTTCTGCATGTGTAACTGAGCTGAGGTATTCTGTTTATATAATTCCTATTTGACATTGCCACTTGTTCTTTCCCCAGTAGGTCATGTATTGTTGTTCTCTGAGATGTATTGGTTTAATATTTGCAGTGTTGCCTTTTGATAGGTAGAGTATGGTGCTTTGTGAGTCCTGGTAGTGCTGTTAGGATACGGCGGGTTTGCTATGGGTTCTAAATGGGCAGCGTTTGTAGTAGTTCCTAATGTGCCTGGCGGTTGGTACTGGATTATAGTAATGTAGAAACCTTTTAGTCTTTCTTTATCCATATACTCATTAAGAGGCATGTTTACTAAAAGTTAGTGTATGGTAACATTATGCAAATATTTATGCAAATGAAGCACCTTATGCAAATGGGGCTTTAATTGACGTGCTGGCACTTTGAGGAAATTCTTTGGTTTTGTGCGGCTGTTTGGGCACTCGGGCTCAAAAAGGTTAGCCATCACTGTTATAAGGTATAGACATATTAATAAATACCCTCACAGACAGAGTAAAAAGAGCAATAGTGGTTATTCAGGATATGTACTAATGTGCTGTTTGTGCTAAAGGAGCCAATCTATAGAACTCAAACAATTCCCATGTTCAGAAAAATGGGACTGCTGATGCAGAGATAATATGCCCGTATGCTGTGAGCAGGGAAAGGAGTCCTTTTTGGGTGAAAAATGGAGATCATAGTTGTAGTCCTGGTACCCCGTGTGATGATGTGGAGGAGTGGTCTAGTGGTTAGGACAAGGTACTTCAGGCCAGAGGGCCGGGGGTACAAGTCCCACCTGGGGACAGCAATCTCAGGCCAGAGGGACTGCAATTTCTAGTCCTATAGGCACTCCTTGTGGCCTTGGGCAAGCCACTTAACCCTCCATTGCCCATGTTCCCTGTAAGTATTAGTGTATGTGTCTCATATCCCCTTGTGTTAAATGTATCCCCCAATTGACCTGGTGAAAAGCAGGATATAAATATAAATAAATAAATAGCTGTCATGTATAGGTTTAAGGCATCCTTTTGGCAGAATCATGTTTTTGTGACAGAAAGAGAGAAAGAAATAAACAACATTACTCAAAACAATTCTCGTAGGAAAATTAGGAAGGGCAATATCATTTCTCCCGTCTTCATCTTCTAAATTTTCAGCAGTAGGCTCAGGAGCACAGAAAGTTCTAATCAGAAGTGAATTTATATTAAGACCATACCATCTCGGTTGGTATCCATCTGACGAAAGATTTTTTCTGTTCTTTTCTCTGGTGTTGACTCATCTTCCGGCATTTTCATTACCGAAGAAACCATCTTGTAGATTGCCTAAATAATTTAAATGAGTACATTAATATATCACATAGAATGCCACCACCACTGATGCTTTCGCCACACAACTTTAGTAACATGTGACAGGTACTTATATCTGTATTCCAGTCTCATACTTCCTTATGAGAGAAAAGAGAGAGGATTTTATTACAGCATGCATGCAAAAACAGAATGTGCATACTTTTTCCTCCGGGGGTACTTCTGCTTTGAAAATTACCCCAGGGAATTTATAAACATATAGTTTATACCTGTTCTTTAAGAAAAATTCAGCCTATGGTCAAAACCACCAAATAATGCTAAAGTAATAAGGTCAGACCAAAATCATCTAAAGGCCAATTGAAAAACATTTATTGTCGGAATCTTTGTTTTGAAAGGCACCAGTCCTTCAAACAACAAAATTTCCTTTTTAAGTTATTTGTGAGGGCATAAAAAAAGCCGAAATATGTGTAATCACCACCAAGTGTAACACAAGAAAACTTAAAATCAAAAGCTAAACTTAGCTCTCATGATCAAAGCCCATTCCTCCAAGGCTTGGTAGATGCAATCTATGCAGATCCAGCTTTTACTGAAGCAAATCCATAGAAAAGTGGATTTTCTATGGTGGAATAAGTCCCCCTGAAGACGGTGATCGGGCCCGGCAAACCAACACACCGAGGTGATCAGCAACAGGTGATACCCCTCCGCCCAATCCCAGCCATGGAAGACCACGCCGAGAGTCGGGCGGAGGGGAAATGTGGCTGAGAGCGGCATTGGGCCTTCATTGCTCTTGCTGGGTATCCTGTGCCAGGGCAACAGGACGCCACAGCACCAGGAGCCCAGCAAGAGCACAGAGACATCTGGACATGCAGGGCAATGGATGTCCTGTGCTTCAGAATTGGGGCATGCACGGGTCATCTAAGTGCCCGATTCTGCAGCCGCAGTAACAGCTTTTACTACATCCTCCGGTAACAAATTCCAGAGTTTGTATAGTAAAAAGCTGTTAGTATAGCTGGGTTTAAAGAAGGTTTGGACAAGTTCCTGGAGGAAAGGTCCATAAACCATTATTAAAGGGGACCCAGAATATCCACTGCTTGACCCACTACAAGCATTGCGGAACCTGTGACTGTTGAGGAAACTGCTAGGTACTTCTGACCTAGATTGGCCACTGTTGGAAACAGGATACTGGGCTTGATGGACCTTGGTCTGACCCAGTATGGCATATCTTATGTTCTTATGTAAAGCAAATAGAATGCTAGGAATCATGGGGAAAGGAATGGAGAAAAAATACAAAGATGTTATAATGCCTCTGTATTGCTCCATGGTGTGAGTGCACCTTGAGTATTGTGTGCAATTCTGGTTGCCATATCTTAAAAAGGATAGAGCAGAATTATAAAAGGTACAGAGAAGAGCCATCAAAATGATAAAGGGGTTGGAAGGATACCCCTATGAGTAGAGGCTTAAAAGGTTAGGTACTCTTCAACTTGGCGAAAAGACGACTGAGGAGAGATATGATAGAGGTCTATAAAATACTGAATGGAGTGGAATGTGTGAATGTAGATTGATTGTTTACTGCTTCAAAAAGAAGAAATACTAGGGAACATGCAACAAAACTACAATATGACTCATTTAAGACTAATAGGAGAAAATGTTTTTCACTCAACACGTAATCAAATTCTGGAATTCGTTACTAGAGGATGTAATAAAAGTTGTTAGTGTAGCTGGGTTTAAAAGAGGTGTGGATAAGTTGCTGGAGGAAAAGTCCATAAACCATTATTAAAGAGGTCCAGGGAAACTGTTTACCCTGGGATAAGCAGCATGGAATCTGTATATCTTTTTGGGAACCTGACAGGTACTTGTGACCTGGGTTGGCTGTTATTGGAAACAGGATACTGGGCTTGATAGACCCTTGATCTGACCCAGTATGGCTTCTCTTATGTTCTTATGAGAACACCTCTATTCAGTCCGGGTAAAGTTATGCACATAAATTTATGCATCTATCAGGAGGGAAATTTTATAACAGCGTATTTTTACACATAAACAGTGGTTTGCCCATGGAAATGCATTTTCATATTGCCCTACCAGTAAATGCCTAGTATCACATTTTGATGGCATTTTAAATCTAAATAAAGCTAAGGACCCTTTTCAATAGCTCCTAGCATGCACTAGTGGGTATTATTGGCATGCGCTATCTGCAGGCCTAAGCTAAAAGTAAAGTAGCAGTGGTGATCAGCAGCCGGCGCATGTGTAGGAATGCTGAATATACATATTCATTTAAGTGCCTCAGCCAGATTGTAAATTAAAATGCTGATCACCACCATTGAATATTACTCCCAGAGATATTAAGAGGGTATGATATGGGTGTGGTTCATGTGGACCTTAAAACGTATATGTGTATTTCCTATGTTTAAGAACAATACATATATAATTCAAAAAAATTCCCACCAGCATTTACACCTGCTCTGAGTCACACTTAACTGCCAGCTAACTAATAAGGACAAGAAAATAAGAGATGCCATACTAGGTCAGAACAAGGTCCATCAAGCCCAGGATGCTGTTTCTAACAGTGGCCAATCCAGGTCACAAGTACCTCATTTGGACTCAGAGTTTAGAGACACGATTGATGGTACTATTGTGCATACCTCTCTTGTGTTCAAAACCATGTCAAAAAGTAAAAAAAAAATCAGTTCTGGAGTTCAGATCTTGGATGGGCACTTTTGCAAAATCTGCTACATACAGGTGCCAGTACTTACACACAGAGTGATGCCGCTCTGTTTTTTTTAACATATTTTGTTTTGTAAAATGGCTCTTTGCATTATATGTGCTGCCGAATGCATGTAGTTTTTCTATGGCCTTATGCACATTTTACAAAAGGTTCCACATTCATTGTCAAATTTGAACATGCTGATTTGGATACTCCTCTTCCAACACAGATGTCCTTTACAAAATTGGGATGCTACTTTACTGTTTTATTTCTAAATATTTATAAAGCCAGTTTTCAGCCTTCCTGTAGATCTTGCAAGTCTGTAGGTATTATGTACCTGTGGGTCTTCAACTCAATTTTCAAAGGGGAAGTCTCATGGGGTCTCTCTGAAAATCCATAGCAAGCTTGTGCTACATGGAGTCATTATCCCATGCTCATTTTTCCCAGTCCACGCTACCCCTGTTCCAAGCATTGCTCTTTTTCTCCACGAGGAAATGTATATACACCCACTGAGGAGGATCAATTTTGAAAGTTTTTTTTCCTACATCTCTGATGGTTTGTTCTGCATATAAATTAAACAGATAGGGGGAAGTATGCCTTGTCGTACAACTTTGCTGATTTTAAACCATTCTGTTTCTCCTTGTTCCATACGAAATGTTGCTTCTTGATCAATGTAAAAGTTGTTCAAGAGAACGATCAACTGTTCTGGTATGCCCATGCTTCTTAATGTGGCCCAGAGTTTCTCATGGTTTACATGGTCAAAAGCCTTGCTGTAGTCAATAAAATATATATCCTTTTGGTATTCTTTTGTCTTTTCAAGGATCCATCTCACATTCGCGATGATGTCTCTCGTTCCTCACCCTTTCCTGAACCCTGCTTGCACTTCAGGCCGTTCTCATTCCAGGTATGGTTGCAGTCTCTGCTGAATCATTTTGAGTAGAATCTTGCTGGAATGTGGGATCAGAGTGATTGTGCGATAACTTACACAGTCAGTTGGATCACTTTTCTTTAGTATTGGTATAAACACAGATCTTTTCCGATCAGTTGGCCATGATATTGTCCTCCAAATTTCCTGGCAGATCCTTGTAAGTATTTTAACAGCTGCATTGGATTGCTGTAAGACTTCAATGGGAATGCCATCAATGCCTGGTGCTTTTTTCTTTGATAAGGCTTTCAAAGTTGCTTAGACTTCTTTTTTCATCACCAATGGTTCCTGATCATAAGGTACAGGTTGAAATGGCTGTTGGTCCACTTGATCTTTATGGTATAATAACTCTATATATTCTTTCCACCTTTTCTTCATATTCTCAGCATCATTCTACATGGATCTTTGAGGATTTTGTATATTCAAGGCTGAAATTTTTTCTTTAACTCCCGTACCTTTTGAAAAGCCATTCTTGTTCTTCCTCTAATAGTTTCTGATTCTATTTCCTTGCATGCATTATTGTAGTACTTCTCCTTGTCTTGCCTTGCTGCTCGTTGGAAATCTCTGTTGAGTTCTACAATTGCCTTTCTTTCTCCTCTGGCTTTTGCTTCTCTGCATTTCTGGGCAATTTTCAGAGTTTCTTCGGTCATCCATTTTGGCCATTTTTGCTTTTTCACCTTTTGTAGAGATTTCTCATTTCCTTCCAAAACAACCTTCTTGATGTCATCCAATAACTCTTCTGGAGTTCTGTCATTTGTATCTAAAGCAGCAAATAGATTTTGCAGGCAGTCTTTATATTCCAGTATATTTTCAGGGTCATATTTTGCTAAATTCATGAGTGTCTTGCTCTTTTTGAACTTTAGCTTGAGTTTGCATACTAGTAGTTGGTGATCTGTACCACTTTCAGCTCCAGGTTTTGTCTTTCTTGATGTTATAGAGCTTTTCCATTGTTGACTTCCACAGATGTAGTCAATTTGGTTTTTAAACAATTCATTGGATGAAGTCCATGTGTCCCATCACTGCTTGCGTTGCTGGAAGAAGGTGTTTGAGATTAATAGATCATTGGTATTGCAAAATTCTATCAGTCTTTCTCCAGCTTCATTTCTGTTGCCAAGTCCATATTTTCCAACCACTCTGCCTTCTTCTTTCTTGCCAACGTTTGCGTTCCAGTCACCCATGACTATCAGGATATCCTGTTTGCATGTTCTGTCAATTTCAGCTTGTACTTGTTCATAGAACTCATCAATTTCATCCTCTTCTGCAGCTGTTGTTGGGGCATATACTTGAATTATAGCTGTGTTGATGAGCATTCCTCGTAGACGAACAGAAAGAAAGTGTTCACTTATTGCATTAGATTTCATTATAATTCTTGCAAGTTTCTTCTTAATTATAAATGCAACACCATTTCTTCTTTGTCTTTCATTTCCAGCATAGTAGACCATATGATCATCAGATGCAAAGTGCCTGATGCAGTCCATTACAGTGTGCTGACACCCAACAGATCGAGTTCTACAAGTTCCATTTCATTCTTGACAACCTCCATCTTCCCTTGGTTCATGCTTCGTATATTCCATGTTCCGATATGTAAGACATCTTTGCAGCTTCTGATTCTCATTTTATGCGCAACTACATCTTGGTTTGCAGCTTGTCGTGCTGTGAGGGCTTGCGTGCATCAGTGATGCTGAGAGCTAAACTATCGGTAGTTTAACTACTGGCAGGGTCTCCCAAGATGGACAGGTCTCAGCTGAGGTGCCAGACCAAGACAAACCACCCATCTGGGCAGCAGCAGAATGGGACAGTGTTGACGGCGGAGGATCACATTTTTGTGACAACGGCAACAACACCAAACTTAAACTGCGTGGAAGAAAGGCCCGGCAATCTACTTCTGTATCTTGCCATGAAAACCTAATGGATAGTTACAACAAAACAAATTGTGCTATGGTGCTGGAAGATGAGACCCCCAGGTCAGAAGGCACTCAACTAGCTACTGGGGAAGAGCTGAAGACTTTTCAGAGTAAAGCCAGCATTTATGATGTGGTTGGATCAAAGCCCTCGAGAAGTCTAACTGCTGATGTAGCTGCGCATGAAATGAGAGTCAGAAGCTGTAAAGATGTCTTACACATTGGAACATGGAACGTACGAAGCATGAACCAAGGGAAGTTGGAGGTGGTCAAGAATGAAATGGAACGTGTACAACTTGGTCTGTTGGGTGTCAGCGAACTGAAATGGACTGGCATGGGGCACTTTGCATCAGACGATCACATGGTCTACTATGCTGGAAATGAAAGACAAAGAAGAAATGGTGTTGCATTTATAATAAAGAAGAAACTTGCAAGAACTGTAATGAAATACAATGCAGTCAGCGAACGCTTAATCTCTATTCGTCTACGAGGATTGCCTATCAACACAACTATAATTCAAGTATATGCCCCAACAACAGCTGCTGAAGAGAATGAAATTGAAGAGTTCTATGAACAAGTACAAGCTGAAATTGACAGAACATGCAAACAGGATATCCTGATAGTCATGGGTGACTGGAACGCAAACGTTGGCAACAAATAAGAAGGCAAAGTAGTTGGAAAATATGGACTTGGCAACAGAAATGAAGCTGGAGAAAGACTGATAGAATTCTGCAAGACCAATGATCTATTCATCTCAAACACCTTCTTCCAGCAACACAAGCGGCGACTGTACACATGGACTTCACCGAATGGATTATATAAAAATCAAATTTACTACATATGTGGAAGTCAACGACGGAAAAGCTCTGTAACATCAACAAAGACAAAACCTGGAGCTGACTGTGGTACAGATCATCAACTACTAGTATGCAAACTCAAGCTAAAGTTGAAAAAGAGCAAACCACTCATGAATGCAGCAAAATATGACCTTGAGAATATACCACTGGAATTTAAAGACTGCCTGCAAAATCGATTTGCTGCTTTAGACACAAATGACAGAGCTCCGGAAGAGTTATTGAATGACATCAAGAAGGTTGTGTTGGAAGAAAGCGAGAAGTCTCTACAAAAGGTGAAAAAGCAAAAACGTCCAAAATGGATGACCGAAGAAACTCTGAAAATTGCCCAGAAACGCAGAGAAGCTAAAGCCAGAGGAGAAAGAAAGACAATCGCAGAACTCAACAGAGATTTCCAACGTGCTGCAAGACAGGACAAGGAAAAATACTACAATGACACTTGCAAGGAAATGGAAGCAGAAACTATTAGAGGAAGAACAAGATCGGCTTTCCTAAAGCTACGAGAGTTAAAGAAAAAGTTCCAGCCTCAAATTGGAATGTTACAAGATGCTCAAGGTTCTATGTTGAATGATGCTGAGAAGAACAAGAAAAGGTGGAAGGAATATACAGAGTTTTTATATGATAAAGATCAAGTGGACCAACAGCCGTTTCAACCTGTACCTTATGATCGGGAACCATTGGTGATGAAAGAAGAAGTTGAAGCAGCATTGAAAGCCTTATCAAAGAACAAAGCACCAGGCATTGACAGCATTCCCATAGAAGTATTGCAGCAATCTGATGCAGCTGTTACCGTACTCACAAGGCTCTGCCAAGAAATATGGAAGACAACATCATGGCCAACTGACTGGAAAAGATCTGTGTTTATACCAATACTAAAGAAAGGTGATCCAACTGACTGTGGAAATTATCGCACAATCGCTCTGATCCCACATGCCAGCAAGATTCTACTGAAGATTATTTAAAAGAGACTACAACCATACCTGGAACAAGAACTACCTGAAGTGCAAGCTGGGTTTAGGAAAGGGCGAGGAACGAGAGACATCATTGCGGATGTGAGATGGATCCTTGAAAAGACTAAAGAACACCAAAAGGATATCTATTTGTGCTTTATCGACTATAACAAGGCTTTTGACTGTGTAAACCATGAGAAACTCTGGGCCACATTAAGAAGCATGGGTATACCAGAACACCTGATCGTTCTCTTGTGCAATCTGTACATTGACCAAGAAGCAACAGTTCGAACGGAACAAGGAGAAACAGAATGGTTTAAAATAAGCAAAGGTGTAAGACAAGGCTGCATACTTTCCCCTACCTGTTTAATTTATATGCAGAACAAATCATCAGAGAAGCAGGATTGTATGAAGACAACAGAGGTGTGAAGATTGGTGGAAGACTCATCAACAACCTTCGCTATGCTGATGATGCCACATTACTGGCTGAAAGTGAAGATGATCTGAAACATTTGCTTCTCACAATCAAAGAACATAGGGGGATGTTTACTAAAAACCGCAAAGGTGCGCGCCGCACAATAGCGCACGGAAACGCGGCACCTAAACGCTCTTAAACGCTCTTAAACGCCCCGGACATGTGCGATGAAGCCCCGTGCATGTGCGCGACACACTAACGGGCCCCGCACAAGTACGGGCCCGCAAATGTCCGATAGAGGCGTGGAAAGGCTAACTGAGGGCGGAGGAAGGCCCCCGAGGGGCGGAGAGACGGGGTTAATGGGCGGGGAAGGGGAGGGGAGAGGCCCCTCGCACAGTTGCGGGGCCGAATTTACAAGTAAAAAATAGCGCGAGTGAAACACTCGCGGTAGAGGGCATTTAAAGGGAAGAGAAACCATTTCCGTCAGCAATGTAGAGCAAAACCGGGGAAACCTGTAAAACGTGAGCAGTGTGATACATGTGCACAGCACAAAAGTGCTATTAAAACTAGAAAATGACCAGCACAAAAATATTAAAAACAGTAAGTCAGCTGGGGAACAGTGATAGCCATGGGAAAATATAACAAATACACCCAGGAAGGTTCCAGAAACAGGAAATGAATGTCGGAAGGGTCAACGGAGCGGAGACCTTTCCAAAAAACATGTCCGTTGTTTGGAGTTGTCCTGGGAGTGTTTTATATGGTTGGCCATTAATATCACTGTTGCCCAGCATGGTTATATGTCATCCCCCTCTCTTGTGGTCAATTGCGGGGTTTATTTGCAAGTGTGTCACCAGACAGGGTGAATGAGCCCACAGTCAAAATGTGCAGAGCAGGGGTTGAGACTCCATCCTGCAAGGTTAACTATCTCCAGGGACTGCATAGTCTCCGTGGCCACAGTGTGGTGCAGCAGACAGAGCCAGTACCTCTAGGACCAGAGGGCAGAGGTTCAAATCCCAGCTGGGGCACCTGCCAGCCCAGTCCCTATATTTTACCCACCACCAAGCAGAGATAGCACAGACACTCCTGTATTGCAGGGAACATAAGCATAGTGCAAACACCCACATTTTGCCCTACACTGCACACCCCCCATAACAATGAGCCGTACCTACAGCCCAGTCCCACAAATGCAGTCCCGGAGTGCCACAACGCAAGCAGGTCATATGCTGTCCCTGAGAGAAGGACATGCCAGCATGTTGGCGGACGAGGACAGGTGGTGGAGGGGGTAGTGGGTGCTAGCCACAGAAGACAGTGGCCTAGCCATGTGCAGGCTGACACTGTCCACTGCAACAAACAGGCCCTGTGGGATGTACAGTCATGGTCTGCCCAGGGAATACAGCCTATCCATGGCAACACGGTGGTGCAGTGCACACAGACAGTGTATGCAAGAACAGAACGTCACCGGTTCAATGCCCAGCTGGAGTAACCGACAATCCTCTCCACATATTTATCACACACCCACACCGTGGTAGTGAGGACATATGCTACGCATTGGTAATACCCCTCTATTTTACCCCCCTGAGCACAGACACCATGAACTGGTGCATTACCCAGAGCAGAGTCTCCCAAATGCAGTCCTGGAGGGCCACACACCATTCTGGTTCCATGCTGCCCCTAATACAAATGCCAGTGCTGCATATCTATGAAACACCCCCATGGCATGTAGATGTAGCTCATACATATTCATGAGGGACAGCACTAAAATACGAATAGTGTGTGGCATACCAGGACTGGGGTTGGGAACCCCTGCTGTAAAGCAGCAGCCAAGAGGGGCAGACACACCCACACCCACACCCACATGCCCCATTGGCCAATGCCCCCTGGAGAGGCAGGACATTGGGCCCTGCATGCATCTCCCATTACCAGCACCTGCATACCTTAGCAATGCCACCCTATACCTGGGTACACGGTACACAGCCCTCAAATGTTTGCTAGGAGTAATGGTAGATAGACATTCCTACATGAAGCACTGTTTGCTCTCTGAGCAACATCAGAACAAAATACTAATACAGCTGGGGAACACTGATACTATTGATGGGCAAAAACTAAAAACACACCCAGGAAAGCCCCAGTAGAAGGACAGGAGCTGTGGAAGGGGCTATGGAGCGGAGACCTGACCAAAATTCACTTCCGTGTGTCTCAGCTGTCCTGGGAGTGTCTGTTATGGTTGTCCATAAACATCACTGTTGCTCTGCTTGGTTACATTCATTCCCCCTTTGTCGAGGTCAGTTGGGGGAGTTATTTGCACCCTTGTCACCAGACAAGGTGAAAGACCCCACATCACAAATGTGCATAGCAGGCATGTTGACTCTGTTGGTCAGGTCTGCCATCCACAGGGACTGCATTGTCTCTGTGGCCACAGTGTGGTGCAGTGGACAAAGCCAGTACCTCTAGTTTCTGAGGGTCACAGTTTCAAATCCCATCTGGGGCTCCTGCCAACCCAGTCCCCATATTTTACCCACCGCTAAACAGAGAGAGTAAAGACATACATTTATTGCAGAGAATATAAGAATGGTGCACACACACATTTTGTACCCAACACTGCACACACACCATAACAATGGCCATTACCTAGAGCAGAGTCTCCAAAATGCATTCCTGGAGTGCTACAACGCACACATGTCATCAGCTTTTCCAAGATAAGCACATGGCAGCATGTTGCCGGAAGGGTACAGGTGGTGAAGGGGGCAGTGCCTGATAGCCACAGAAGACAGTGGCCTAGCCATGTGCAGGCTGGCACCGTCCACTGCAACAGATAGGCCCTGTCGGATGTACAGTCATGGACATCCCAGAAAATCCAGCCAATCTGTGGCAGCACAGGGGTGCACTGCACACAGACAGTGTGTGCAAGAACAGAAGGTCACAGGTTCAAAGCCCTGCCAATCCTGCCCACATATTGTTTCCACAACGAAAATGTGATAGTAAGGATAATCCTTTATTGCTGGGGACATATGCATTGGTCATACGCCTATCTTTCACCCCACTGATCACGGACACCATGACCAGGGCCACGACCTACAGCAGAGTCTCACAAATGCAGTCCTGGCGGACCACACACCATTCCTGTTCCATGCTGCCACGCATAGAAATGTTTGTGTGTCATATCCCTGCACCACCGCCATGGCATTTAGATGTAGCACATGCATATTCATGAGGGACAGCAGGAAAACCAGAACAGTGTGTTGTAATCCTGGCCTACATCTGGGAACCTCTGCTGTAAAGCAGCAACCAACAGGGGCAGACACACCCACACCCACAGGCCACATTGGCCAATGCCTCCTGGAGAGGCAGGACATTGGGCCCTGCGTGCATCTCACAATACTAGCATGTGCATTCCTTAGCAATGTCACCCTACACCAGGGTATACGGTACACAGCTGTCAAATGCTTGCTATGAGTACTGGCAGATAGATAACCCTACGTTACGCAAATTATGCTCTGTGAGCTCCATCATGACAATCATTCTGTTGTCTGCAGTGGGTGCATCAGGTCTGGTCTCAGACAGTGTTTACCACCCTGGGGAGTGACACCCAACGGTATTGCGTACCATATCCATGCCTGTACTGTGCCCAGGACTGGTGTGGTGGCCAATGTTGACAAACGCCTCTATAGTAGCACAATGCTGGCATACGTGTGTGAGTGTGTGTCTGTCTATACAGTGTGTGTTGGCTGCAAACACCTTCCACAGCCCACACTGCCAGCACTGTTGCCAGTATTGGCCTGCCAATGTGCATAATGAGCAGCAAGGTACCATGGGTATAGATCAGACAGGGTGGGATGGCCAGGATGCATCTGCACAGGGCAGAGGGCAATGGCTGGGACACTGTAGTGGCTGGCCACCACCCACACAGACAGGGTGGCCTCTGTATGTGCTGCTGGGGTTGTACAACACCCTGACTGTGCAGTGACGACAGCATGGCTAGGCACCCCCATAGTGATAGTATCTCTGTCATGTGATATATATGGGTTGTGTTTTGGGGCCCAGTCACTGACCTATCTGCTGGTGTGCACGGCCATCCTAGTTCTGGGTGCATGCATTTCCAACAGGACCAACTAGCAGACTGTCCTTAGTTGGTTTGTGTCCTGATGGAGTGCTGTGCAGCGGGTGATGGCTTGCTGCGGGAGAATATCAGATAGTGGTGGGGCCCAACGTAGCATATCAAGGCATACTGTCTGTCAGATATTATGTCAGGGATGTGCATGTCTAACAGGACTAACTAGCAGATTGTCCGCAGCTGGTCTGTGTCCTGATGGAGCGCCTTGCAGGGTGCAGTGGCTGATGGCTTGCTGCAGGACAATATCAGATAGTGGTGGGGTGCAACCGAGCACATACAGGCCTAATGTCTGTCAGATATTGTGTTATGGATGTGTATACAGCTGCCATGACTGGCCTGTAGGGTGTCTCTTTCACAGTAGGACTGGGGTTGATGGTCTACTCTGCTGCCACCATTGCAGGGAGGTAGCATTTAGAGAGGAGACCCTGTGTTGCAAAGGAGGAGGGGGACAAATGGTGGTACCTAACCCACCTAGGTATCCATAAGGGGTTCCCCAGACTCAGACCGACAGAGATATCCAAGTTGTTTCTGCAGAAAAAACCTATCTCACAGAGTAATAGTGCATTGGAGCTCTGCCATGGCCTAAATTTGCCGTGGAGGGTGTTGTGGACCTGGTCCTGGGTGCCTCATCGCACCCTTAGGGTGAGCACAGTACCCGCACAATGTGACGGTGTGTAGCTACTCTGTGCCAGTACAACACCCACTCAGTACACCCTACCAGGCCGAGTTGATGTGTGGGTGCACACGGGCACATCCCCATACCAGGCCTGGAGCTGTCAGGTTGCAGTCCCCATCCTGTGTGCATCTGTGGACTGGTGATTTGCATGTGCAGTGCATCATGGGCACGGGTGGCCAAACCCTATCCACCTCACAACAGCAGACTGTCTGTGAGGTGACGTGCAGGCTTTCTGCAGCCAGCCATGGCTTTTGCTAACAGCTATAGTGCTGTAGTCCAAAGGTTATGTCACTGCCTGTGTAGCCAGAGGATATGGGTTCAAAACCACAGTGTGGTAATGTGATAGGCTTGTCCATCTCAAATCCACCTATTTTTATGCATGATAAAACACCCGCGGCATACTGTACCCATAAGGTGTGTCTGAGGGTGCTTTATAGGGCGCCCTATAGGCCACCTTATGGTTGCCATCCATATAGTGTGCACTATACATTATCCTGTGTGGCAACATATATGGTGCCCTATAGGGGACATTCTAGGGTGCGTTGGCGGACAGTGCACTGTAACATGTGCCCTATGGGCCGCCTTATGTTAACATGCTGTGAGAGTGCGTTTGCTAGTAGTGATACAAAAAGAAAAAACGCCACCTACACCACAACACAACATAATACATACTGTTTTAGCCAGCCGTGTTCACTGGGCACTGTGAGGTATTGAACCGCTGATCCCTGCATCAGTGGTCACTGTTTCAAACATTGTGCTGTGGCTCTGTTCCTGTGCGTGGATATCAGCGAGACCCCTTATGCCGCACAAAACGCCCATAATTAACAGTACGCCGCCCAGGGGGCGGAGCCTGATGTCCAGCGGGTAAGACGCTTCGCGTTGAAGCTCCCGAGAGGCCTACTTAGAATCCTGACTTAATACCTATACAAACTTACTATTTCGCTCCGAGCTGACCGGGGTACATCGGGGGGGATGGCGGCCCATAAACCAGCGCGCTTGGACTTCGGGTCTCCTTCTTCTTCTCACGGAAAACGCTCCAAAACAGAGGTGTCCTCCCCACAGAAGATGGCTCCATTTCGTGAAAACCCCGAAATGCACCTGGAGATTTTAGAGGAAATACGCGGCGTGAAGGAATTGCTGCAGTCCAATGGAGAAGCGCTTCGAGCCATGCGAGAAGACTTTGGAGTGCTCCAGGACCGACTTGAAAGTCTCTCATTACGGCAGGACAATATGGCGGGGGTCCTCGACTCGCACGTGGTGCGCTTGGGCAAACTGGACCAGGCTGAGCGCCAGATACAGAATCTTCAAAAGGAGTTAGAAGATAGCAATAATCGAGCCCGTCGCAACAATGTGAGGCTCATTGGAATACCGGAGGGGGTGGAAGCCGGAGATATAAGAGAATTCCTGCTCAAAACTCTTCCCTCCTTGCTGAAGATCACTTTTCATAGAGAACTGGAAATCGATCGTGCGCACCGTGTTCCTACCCACATGGCGCTCAACCGAACGACCCCCCGGCCTATTATCTTTCGCTTGCTACGATATCAACAAGTGGAACAAATTTTAAATGCTGCCCGGACGAATCATCATTTGGAATTTGAAGGTCACAAAGTCTCCTTCTTCCCTGATTTTACAAAGCCCACCGTTGACCGTCGGAAGAAACTCCTTGCTTTTCGCCCTCGACTTCAACAGCTACAGGCTCGCTTTGGCCTGTTGTATCCAGCGAAGCTCCGCGTGACTCTTCACAACCAAACCAGGACATTCGAAGATCCTGATCTACTGTCAACATTTTTGGACTCCAAAGAAGCAGAGCAGATGCGTTAATCCAAAAACTTGGACTTTTATCTGCCGGCTCTGTCCGCCATTTTGAAGGGCCCGATGCGGCGGTCATAGCCAAGCACAGAGACTACCTGGACTTTCTTTCTTTCTCTATATGACCTTTTGTTTTTTGGTCTCCTATCCCTCCATGATGTGTGCCTCGGTCGGATTCGGAGCACGCACAGTCCTACAGGTCATGTGTTGTTTTTTTTTTTTTCAATTTTGGCCTTCTCTGGGGTTTCTCCCCGCAGACACATGGTCGCCAGTAATTTCTGGGGTTTTGCTTCTTCTCTACCGCACTGCGGTTTTCTTTTTTAATGTGGGGCGCTCCATTGTATTATCTTAGCCTATTTTCTTTCATGTCATATGTACAGCCAGATACAGTCAATATGAGGGACATTGTGAAATTATGTGCGCTATCATGCTCAGAACTTTTAATTTTCTGAATGGCCTTATGTAAAATTTTATCATTCAACGTAAAAGGCATTAATAGTTCAATCAAAAGGAAGAAAATCCTTAGCTATCTTAGCCATGAGCATGCTGATTTTGTGTTTCTTCAGGAAACGCATCTAAACTCTGCTGCAACACTGCAACTCAATGCTAAGTCTAACATGGTGGCTGCCTATTTTCCCGCCGTTTCCAAACGGTGCGGGGTAGCCATTCTGGTTAAGAAGTCTTTGCAAGCTACTGTAATAGATACTAGCGCTGACAAGGAGGGTAGATGGGCCCGTGCACACCTTAAGGTTGGAGATAGTGAATTCATGTGTATTTGTATTTATGCCCCGAATGTAGACGACCCTGCTTACTATGCAAGTATTGCGCAGTAGGCATAGGCCTCTGCCAATGCTCCATCAATACTTGGTGGTGATTTTAATCAAGTGTTCCATCACTCTTTTCTTCTCAAACAAGGCGCTCGTTGGCTGGAAGATCCAGTATCGAGTAGACCTCTGTGACTAGACATAGAAGTGGATCTTTGCAAACCGATTCCTCTTACTTTTCTCCCTGGTATGACTCTCCCATCAGACTCCCACTATCCCCCAATGCTTTTAGACACCTTAGGTGCCTTTAATACTCTAATGCACTCTTTAGACTCCTGACTCTGTCCGTTCGACAGGCTCCCGCTTTGGTACAATACTTGATTTCGAATACAACATAAGTCGATAGCGTGGAGCCCCTGGTACACTAGGGGCATTTGGATTCCTAGCCAGTTGTTCCATGATGGTCGCTGGAAAACTTTTAGTGAATTGCAAACTGAATTTGGTCTCCCAGCGGGGCACTGCTTTCAGTCGAAGCAACCTCGGCATTGCCTTCGGAGTGCTAGGGTACTTCTGCCATCGGCATCCCCTATACAAGGTTGATCGGAGACTATCCGATCTATCGGTAGTTCCCCGGGTGTAGCATCCACTTTTACAAAACCTTATGTAATGCTATAACTAGCGATACCCCTATTGCGCAGAAGCATGGGAGAGAGAATTGCATGTGACTTGACCTTGGAGCAATGGAGCCTTGTCTGGAGTAGAGTGACACGGGTTTCCCGATCCGCCTCACTCACTCAGACACTCTTCTTTCTAGCCCACCGGTGTTTTTACACTCCTGACAGATTAGCCAAATGGAACACTACTCAGGGCAATAGTTGTTGGACATCCCATGCGGCCATTGGCTCACTACCTCATGTTATGTATGAATGTCCCGCACTACAGTATAACTGGCGTCGGGTCTGGGGTCGTATCCAGTCTATTTCGCACTTTCAGGAGCCCCTTTCTTGGAGGATGGTGAGACTTCGCCCAGTTGCGGGGATCTCCTCTCTTCCAAAAACGGCTTACTTCCTTTTGGACTTTATGCTTGGCATTGCTATTTCCCTAATTAAGAATTACTGGAAAATAGCTCCCATCTGAGCCCCAATGCATGGTGGAATCATGTTTGTCTCTACAGTACATATCAACAAATACCTTGTATGTTTGCTTCCCCCGTTCAGACTTCTCATTATTGGTCTAAATGTAAGATGCTCAATGACTATGTACATTCTGCTAAATACTCTCATCTGACTGTCTAAATTTGTATATATTTTGGTCCCATGATCATTCTGTATTGTAGATACTCTTTTGACCGTTGTGATGTATAATCACTGTTAATTGGAAGCGCTCACATGCTGACCTAATCGGCTAGAGAAGAAGCATGGGGGTGGGGGGTAATTGGGTTTACTTTTCCTTATTGTATACTTGTTTTGTCTCCTTTGGTGTGTTGTTTCTTTTGTTTGTTGCAAAATGAAAATAAAAGTTTAAAAAAAAAAAAAAAACAGTACGCCGCCCAATGACACCCATAATAACAGTGCGCCGTCTAAAACGCACAAAATGTACAGTGCGCTGCCCTATGTCGTCCAAATGCTAATATGTCTCGTAAAACATATACCCATCAAAGGTGTTGCTACAGCTGGGCATTTCCGTTGCACACAATGGGGGATCGAACCCATGGCCCCTGGACCATTGCTCAGTGTCATCACCGTTGTACCACGGCTCTGTTGGTTTGCATGGCCAGCAGCGTGCCACCTAGCCTTCCCACGCGCTAATGTCGGGCCCGCAAATGTGCGCGCCGCGCACACGTACGGTCGGCTTTTTTCCTTTTTCTGCCTGACCCGCCCACTCCTTTTATGGCACAGGCACACTACCGCGGACCCGCACGATACGAATGTTTAGTAAACATGCCCCATAGTCTCAAAATGGGCCTGCACCTTAATGTAAAGAAGACAAAGATCATGACAACTGGCATAATCAACAGGTTCATCATTGAAGGAGAAGAAATTGAAATTGTGAACAACTTTAACCTACTTGGATCAACTATCAATAAAGAAGCAACAAGCAGTCAAGAAATCAGACGACGCATTGCTCTTGGCAGAATGGCTATGAAAGACCTAGATAAGATTCTCAAGAGCAGAGATGTCTCTCTCCATACAAAGATTCGACTTGTTCAAGCCATGGTATTTTCAATAACATCATATTGATGTGAAAGCTGGACAGTGAAAAAGATAGACAGGAAGAAAATTGATGCCTTTGAATTATGGTGCTGGCGGTGAATACTGTGCATACCATGTACTGCCCGAAGAACAAACCAGTAGGTACTAGAGGAGATCAAACCTAAGCTTTCTTTAGAAGCTCAGATGACAAGACTTCGACTTTCATACTTTGGACACATCATGCGAAGAGAGAGATCATTAGAGAAAGACATTATGCTTGGCAAGATAGAAGGTCAACGCAAAAGAGGAAGGACAGCAATGAGATGGATCGATACAATAACAGCGGCTATGGGTACCAGTCTGTCAACAATGAGCCGCCTGACTGAAGACCGAACACAATTTAGGATAGCTATCCAGAGGGTCCCGATGAGTCGACTCCGACTCGACGGCACTTAACAACAACAACATCAGCAGTCAAACGTCCAATCCAATCACATCATAAATGCTGGCTTTACTCTGAAATGTCTTCAGCTCCTCCCCAGTAGTCAGTTGAGTGCCTTCTGACCTGATAGTCTCATCTTCCAGCACTATAGTGTAATTTGTTTTGTTGTGACGATCCATTGGATTTTCATGGCAAGATACGGAAGTAGATTGCCAGGCCTTTCTTCCGTGCAGGTAATTCTAGTGTTGTTGTCATTGTCACAGAAATGTGATCCTCCGCCACCAACACTGTCCCATTCTGCTGCTGCCCAGATGGGTGGTTTGTCTTGGTCTGGCTCCTCAACCAAGACTAGTTCATCTTGGGAGATCCTGCCAGTAGTTAAGCTACTGATAGCTTAGGCCTCTGCATCTCTGATGCATACAAGCCCTTACAGCATGACAAGCTGCAAACCAAGTGAAAGGATTTTGTTGATATTATTTTGGAAAGGATTTTTGCTTCTGTTTTTATGTAATCAATTCTGATTCACTTAAACAGGAACAGGATAATCGAGCACTGGCCTTACCCTATTGCACACATGGATTTGTTGTTCTGATTTTCCTATTGATTTCCCTAAGAAAATCAGAATGACAAATCTGTGGATGCAGCAAGGGTAAAACCAGGACTACATGAGCCTGTTATTGAATATAGACTCACAAACAAATAAAGGCCCCAGAGAAACCAAAAAAGTGGAACGACGCTAAAAATAGAGAATAAAGGTCGAATCACTTAGAGCACTAAACCTATATTCATATATAGGATGCCACAGAAAAAATATTTTGTGGGACTATTTGTGTCGAAGACTTAACCCCACATTAGCAAATGGTCCAGTTTAATAGATTCATTTGTACTTGCTTAAAGAAAATGCATAAAATATCCTGGAAAACATTAACTTATCTGGAATGGAGATGTTAAAAAAAACACACGAGAAACAATCTAGTATCTTTGACACAGTACCGTGTTTCAAACCAATAGCCTTTTAGATTCTGCATCAGCAAACAGTCCAGGAATGCCCCACACAACAGCGCCTCAGAAATCCACATGTGATGTGAAAATCAATCAAACTTCATTGAAAAAATGGCATGGCGTTCTTCATTATAGATTGTGTCTAACATCACAAACAACACTTATATATTGATGCAACTTCCGACTTCCGGAAAACAAACAACCAATCAACGCTCAATCTGTTACAGTCTTGGATACAATCTTGGAAGTCATATAACTCAGTACCATTCAAGATTAAGGCCCTGGGGGCTTACTGTATCCAAAATAAAAATCCATCATTGTATACATCCTTGTAGATAGGCAGTCTGATCAACCCCTCGCCAGCCTGGCAATACCCAATCAATGACTCACCAGCAAAATTGAGAAAAAGTATGGTCATATTGCATGAAATGAGAAACCAAAGGGGCTGTCAGAGTTTGAGTGACAATCCTGGATTTGTACTCAGCTAGACGAGTTTTAATGGGGCGGATGGTGCAACCCACATACTTCAGACCACAAGGGCAAATTAACAAATAAATCAAATAGCAAAGGCAGACAGAGAGGTAAAAAAATGAGACCTACAGGGTTATAATAGAGAAGCCCCAACTCCAGTCTGGCAACCTCTTTGCTGCCATGGAGGAGAGAGGTCACAGGGAAGGAGAGCACCACCTTAGTGTGACTGGAGCCGCGGGATCAGAATGGGGTTTAGCGCCTGGACATGCAGGCCGGGACCCGATTCTGTCTAGTTGTACGTCCCAGCGACTACCCGGATAACTCAGCCGGGCTTGTGAATGGAGCCATAGTGCCATGGCATCCCATTGCCATGGCACCCCGGCTCCATTCAGAGCCGTGCTTGCTGGCCGCTCTGGAATGACACCCGTTCCCCGCAGCCTGACCCCTGTTCAGGCCTTCCAAGATCTGGGTCAGGTTGCAGGAAACCCCCCTGAACCCCCTCACCTGCCTGCCTGTGTTCCATGCCTTGGTCCCTCATCTAGCCTGAAGACCCTGGACATACAGGGCCGAGCTCGGAATCAGCCCTGTATGTCCAGGGTCAAGGGACACCCATATCACGCCCTTGCTCCAGTTCCGTAACGCCCCCTCCTGCCCCCATCTGGGCCTCCCCGTACAAACCTGCAAGGGGACGGCAAGAGGACGAATAGTGGGTGTGGACGTCCCAATGGGACGTCCATTCCCACTATTCGTGGGACAGAATGACTCCCATAGTATATTTGGATTTTCAGAAAGCCTTTGAGAAAGTCCCTTATGAAAAATTCTTGGTGAAATTATAAAGTCATGGGATAGGAGACAATGTACTACTGTGGATCAGGAACTTAGGGTTGCCAACCGGCCGGTTTTTCCATGGCCAGGCCGGCTGCTGGCACAGATATAAAACCGGCCGTTGAAAAGCCGTTTTTTTGCTCTGGCCGCAAGATCGGGAGCGGCCAGAGCAAAAAACCGGCTTTTCTCATGACTCCCGAAGTCCACGGCGCGAACGCGATTCCCCATGGCAGTGCAGTCACTGCTTCTGCTTTGTACAGAGCAGCGGCTGCAATACACTTACTTTGAAAAGTAAAGACAAACTGTGTGAGGAGCCCTCCGGTCATCGCAGCACCCGAGGAAGTGATGTCATAGGGGCAAGCTCCTCACAGGTTGTCTTTCCTTTTCAAATTAACTTTAGCTGCAATAAAGTTAATTTGAAAAGTAAAGACAACCTGTGAGGAGCCCGCCCCCAATGACATCACTTCCTCGGGCGCTGCGATAACCGGAGGGCTCCTCACAGGTTGTCTTTACTTTTCAAAGTAAGTGTATTGCAGCCACTGCTCTGTACAAAGCAGTAGCTGCGGCTTGGGCAGGAGGGGGTGAGTGAGTGAGTGACCCAGCAGGAGGGGGTGAGTGAGTGACAGGGGGGTGGGTGAGTGAACCAGCAGGGAGGGGGGGGGTGTGAGTGAAACAGCAGTGGAGGGGGGGGGGTGGTATGAGTGAACCAGCAGGGGAGGGGGTTGGTGTGAGTGAACCAGCAGGGGAGGGGGGGGGTGAATGAGTGACACAGCAGGAGGGGGGTGAGTGAGTGACCCAGCAGGAGGGAGTGAGTGAGTGACAGGGGGGTGGGTGAGTGAACCAGCAGGGAGGGGAGGGGGGTGAGTGAGCAAACCAGCAGGGGAGGGGGGGCAAGTGAGTGAACCAGCAGGGAGGGGGGTGGGGTGGGCGAACTAGCATTGAGAGGGGTGGTGGGCAAGTGAACCAGCAGGGAGGGGGGTGGGGTGAGTGAGTGAACCAGCACTGAGGGGAAGGGGGGTGTGAATCAGCACTAAGGGGGGGGGGTGTGAGTGAATCCTCGGTAATTTTTGTGGGTGGGGTGGGGCAAGGGTGGGACGGGGCAGGGTTGGGACTGGGGGCGGTGAATGGGAGGAGCATGTGGAGCCACAGGTGTCGGGTTTTTCTCTGTGAAAAAGTTGGCAACCCTACAGGAACTTACTAGATGATAGAAAATAGAGAGTAGGGCTAAATGGGCAATTTTCTCAGAGGAGAAAGATGAATAGTGGAATACCCCCGGGATCTGGATGTAGTAAAAGCTGTTAATGGAGCTGGATTTAAAAGAGGTTTGGATGAGTTCCTGGAGGAAAAGTCCATACACTATTATTAAAAAGGGCTGGTGTCAAGCAGCATGGAATTTGTGTACTTTTTTAGGAATCTGACAGGTAGTAGTGACCTGGATTGGCCACCATTGGAAACAGGATACTAGGCTTAATGGACCCTTGGTCTGACCCTGTATGGCATATCTTATGTTGTTATATTTGCCTGACAAAACGAGTACTTTTCAGATGCCTGTTCATGCCTGGAGCAAGTGTAACTTTAGTCGCGATTCGGAACATTCGGGGTGTTTCTGAGATCAGGTGGGGGATATCCAGGTTCTTAGGAATGCCCCAACCATGTCTCTGCTATGCCCCCATTTAGACTCACGCTGGGGAGGTCCACAGACCTGGCTTCGAAAATGGCTCTGGGGACTTTTCCTTGATTTTAACATCTGCATGCCTTTTTGCAGACGTCCAAACTGTGAAGAGCACTTTTAAAATAACACCCCTCATCTCATTGCACTGGCTTTGAGTAGTTTTTCAGATAAAATTCAAGGGCCCGATATTCAGAGCCGGTGGCTAGATGTGAGTACAGCGTCTAGCCATCGGCGCTGAACTTAACCCAGGATATTCAATGCCGGGGCCATATGCAGCCCCGGCACTGAATATCCGGGGTCGCTGCACATGCCTCCCAGCCGCCGTAGCTAACTGGGCAGCAGCAGCAATATTGCATGCTGCCTGGTTAGCTCCTGCGGCTAAAAGATAGGCGAGGGTGCTCCTTGCCTATCTTTTAGATACAGGTCCCTAACCAGACAGCATGCAATATTGCTGCTGCCTGGTTAGGGACAGTCGCCGCCTCCACTCCTCCCCGGAAGCCCCCCGACATGCCTCGATGCTAAGCGGTTAGCACTGGGGCACGTAAGGGAGAACACGTTAGGGCCACTGAATATCCCTCTCAGCAGCAATTATACGGTTTACAGGACTGTAAACTGTGCAACTGCCCTTTGAATATCGGACCCCAAGATTTTGATGTTGATTTTTAAGGTGCTTCAGAATGATGCACCATACTATTTGTCTTCAGTACTGAAAGTATATAGACCAGTGTCTGCCCTTTGGGAACTCTGCTCTTCTGGCAAATTGTTTCTATCTGTGCCCTTCTCTTCTATTGCTAACTCCAGACTTTGCTCCTTTCATCTTGCTGCACCTTACACCTGGAACAAACTGTACACCAGGCACCTTCTCTGACCCTTTTCAAATCCAGGCTAAAAACTCACCTCTTCGCTGCTGCTTTTGGATCTTGATTCACCTGATCTCCTCGTTTCTTTGCCATTCCCCCTTGTTTTATCCCTGTCTACACCTTCTGTGTTGTCTGTCTGGACTAGATTGTAAGCTCTGATGAACAGGGACCATTTCTTACATGTCTGTGCAGCACTGCATATGTCTTGTAGCGCTATACAAATATTCAGTAGTAGTAGTAGTGGTCAGAAAGTGTTCCGCTTCTTTCAAGGCCATCAATTAGGCGGATACATTTTGTTGAGCTTAGAAGCTGTGCCTTTTCTATTACTGCTCTTATGGAGTGGAATAAATTGCCAACTGAGTTGAGACAGGACTGAGATTGCCTTCTTTGAGAAATGTATAAAGACTGCTATTTTCATAGCTTTTTTTCCAAGCAGTCACCAGTCGTCAAGCTAATTTCATTTTAAGTTGATAATGAGATGTGACCATTGTGCTTAAATTGAGGAGGGGGGCATTGATGAGTTGCTGGTTTTGATTATTTTCACATGGAAGGTTATAATGTGCCAGATGTGATTAGTGTGGCTTTGTATTTCTTGTAGCTTCTATATTGGTTTCTGTTTATTTTGCTTTATTGATGAATTATAATTATGCATGTACCTTTGTGATCTGCTCAGATGGTCTGATGTGCAGAATAAAAATATTTTAAAGAAATAAATAAATAAAACAAAATTGTTACTCCTTTGAAAGGTCTTTCTGTTGAAAATGGCAATATGGAAACACGAGCTCTTGGGCATGCACAAATCGTCTGGATTAAATCTGCATATATATGCTTACATTTTCACAAGCATACATATAAGTGCATGCCCCTTTCCAAGCCTGTCCCCGAAACCCCTCTGCTGAAGTCCAGGTAAACTTACATGCCACGGAGGTTTACTCTCATAATATACAAATATCAGGCAGACATTTTATAAAAGCCTATAAGTCAAATTTTAGGTAGTACATGGAGACTGGAATTGAGACATTGAGGTCAGGACATAAATAGTTCAGGTGATATTTTATAGAAGGCTCCGCCAAGTGTGGAGCCTTTCCTAAAATATGTGTAAGGATGTATAGGAACGCACATGTATTTGTTCAGATATGGAGCTGGTGAAGCCATTTTATAAATCCAGACATGGGAAAAATCCAACAGAGGCAACTCAGTAATGTAATGTAACGTGCATAAGCACTGGCTTTTATACGTGTAAATTAATATTTCACAACTTACATGCCTAAGGGGCTTGTTTATAAGTCGCGGTAGCAGCTTCCGCCTGATATCAGAGCCGCTCCGATATCGGGTGGAAGCCACTACCGCAGCTTTGTAAACAAGCCCCTAAGTGTTCGAACATTTTGTAAACCTATATATATATCCCAAGCAGGCTGAAGTGAAAGAGGAGGCAAGGTCAATAGTCTGCAGAGGGTGAAGAGGAACTGGATTTAGTTCACACCTTTCTCAGAAGGTCAAGGCAAGTTACATTCATGTACAATAGGTCTTTTCCTACTCCCCAGAGAGCTTACAGACTAAGGGGCATGGTTGAGTGAATTCAGTTTTGGCAAGTTTAGCAGTCCCAGAATCTAAAGTCAGAGATCAGGCATTTGCATTTGTGAGTGCACATTTGTTTGGTTTGGGAGCCTAAAAATTGAAAGTGCAAAGAATTTGCTCATACGCACATATACCTATGAATTAATGTGCGTCCAATTGATCTGCACTTTTAAAAAACTTCCAGCCCACATACAAAGCAAATGCAAGCATGAAGAGGTGAAGTGAACACTAAAAAATGCCTGAAAAATGGGAAAGAAGCTGTACTGTTGGTTTACGGAAGCTCGGACTGGCTTTGGGGCATGGGAGGAACTGAGTACAAGCTGCCACTCCACTAGTCTAAAGTGCCTAGTGGTTTCCCATGGAAATTCTATGGAGAAGAAAGAATTCTGCAGCAAGGACAGATTTTGCAGCCCTTCCTGTTGCCATGACCTTGTGAGACTGGGGGACTGCCTATTATCAGGGACAGAAAAGTAATTGTAGCTGAAATGACAGTAGGATGCCATGCATTTAGGAGCTAATTTTATAATCTCCTGTGCAGTTAAAGCATAGTAAATGTGCATATGTGGGACCTGTTTTATAAAGCAAAGGGCACATGAACTTTATAAAATAGGGGTGTAATGACATGCCTTAACCGAGTTGTGGTAGTTACGCCTGCCTTTGAACAAGTGTAAAGACCTGTCCCTAGAATTAGATCATGCAGAAATGCACGTTAAGTTATAATATTGTATAACTTACACATGTAAATTTAGGCCCCAGTCATGCTTTGCCTAAGCTTCACTTCTGTGTTCCCCAAACAGAAAGAACATGCGATGGGACTTCTGTGCATCTTAAGCATGCACATAAGCAGCCTTTCACGCATTTAAATCCTTTAAAATAGGAACCTACGCATGTTCCTAGCGCATAACTTTCCATGCACCCTTTCTAGAATTTTCTTCCTAAAGCACACAGGGTTCAAACTGACCTACCACTGAAATTAAAAGCTGCCTCAGCATTTCCTATGACTGTATATTTCCTGAGCAGTTGTATAATGGCAGGAAATTGATGTAAATCTTTTTACAACTATCAGAGAAGGTGCGCTCCTCACAAGAAACTGGACTTTGCATTTATAAAATAGAATTTTAGAAGCTCCATTCTTTAAGAAGGAATAAATAAAACAAAAAATTCTGAAATGTTTATAAGGTAAAGAAACTAAGACGACGCCATGAGGAAACAGTAGCATTCTAATGATACTTCCTCTGTGATGTTTATAGGAAGGGGCAGTATTGCAACCGAGGTGAAAAGGAATGGATAGGGTAATTAAACTGAATGCATACAGTAAGGAACCCATACCCAAGAGGGATTCACAAACTTAAAATAGTTCTAGAAGAGTCATGCTGCAATTTTTTTTCTGGTGACAAGAGGAAAGGTACCCCTCACTCTCTGGGGATGAGGGACGAGGGAGAAAGTGCTTGTAATAGAAGTTCCAAGAATAAATACAGAGACTGCAAAAATAAAGTAATCTCATCATGATATATTTATCTGAAATGAGAGTAGTATTTAGAACATAAGAAATATGCTGTCAGACTAAGGTCCATCGAGACCAACATCTTGCTTCTCACAGTGGGCAGTTTGGGTCACAGGTACCTGGAAGATCCCAAAACGTAGATCTACTTCTAGTAATTTATTTCCAGGTACAAATCTACCCGGCTAATCATTTTTATGGCTTTTTCCTTCAGGAAATTCTCTAAAATTCTATTGAACCCTGCTATGTTAGTTACCTTAATTACACCCTCTGGCAACAGATTCCACAGCTTAATTATGCATTATGCGAAACAATATTTCCATGATTGGGTTTCAGTCTGCATTGTTAGTTTCATGGAGGATGCTCATGTTCTAGTGTTGTATTAAAGGTTCAACAACCATCCCCTATCTGACTTTTCCACCCCACTCATGATTTTATATGCTTCTGTAAGGGATCCTTTGGGACCCTCACTATCCCAATATGTTTCTGGATAGCAAGACCATACCATCTTAGAGCAGGAAAGGGGGATACCGTATTATCCATGAGCTACCGCCTCCTCTGCTGAGCTTGCTGAAATGATTGTTCGTTAATCTTTATGCAGTGGTGTGATTGACATCTTAGGGGTATGTTTACTAAACTGCGGTAATGTCACCCGTGTTAGGTTCCGCGGTAAAGGTACGAATGCCCATATAAAGGCATGGGTGGTGCATCGTTAAAGCAAGCTGTATCAGCTAACGCACATTACAAGGCGCCTTAGACTAACGCGCGTTACAAGGCACCTTATAAGGCACCCTACAAGGCACATTACAAGGCACCTTGTAAGGCCCCTTGTAAGGAGCCTTATAAGTAAGGTACCTTATAAGGTGCCTTGTTAGTTGCCTTTGTAAGTGGTGCTCTATAAGTGCGCTCTATAAGTGATAAATAGTAGTAGTAGTAGCCTTATAAGGAGCCTCATAAGGCGCCTTGTAAGGCACCCTATAGGGCTGCTTAGGCTAAGTGCCGTATGAGGCACCCCTGGACAAGGCACCATAGAAGGCACCCTGGGCTATGGAACCATAGGCTAAGGTAGCCTAACAAGGTTCCCTGTAAATAGTTATCTCCAAGTTATAATGCCCTGTTCAATGTAATTTCAGTTTGTTCAATGTAAACCGCCTTGATATCATGGAAGGCGGTATATAAGAAATGTTAAATAAATAAATAAATAAAGTTTACGGTGCCCTAGGTTAGTGTGCCCTAAGGGCTGCAACATGCTTCAGGGTGACATGCATGACCTGTGAGGCACAGAGACAGATGTAGCCCTAACACTAGATGGAGCACTGAGGAAAGGCAATGAACAGGTGAGTGAAGGAGGGAGTGCTGGGAGCTGCTGGACCTGCCATATCTGTGGGCATCCCATGTGGCTGCCAGTACTGTTGACAAACATGGTGGGGGCAACTGTACCACAGCACAGGGTGTTGGCAATATAAAGTACTGGAAAGACAGTTGGTGGCAGACGATGGGAATGCGTGTCCCCCAGTGGAGGCGGAGGTGGCAGGATAGTTACAATGATGGGTGCTCAGAGGAGTGGTGGTGCAGATCAGGCACAGGCAAGGCAAGCATGAAGAGGCGCAATGCAGGAAAGGGTACCAGCGCAGAACATGGGGTGGCAGCCTGCACAGGCAGACAGGACTCTACACAGCTGACAGACGCAGAAAGATGGACCGACGGATTTTTGGTAACAGTGGTGAGGGTAATATGGGATGGCAGCACGGATCTGCAAAGATATGACTGTTATAGGCATGCAAAATATCTGAGTTGGACAAGCATGAAAAGAGGGAACAATGAGGAATCAAACCCATAACCACTGTTTAGAATATCATTGTACTAAACATTAAGCTATATCTCTATGGCTTGTTGCACAGCAATGGCTGGGTACAGAAGGACTGCAGGTCACCGCACAAATCGTCTGCTCTATGTGCCAGGATAGGGTAACCCCACCAGCACCCATGATGCAATGCACATGCAGAACAGCGGTCTACAGCTGATCACCAGATGGGGTCTGCACCTCTTTGGTACTGCAGCGTGGTAAGATGGACTGACAGTGCGTGATACTGGCACAGAGTAGCTACAGACCATGCCATTGTGCAGGTTCTGTGTTCACCTGAGGGTTAGGATGGGCGCCCTGCACTAGGTCCGCAGTGCATGTGGTGCTAGATATAGGTCCTGCTGCATGTCCCCAGCACTGCCAGTGTGTGCCAGGTGTTCTTAGCAGTGCAATTGAAAGTACTTCTGTGTCTTGCAGTTACATGTGGTCCTGTGGGGCCAGACACCACCCAAATTAGTGCATACCCTGTGTTAGGGTCTGGTTGCCATGGGCACCTGTTATCAGGGCAGAGGGGTGTCTAGACTCCCATGAGGTGGATGTAGCACTGTCTCTATGGGTCAAAGTGGTATACACTATATACGCCAGAGCTACTCAAATCTGGTCCTGGAGGTCCGCAACCCTGCAGGTTTTTGGGATATCCCTAATGAATATGCATGAGATATATATGCATTTCAGATATCCTGCCAAACTGACTGGTTTGTGGCCCTCCAGGGCTGGATTTGGAGACCCCTGCCTTACACCTCTGTCATTTAAGATTGTGAGTGGGCAAGGTGCAGATGTCCAAGACATTAAAAAGGTTAGATAGAATTTGTCACATTCCTTCTCGCTTCTCACCACCACCAAAATATTGTCTATTCGACAACATTTTGGTGGTGGTGAGAATCGAGGAGGAATGTTACACACTCCCCGCCCACTGACCCCTGCTCTCCGCCCTCTCTCCTCCCTCTGCGGTGTGTACCGTGCCGTGGAACGCTTCCGCACGGTTTGTAATGTTACTGCACGGTAACATTATGCACTGCACGGTAACGTTACCTAACGCGTGGTAACATTACCTAATGCGCGGTCTGTAATGTTACTGCAGTTTAGTAAACATACCCCTTAGTCCACTTTAATGGTTAATAAAAATAAAACAAAAAAACCCCCAAGAATATAAGGTAATAGCTTTTTAATAGAGATTGGTTTTAACTTTTGAAAGCTAGTCCAATAACTGGTTTTAACCTTGAAAATGTGTCCAATAAAAAAGTATCAGCTTGTATTCTTTTTCTGTTTTATTTATTTAATCTTCATAACTTCTAGTATTAGGTATGGTTTATATGGTAGCTGTTAGGTGGTTTCTTATGACTGTCAAATGTTTGTTATGTGCAGAGCATGTTTTTTCTTGCCTTCTGAAGATTTTCCCTTGTGTCTTAATTTGCATCCTTCGTGAAGTGTATGTGTGGAGACAGAGGATTTACTCACCCCTCTGGTTTGTGGAAGAAGGACTCTGCAGTGGAGATTCTGACTTGACACATGAGCAGAAGAGTCAAAGAGAGTTAGAACGCCCAACAGGAACTCCTCTGCTCATATGGAGGCTGAAATATTTAGGGGGTTATTCTGTCCTGTGAATAGTGGAGATGGATGTTCCGTTTGGGTGTCCATCCCTGCTATTTGCCCCACTGCTGGCCCCGGCTAACGTCTCCCTGTACTAACAGAGCATTTATATGGGGAGGCCTAGACAGGAGGGGGTGTTCCGGAGGTGGAGCTAGGGTGGGCCATGGGCGGGCCATGACCCCAGATGTACAGGGCTAATTCAGAAGTCGGCACTGTACATCCAGGGCTGTGAATTTAGATGGAGGACGTATTCCACTGCAGAGGTGGAATAACTCCCCCTGGACGTTGGTGATGATACTGCCGGGCCTGCAAATACAGTAGAGGGGTGCAGTAAGTTCCCCGCAGCCAGACCCTGGCCATGGGAGGCTGGATTGAGGGTCCAGCTGCGGGGAAAGGAGGATTTCAGTGGCGGCTGACATTAGCGGCTCCTGAATGGAGCCGCGATGCCATGATAGGACACGCACGGTAGCTCCATTCAGGAACCTGACTGAGGTAGCCGGGCATGTGGCTGGGCATGCAGGCTGATCAGAATCGGGACCTGGTCTACACATCCAGGCTGTAGACCCGATTCTGATCCAGCGGGCTCGTCTAGCCTCCGTGGGATCAGAATTGGGTTTATGGCTGGATGTCCCACTTCTGATCGGCCACACAGGGGGCTGGATGGCCTGATTGGAATGTGCCTTTTATTGTATTATCCACGGTACCATAAATTCCACCGAATCAGCCCCCTCAATTTGGGGCAACATGGGCAGAAAGGGGGCCCACACAGTGGCAGTGGTGGCGGCAGCAGCACGGCAAACTTATTTTATCACGTTTGCTGCGCTGCACCGCTATTGTAAGTTCCCACAGGCCTGGTGGCTATTCCTCGTCAGGCCGAAGCCTCATGATAACAGTAACAATGCGAGACTTCGGCCTAGCAAGGAACAGCTCTCAGGCCATGGCAAACTTACAAGAGTGGAGCAGCACAGGAAACATGATAAAGTAAGTTTGCCATACTGCTGCCACCACATGAAGGGGGTGCCCTGCATGGAGGGGGAGGCACACCACCACTGCGACAATGGGGGGCCCTAAGCAAAATTTTGCTTGGGGGCCCCTCATTGTAACTTACACCACTGATTATCCACCGTAATTAGTTGGCATTATTTTTCCCTATACACCTAATTTGAATCCTTACAGGATAAAATTTTAGTCAATGCAATCAGTAAATCCAGTATATATATCCTCACAGTTTCACTGGTACATTTCCACTATCTTATTTGTTGGATCATTTTAATCAAAGCCGCTATAATCAGCTGCATCTAACTCATTAGTCCATTTTATTCTTTTATTATGATCAAAGTACTTTTTTAAAAAATATTTTGAAATTAATTTGTGTATATTAAAAACTTGTGCAAGAGGAAACTAGATTCCATAATCTCACATCTTAATCATGGAACTTCAACTATGCCGACCACGACTACCGCATTTCAAATAGATTAACTTATTCTGCTTCAGGGCTACAAAAATTCCATTATATCATTTTCACTTATCTGCATCCAAACTTTAAGGGGTCATTCATTCCTCCACTGCACATAAAGGTTCTTCTGTCATCAAGTGTCTATAAGTGCCCTCTGCTTAGCAAAAAATGGCTGCGGCTTTTTTTGAAGAAAACTACACTCTGCCCCTTTGGCGCAATTGGCTGCATTTTTAAAGAGCCCTCACGTCCATGACTCTTATATCCCATAAAAAGTAATCTCTTTTCTAATATTTACCTCCTCAGAAGGTCAAAATTATTATTATAACAAAGGGGTATGTTTACTAAATGGTGGTAAGGGAGCATGCTTTTCTGAGTGGTAACGGCAGCGAAAAGGGGTTTTCATGTGAAAAAGGCTCTAGGCATGTAGGAGGCATTCCAGCGTTAAGGGCGCTATTAGCTATTTACCATGCAGTAAAAGGACATCAGGTATTAAGGTGTCAATCAGACACCTTAATGTCTGCAAATGGCTGTAATCCTAATGTGGATAAAGGAGCAGCAAGGGAAGACAATCTGAAGGTGATGGATGAAAGGACAGGTGGAAGATGATGGATCTGCCAGACCAATGGGAGCCCTTTGTGGCATCCAGCAAAGTGGATGAGCATGTGGGAGACTGGTATACAGATGCACAGGGGGTGTCAATGTACATAATATGGCGCAATGTCAGTGTGTGATATAAGATGTGGAACATGTATTCCCCAGTGGAGTCAGAAGTGACAGGAGAACAAAGTAGAAGTGGTGACATGCAGGTCAGGCACAGGAGAGGTATATGTGTGGTCCCAAATTGTGGGAAAGAGTACCAATGTAGGACAAGGTATAGCAGCTGCATGAGACGACAGGATTGCACCCAGCTGACAGAGTTGGATGGATGGGCTGAAGGACGGATGGTGGCAGAGGAGAGTGTGGTATGGGCTGGTAGCACTGATCTGCTGTAGGTGCCATCCCCAACGTATCTGTACTGTGCATGAAAATGTGTGGCAATGCCACCTGGAAGGCCTAATACCAGACATGACTACTGTCAAAGCTGTACAGTAATAGACATGATGTCAGACATGACTCATGTTGCCCAAGTAGGTTACACCTGTATGCTTTTAACTGTCTATTAGTATACCGCTGTAGCAGTGCAGTCACATCAAGGTACATCTTACCATCAATTGGTAATGTATGATGTTAAACAGGGACTGTACAGACCTGCAGTCAACTGAGCCATTGGTGGGTTAAGCGATCTGCTCAGGTCACAATGAGGTGTTGTCGGTCCATGAATGTTGTGGCAGACATACAATGCGACAGTAACATATTCTGAAATGTCACATAAGGAGTGGTAGTGAGCGTGAAACAGTGGCATCATAGCCACCAAGCCACTGGCATGACATCTGCAGGGTGAACAACATATCTGATCCCCGGCAATGGGCTGCAGCAGAGCTAAGAAAGCCATGCTCTCAGAGAGGCATGAGGGGGAATAGCATGTTTGCTGACCCAAAGTGTAGCCAAAACGCATATCAAAGTAGAAAGATGAGTGTCTGCAGTTACAGCAGATCCTGGACTGTTAAAGGTAGAGATATGACCCGAGTAACACACAGGTGCAAAATGAGCAAGTGGGAAGCAAACCCTTGTCCCGTTTATGGGGACATTGCACTAATCAGTATGGTATAGCACAGTTACTTACCTGTAACAGGTGATCTCTGGGAACAGCAAGAATAAGTCTTCACATATGGGTATCGTCGGTACTGAGGGAGCCTGCGCGGGAACGCTCCCCAGCATCCAGTAAGAAAGCTTTTGGGAGCATCCCACAGCGCCTGCGCGCTGCCTTCCCGTCTTTCCCAACCGCCTCTCTCCAGTTCGAGTTTTAAAGCTGAGACAAAGAGAGAGAGAGGAAAGGAAAGATAGATAGAGAGATACAACTCCTAGGGGAGGTGGGTGGGCTGTGAAGACTTATTCCTGCTGTTCCCAGAGATCACCTGTTACAGGTAAGTAACTGTGCTATCTCCAGGAACAAGCAGGAATGAGTCTTCACATATGGGGACTCCCTAGCTGCAGATGCCAGGGAGAAACCCCAGGTTGTGTGTCCTTGAAAAGGACTCTATCTCCCCCCATGGATCTCTGGCATTCAACCAGGGTAGGTGGGTAGGAGCTGATTAGGAATGGAACAGGTGTTTGAGGACAGCCTGACCAAACAAGGCATCCCGGCGGGAGTCCTTTTCCAGACAGTAATGGGCTGTGAAGGTATGAACCGAGGCCCAGGTGGCCGCTCGACAGATTTGGTCGATGGACACAGAGTTTAGATGAGCCATTTAGGCTGCCATGGCTCTCACATTGTGAGCTGTGACATGGCCCTCCATAGAAATGTTCCTACTCTGGTAGGCGAAAGAAATACACTGAGCAATCCAGTTGGACAGTATTCTCTTAGAGACTGGAAGTCCTAAATGAGAAGGATCAAAAGCAACAATATGTAAATAGTTGATGTGCATGTATCCCCTAAGTTATCCAAGTTTGTATTACCCTGTTCTCTGTAAAACCTAACGTTTGTTCATTATGGTTCGTTGTTCCATGTAAACCGCGCTGATACTAAATAGTGCGGTATATAAGAAACTAAAATAAATAAATAACAAAGAGTTGAGAAGACTTTCTATGTTGCTGTGTTCTTTGTAAGTAAAAAGCGAGAGCTCTCTTACAATCCAAGGTATGAAGATTCCTCTAGGCATTTGATGCATGAGGTCCTGGAAGAAAGACAGGTAAATATACCTCTTGGTTCAGATGAAAAGGTGAGACCACTTTAGGCATAAAGTGTGGATTGGTCCTGAGGACTACCTTATCATGATGGAACCTTATATAAGGAGGATTAGCCACCAAAGCTTGCAACTCACTGATGCGGCGTGCTGAGGTGACTGCAATGAGAAAAATAACTTTCCAAGAAAGGAATTTCAAGGAGGTGGTGGCTAAAGGTTCAAAGGGTGGCTTCATAAGCTGGCCAAGAACCAGGTTTAAGTCCCATGCCACTGGAGGTGGTCTAATGGGAGGTTTAGTTAAAAGAAGGCCTCTCATGAATCTTGTTATAAGAGGATGAGAGGAAACAGGTTGTCCATTGAGAGGCTTGAGGGATGCTGCAATAGCACTCAAATGGACTCTTACTGAATTTGTTTTCAGACCTGCATGGGATAGATGCAGGAGATACTCTAGTAGAGAATTCAGAGGTATTGCAAGAGGGTTTAGACCTTTCCCTGAACACCAAATGGTAAATCTTTTCCATTTGAAAGCATAGGAACATCTAGTAGAAGGCTTTCTAGAGGCATGAATAACATCTCTGACTTGCCGAGAGAGATGAAAATCTTGAAGGTCTAGGCCCTCAGCAACCAAGCCCTGAGATGGAGCGACTGGGGGTTTGGGTGCCACAAAGTTCCCTCTTCCTGGGACAGAAGGTCTGGTGCAGAGCCCAAGTCCAGGGAAGGAGCTTGAGAGAGATGCAGAAGTAGAGGGTACCACACTTGGCATGGCCAATGTGGTGCTATGAGGATCATGGTCCCTTGATCTCTCTGAAGCTTAAATAGTGTATTGGGAATTAGGGGAATTGGTGGAAAGGCATAAAGGAAGTCTTGACCCCAGTGAAGGAGGAAGGCATCCTTGGCCTGAACTCCCTGACACGGAATTCTGGAACAGAACCGGGGAAGTTTGGCATTCCACGGACTTGCAAAGAGGTCTATGTCCGGGGTTCCCCAAATTCGAAAAATCCTGGCTACCTGGTCCATGTGGAGGGACCACTCGTGTGGAAGCAGAACTCGACTGAGTCTGTCCGCCCAAGAGTTTTGAACGCCTGGAAGATATACTGCCAGAAGATGGATGTGATGCTCTCTGGCGAAGGCCCACAGTCGCAAAGCTTCGTTGCAAAGCGACAGAGAGCGACAGAGAGCCAGTCCCGCCCTGCTTGTTTACATAGAACATGGCTACTTGGTTGTCCATATGGATGAAGACTGTCCTGTAGCTGAGCAGGAAATGGAACACTCTGAGAGCTAAGAATATTGCTCTGAGTTCCAAGAGATTGATATGCAGAGAAGTCTCCTGTGGAGACCAGATGCCCTGGGTGGAGAGATCCTGCAGATGAGCTCCCCAACCCATTGGAGAAGCATCTGTTGTCAGAGTTGCTTGGGGTAGTGACTGCTGAAAAGGGGACCCCAGCAACAGATTTGGAGGGGACTTCCACCACTGGAGAGACCAAAATAGGCGACTGGAGTTTGCTATTTTGTCTGACAGGCAACCTGATGCCTGAGTCCATTGGGTGGACAAAGTCCATTGAGCTGCCCTCATGTGAAGGCGAGCATATGGAACCACATGCACGGTGGATGCCATGTGGCCTAATAGTTGTAACATCTCTCGAGCAGTTAAATGGGACTTTAACTGTATCTGGGAGGCTAACTGCAACAAGCGTAGGCAACGGGCCTGAGGAAGATAGGCCCTTGCAGTTGTGGTATCCAGCAAGGCCCCTATAAACTCCAGAGACTGAGTAGGGGTGAGATGGGATTTTGGGATGTTTATTACCAGTCCCAAATACTGAAGGACACGCATTGTGCAGGTTAGAGAAATCTGGGCCTCTGACGGATGGAGCTCCAATGAGCCAGTCGTCCAGATATGGGAAAACGAATATTCCTAGAGTGCGTAGAAATGCAGCTACTACTGCCATGCATTTCGTGAACACCCTTGGTGCAGAGGCCAGACCGAAAGGAAGCACCCTGTATTGGTAGTGCTTTCCTTTAAAAAGGAACCGAAGGAACCTTCTGTGTGTTGGATGGATGAGGACATGGGTGTACGCATCCTTGAGATCTAGAGAACAAAGCCAGTCCTGACTCTGAAGGTATGGCAGCAGAGTACCGAGAGAAATCATCTTGAATTTCTCTTTGAATAGAAACTTGTTCAATTCTCTGAGATCTAATATGGGTCTGTAGCCCCCTGTTTTCTTTGGAATAAGAAAATAAGGGGAGTAGAACCCTGAGCCCTGTTGAAGAAGGGGTACTTCTTCTATTGCCCCTTGGGCAAGAAGGGTAGCAATCTCCTGACCCAAAAGGTTGAGGAGAGATGTTGGAGAATTGAACTGTCTCACCATGGTGTGGGGAGGAAGGTTCAAGAAATGAAGCTTGTACCCTTCCTTTACAATGGAGAGGGTCCATTGCTCTGCTGTAATTTGCTCCCATCTGGGAGCAAAGTAAGCCAACCTTCCTGGAATGGTGAGGGGCTCTGGTTCTTCCAGAGCCAGAAAGGCTAAGTTCTCTATTTGCAAGTCAAAGGCCCTGGGGAGGCTGAGGCTGCTGAGTCGTGGGAGGCCTGGCAGCCTTTGACTTGGCCTGTTTAGGTGGTTGCTGACGCTTTGCAGCAAAACGACCTGAAGATGATGCCTGCTGACCATAAGCAGGATAGCATCTTCCCTTTTTAGAAAAAGTTGTCTTTTTGAACAACCTTTTCTTAGCAGGAGCAGAGGTAGACTTTGAAAGTCGATCCAAAGCAGAGTTCTCAGCATCCATCTGAGTGGCCTTTGCTTTCCAATCCCTGCCAAAAAGGTTTTCACCTGTACAAGGAAGATTTCCCAGGTCATCTTGGACCCAAAGTTCCAAATCAGAGGCTTGTAACCAAGCAATTCTGCGTGCACCTATGGCAATAGCCGAGGCTCTGCTTACACACTCAAAAGAGTCAAAGGCTGCACGGTTGGAAAATTTGGAAACATCTTGGGCATGTTTAAGCCAAGTGAGAAATTCCTGCCTTTTATCTTCTGAAATAAAAGGGGCTAAAGTCTGCAGATGATCTGTGACTTCTTTTAGAAACATCCCCATATAGAGACTATAGGAGTTGATTCTGGCAGCAAGCATATTAGCTTGGAAAATCCTTCGGCCAAAAGCATCAAGGGTCCTGCATTCACGTCCTGGAGGATTAGATGAGTGTCTCTTTGCACTCTTTATTTTCCTCATGGCAGACTCTACCACAATAGAGTGGTGAGGAAGCTGAGACTTATGAAAGCCAGGACAAGGAGGGACACGGTATATGGTGTCTAATCTACGAGAATGAGGAGAGGTGGTAATAGGAGTCTCCCACATGCTCAACATGAGATCATAGAGAATCTCATGAATAGGTAAAGTAGCTGCTTCTTTAGTAGCCTTAGGATATTGCAAAATATCTAGTTGATTGGCTCTAGGCTCTGACTCAGGGGCCACTGTAATGGAGAGGCCCCTAGCCACTTCCCTAATGAAGTCCTGTAAAGACAAGTCTTCTGGAGGAGACATTCTTCGTTTTGGAGAATCAGACTCCTGAGGAAGAAGTACTGGTGCATCGACAGAAACCTCCGACTCATCAGAGTCTTCGGAGGAATCGAAGTATCGCCTGACTGGATGCTCCTGTAAAGTCCGATACGCGTACCGAGTGGGATGGACATCGGGAGTAAGCGGTACCGGTTCGGTACCGATGGGTTATCATAGGACAGGGTACCGTTGCAGTCGACACTGAAGCCGATGTCGATGCAATTGGTACCGGCACTGGGAATGATGCCGGTGCCGGAGTCGGTACCGGCAACGGAGACTGTTGCGGTACCAGAGGCGTCGAAGCCTGTATAAACGCCGTTAGGGTGCGCTGCATGGACAGAATCTTCTGATCCATCGACGCCACCAGAGTCTGGATGTCGGTACCAGTGGAGGCCACCGGTACCCCAGAACACGGCAACAGGTGATCGGTCGAGGCCGAGCCATCGATGTCAACCTGTGACCCCATAGACAATGCTTTGGAAGCCAGAACTTCCCGCCAGGGTAATTTTGCCGGTGCGGAATCCTCGAGGACAAGCCCGGAGGCATCTCGATGCTTAGAGGGAGATTTGCCCTTCGAGGACCGGCTAGGTTTATGTTTGGTTACCTGAGATCCATGGGAGGAAGAAGAAGCCCTGGAAGACGTCGATGCCACCGAGGCTGCATCAGAGGGAAACAGGGTACTGAGCTTGGCTGCTCGGTTCTGCCGACCTCTTTTAGACATCATGGTACAGGACACACAATCCGTGATGGAATGGTCAGGACCCAAACATTTTAGACACCAGTCATGGGTGTCGGTGATAGAAATAGTACCACCCACACTTCGTGCACTTTTTGAACCCGGAAGCGGGCTTCTCCATGAGGAGAAAATATGTTCAGGCCTAAGGCCCAAACCGAAAATGCACAGTTGAAGAAAGAAAAGTTGTTGGGTTTTTTTTTAAGAAAGAAAAGAAAAGACCGGCGGTACCGGTCTGACGTCGAAGAAGGCAGACGCGACACAGAAAAATAAAGAAAAAAATAAAGAATTCTTCTGCGGTGACAGGAACACGACCTGCTGGCTCCGCGGAAAAGAAGAACTGGAGAGAGGCAGTTGGGAAAGGCGGGAAGGCAGCGCGCAGGCGCTGTGGGATGCTCCCAAAAGCTTTCTTACTGGACGCTGGAGAGCGTTCCCGCGCAGGCTCCGTCGGTACCGACGATACCCATATGTGAAGACTCATTCCTGCTTGTTCCTGGAGAAATCTACATACCTCGCCACACTAGATTCAAATAGCCTTCAGGTCTCTACTTAAACTGTCTGCTGTGTGTGCCGGTATAGGTTAGCCTTTCCAGTACCCATGATGCACTGCACACACAGAACAGCACTCTGCAGCTGATCACCAAATGCAGAATGGACTGATCCATCACATCAGCTCAGTATGATGCACTGACAGTGTGTGCTTCATTCACTTAACAGCTACAAACTGTGCTGCTGAGCAATTTTAGCAGTCACCGTGAGGATGGATGCCTAGCACCTGTTCCCCAGAATTTACACTGCTAAAGATGGTCTCTACTGGCTGTGCTGCAGATCCATATCATTGCTAGTGTGTGGCAAGTATTGTCTGCAGTTTGTTATGCTACTCACCTTGTTTCCTGCACAATTGCAGCATGCTGTAGGTGCCAGCTGTAATGGGTCCAGTGTCCTGCCCCCTGTTAGACAAGGACCCTCCTAGAACGGTGCATGTCAGTTACCACTGTCATAAAACTGCTGCCATGGATACCAAATGTAGTGGGGGCTTCTAGGTCTACATAGAACACTGCTACTGTCCTGCTAAGACCACATTGAGTAGGCCAGGAACAACTGCTGTCCCAGCCATCTAGAACTTAAAGTCCACCACACTGAGCTCAATCAGACTGCACCTGCTGCCCACCACTGGGCAATTTCAGCCACGCAAACGCCAACTATAGCTGGACCACTGGTCCACACACAGAGCAAGCATAGATACCCAGCATTAACTCAGTGAGTGGGCTCCCCAGATAGAGATTGCATCCATATCACTGGAGTCAGACACCCTACAGCACTATGTGGATACACAGCCATGCCATGGTCACTGCTTCGTCAGAGTGAGAGTGCCCTCTCAGCATGACGTGCTGTGACCACCCAGCAACACATGAACATATATGTCCATTCCCCACGGAACTGTGTCCCCCTGCACCCACCCAAGGCCAGACATATGAGGCAGTGCTATCCTGTAGACCAACCCATGCCCACCCACATTTTATTTATTTATTTATTAGTATTTATTTACCACTTTTTCCAGAGATCAAATGCAGTTTACAATAAACTACAAGGTCAATTACATGTAGCAGTTCCAATAACTATGTACAAAGAACAAGGATGAACAGGAGCTTGGGAGTCATGTTGAAAACTATGTACAATGAACAGAAAACTTGGGTTTAGACATAGTCTGAAGCTATTTACAATGAGTTTGTAATTTCTGTGTGTGTGTGTGTGTGTGTGTATGTAGTTAGTAAATTGATTTCATGTTCAGGGTGTGCATTGTAGCATTGTCCTTTGCTATCACAGTGAATGTGCTAGATGTTTACTGGTGTGGTATGAAGTAGGGTCGGTATTGGGGGTTGAAGTGTATTTCCAAAATGTTGCATAAAGATGTGGGGTTTGAGTTATTTGTAGAATGTGGATAGATCCTTGATTTCTCTTAGTTTGTCAGGTAAATTATTCCACAGTAGGGGTGCAAAGTGTGAGAATGCTCTGTTAGTGGTTCAAATGGATTTCCGGTAGTTTGGAGGGACTGCTAGTTTATTCTGGTTGCATCCTCTTTTCAGTCGTGTCTCTTTTTGTATGATGATGATGGAGGTAAGTTAGGAAGGGGCTATTTCTCTGATGAGTTTAAAAGTTGTCATTAATGTTTTGTAGTTTGTTCAACTTTGGACAGGTAGCCAATGTAAATTGTATAGTACAGGTGTGATGTGTTTGGTAATATGGGCCTTCCAAGCTATTCGAGCAGCAACAAGCTGGGCCATCTGGAGTTGTTTTAGTGCCTGTTTAGTTGAACCTTGCAGAATGCTGTTGCAAAAGTAGAAGTATGGGGTGATTAATGCCTGGAGGACTGATCTGAAATGGTGGGGAGTAATGCTCACAGGTGTTGTCGCATTCTGAGTTTATAGTAGATTTTTTTGGTTGAGAGTTTTATGTTTGTGGGCATGCTGAGGGTCTAATCTAAGATCACCCCAAGGTATTTTACTTCTTTACTTACTGCAATGTCGGTATCACCAATTCTGACTTTTGGAGGTGGGGAGAAATCTTGGCTCCTGGTTACGTATAATACTTAGATTTTGCTGAAGTTGATCTGGAGGTTATGATTGTTGAGACACTTTGTTGCTTCCTTAAAACAGTCTGTGATTTGATGGGGGATGGGGTTCATGATGTTGAACAGGAGATATAGCATTATATCATCCACGTAAATGTGGTATCTTAATCTGAATTTCTTCAAGATCATGCAGATGGGCTAGAGCAGTGTTTTTCAACCTTTTTTGTGCAAAGGCACACTTTTTTCATGAAAAAAATCATGAGGCACACCACCATTAGAAAATGTTAAAAAATTTACCTCTGTGCCTATATTGACTATATATAAAGTAATTCTCTTGAATAGGAATCAAACACTCACACCAACCCCCCTCCCCTGCTGGTTCACACCAACCCCCCTCCCCTGTGGTTCACTCACACCACCCCCCCCCCTCCACTGCTGGTTCACTCACCCACCCCCCTGTCACTTACTCACCCCTCCTGCTGGGTCACTCACTCACTTACCCCCCCTCCCCTGCTGGTTCACTCACACCATCGCCCCCCCCCCTTGCTGGTTCACTCACACCACCCCCCCCCTCCACTGCTGGTTCACTCACACTCCCCCCCCCCTTGCTGGTTCACTCACACTCCCCCCCCTTGCTGGTTCACTCACACACACACACACCCCCTCTGCCCAAGCCGCTGCTTCTGCTTTGTACAGAGCAGCGGCTGCACTACACTTACATTGAAAAGTAAAGAGAAACTGTGTCAGGAGCCCTCCGGTCATCGCAGAGCCCGAGGAAGTGATGTCATGGGGGCGGGCTCCTCACAGGCTGTCTTTCCTTTTCAAATTAACTTTATTGCAGCTAAAAGGTTGTACTGTGGATTTCCTTGCCATCCTCCCTCCATTTCTTAAATCAAATGCAATCATGGGGGATAAGCTGTGGATTTTCTCAAGTCCACCTTAACAACAGTGTATGTGCTTTTCCTCCAGGAACTTGTCAAAACTTTTTTAGGCCCAGTTAAGCTGTTGATTTTATCACATCCTCCAGCAACAAATTCTAGAGCTTAATTATGTATTAGGTGAAAAAATATGTTCTCCGATTAGTAGCTTCGTGGCGTGTTCTCTAGTTTTTGTACTTTTTGAAAGAGCCATGTTTTTTTATATAGGGGTGACAGTCAAAAAATTTTGTTTAATGTCCTGTGCCATTTGCTGTTTCTTTTGTTTTAGTTTACTTTGTATTTTTTATGAATTTTCATATTTTGTGTTTTTAGAAATTTTCATTTCAGGGCAATTTTGTTTATTTATTTATTTATTTATTTAACTGTATTTATATCCCGCCTTTCTCCAGGTCCTCCAGAGTGGAGGAGTGGCCTAGTGGTTGGGGCAAGGTACTTCAGGCTGGAAGGTCAGGGGTTCAAATCCCACTGGAGAACAGCAACCTTGGGCCGGAAGGACTGGGGTTTCTAGTCCCACAGGTGCTCCTTGTGGTCTTGGGCAAGCCACTTAACCCTCCATAGCCCATGTTCCCTGTAAAATAGTTCTCTGTGTGCTGTGCTTTCCTGTCTAATCAATGTGTTTATACCTCAAAAATTTCCTGTCATGATTTGACAATTTCCAATCTGTAATCAAACCGCTGCTGATCGCTGGAAGTAGCAGTATAATAAATAAATAAAGCAGTGCTTTTGTTAATTAAAGCGGTAATTTTGTTAATTAAAAGGTGGCTGCAGCTGCCCCTCTACCCAAAAATAGTTGAAAGGTTACAAAAGGTTTGCAGGCACAGGGCTAACTGCACATGACAGCATAAACATCTTGAATGTGAGCTAACTGCGGCTGTTGGCATATGCCTGGGTGCACCTAACGCTACCTGAATGGGTGGCATTAAGTATGAATGGGTGTGCTGGTCAGTGCAGTGTCACACTGTTACAGCACACTAACAGCAAGGGGATGGATGCGCATGTTCCTCAAGCTTATCATGGGCCTCCTTGTTAGATTCACGGTCCAATTGCAAATTTTCATAAATATATGCATTTCTTACTTTATAAAATAGGCATGAATTATGCTTTGAAAACACACACAAATCTAGCCCATCTTTATGAAATTACTTCTAATGTGATCAGATTTGTAATAATCACTGGAAGGAGAAAACTTACGAATACTAATGCTATAGCATTTAATTTTAAAAGGGAGACCATAACGAAAAGCGGAAAAGAATAAAAGGAACTATTGATGGGAGGAAGCAGCCTTACCCGGGAGCCGGAGCGGTTTTACAACTTGCCGCGGAGCAGTGCAGCAGGTGGGAGCTGATAGCCTGCTCGGTCAGCTGCAGGCGTGGGGTGGACGGCCCAGGCGTGGAGGACCCCCCCCCCCAAACCCTACAAAGCCCAGCGGGAGCAGAGCTTTGGTGGAGGAAGCAGCCTTACCTGGGAGCCGGAGCGGTTTTACAACTTGCCGCGGAGCAGTGCAGCAGGTGGGAGCTGGTAGCCTGCTTGGTCAGCTGCAGGCACGGGGTGAATGGCCCAGGCGTGGAGGACCTCCCTGAACTCTACAAAGCCCAGCGGGAGCAGAGCTTTGGTGGAGGAAGCAGCCTTACCTGGAAGCCGGAGCGGTTTTACAACTTGCCGCGGAGCAGTACAGCAGGTGGGAGCTGGTAGCCTGCTCAGTCAGCTGCAGGCACGGGGTGGATGGCTCAGGCATGGAGGACCCCCCCAAACCCTACAAAGCCCTGCAGGTTTACACGCGGACGGTGTTGTCGTGTCCTAAAGGGCGTGTCACAAGGGGTAAGACTCGCCCCTTTGACGCTCCTTTGACGCTTCTGAGCTTGTTGAAGTTAGTGTTGTTTGCTCATGGGGAAGCGGAAAGCGAAATCTACTGCTTCGACGACAAACCGGGTTGGTGTACATGGCGGTAAGGTGGGTCCCATGGACAAACATGTAACTTCTCTGCAGCCTGCTAATCAGTCGCCAGACGGCGCTTCTTTAAGCCCCGAGATCCGGTCACCAACTCCTCTTCCCCAATTTCCACTCTCGTCTACATTTTTGGACACCCCTGTGGTTAATGACGTCCCTGTCCTCTGCCCAGTCGAACCGATAGCGTCTGAGGACCTGGCTGCTCCTCCCTCCTGGGAGGTGACCCTTGTGGACATTTGGACAGCAATACAAAAAACAGATGTTCATTTATCTGGAACTGTTTCTTCTTTGTGCAAATTTTCTTCTGATGTTGTTGGTAAAATGAAAAATGTTGATCAGCATATTAATTCTTTAATTGGTCTGACGGCCCGTACTGATTCCCAGCTTCGGACGTGCTCTGACAGTAATGTTATGTTAAAGAGTTTTCTGCTGTTTCCTATCGTCTTGAGCTTATGGAGAATCAGTTTCGGGCCCGAAACCTACGTTTCCTTAATTTCCCTTCCACTCATTTATTATCCTCTGATATGTTGCTTAAAAAGTATTTTGCCGAGACACTTCAATTGAAAGAAACTTTAGAAATTGTCCAAATTTTTTCTTTTTCAACTACCTTTCAGATGGCACCAAACACGGACGGGGATATCCCTCCCCTCGAAGATTGGGTTGCCCAGAATTTAACTGCGTTTTTGGAAGACTCATTAGATGTTATCCCCAAGCGTTGCACCTTGGTGGTAACATTCTGTTCTGAGTCTGATAAATTAAGGGTATTACGTGCTTATTTTAAGCATAAGGATATGGTGTTTTGTGGGTTTAAGCTTCATGTGTTCCCAGATGTGGGTCGGACCACTCAGTTGCGTCGTAAACAATTTTTGGATTTGAAAGCTAGGGTTACAGCGTTGGGGGCCTCGTTTTTCCTTAAATTTCCCTGTCGATGTCTTATAACATTTGAGGAGCAGAATTATGTCTTTACAGATGTGACTCAGCTTCAGAAGTTTTTGTCTAGTAAGGAAAATGTGGGGGATTAGTCAGGTGTGATGTTTATTGGCTCTCTTATGTGGAGACTGGGTGTTATCCAGACTCCTTTTTTCCTGTAATTCTGTTTTTTTGATTATTGGAGCTTTTTTCCTCCCTTGATGTGGTCTTGAGTTATATGTTTTATTTAATTCTTGAATTTTCAACTTTTTGTGGGATGTTGTAATTTTGTTTTCCTGTCATTGATTATTGTATTCAAGAAAATGCAAAATAAAAGATTTAAAAAAAAAAAGGAACTATTGACTGGGTCAAATGTTTACATCAGGCATAAACATATAAATATAACATCTTGAAAGCCAAGATAAAATATATTCCATGCATTAAAATAGGTCAAAAGAAGAGCAAAGGACTTCCACAGTGGTTTAAGGATGAAGTGAAAGAAGGTGTTTCAATATTGCGTATGCTTTTTTGTAACACATTTAAAGTAGGATTTTAGAAAGGACTTCTAGGAAGAATCTGGGACGTCCAGAGCACAACATCCAAAAATCTGGGGGAATGGCAACAGTGAAGGAAGGCACGTAGAAGTGCCTTCTGAAATTGCTTCATCTCCTCCCTGAAAAATGAATATCCCAGTAACCAGTTCTAGTGATGGTCCTTTGCAGATACAAGGCCGGTTATATGTATGGGCGTAGGCCATTTCACAAATGTGGACATCCCTGAATTGCACAGCTGCAGAACTGGGCACTTGGATATGCTGCCAGGGGTATTTCAGAAGGGGGTGACTATATTATGAGACTTGCATGTCCTGGCTGGCCATTTCAGATAATGTGTGGTGACGGGCCAGTAATACCTTTGAAGTATGCATTTATATGGAGGTTTCTTTAGACAGGAGATTTTTTTTTAACTTTATATTTATATTGATTTCCAATTGTAATGAAATATAATGAAATAGGAAAAATAAAAGAAATAGAACGTAGAAGAATACAAGATATAGCCACATTAACAAAAACAAAGCTCATATCATGGGAAGGAGGTTGTCCACCTGATATCAAATAGAGGATAATACCACCTATAGATTCTTCATCATGGACCAAAAAAAATACAAGCCTAGAAATAGAAATCAGAATGACTAAATTTAAAGAACAGTTTTAGCACTAAGGAAATTCTCCAGCTGTATAGAAACAAAAAAAAAATATCGATCAGACTTATAGGTAATTAAACATTTAAAAGGGAATTTAAGAAAGAAGGTTGCCCCTACTACCGCATGTCTTCAGCTGTTGGTGCAACCTCCTCCTTACTTGAGTAACCTCTGACACGTCAGGGAAAATATTGATCCTTTGATCACAAAAGGAAACATCTTTCTTCATGAAAAATATCTTCAAAATCTCAATGTTATCTTTATGAGATGAACAAGTAACTAGCAAAGTTGCACGAGGGGAGATGTTGTCCTGAGAGGCTTCCAAAAAGGCAGTGAGATGAAATGTTTCATAACAATTTATCATACTCCTCCTCCTCCTCCACCTCCTTTTTAGAACCTCTTGGTAGATAATACAAATTCTCAAATGTCAAGGAAAACAACACGCTGGGCCGTCCACTAGGCAGCCGCCTAGCGGGGTAGCCCTTGGTGGGCAGCATGGCCCCTTGGTGCCCTGCCTGTTGGAGGGAGGTTAAAAGCAGCAGGCCATGTATGCTGAAGCACATTTATTTATTTATTTATTACAGTTTCTTATATACCGCGCTATTTAGAATCAGCGCGGTTTACATCATAACAAAACGACCACAACGACAAACTGTCAGGTTTTACATTGAACAGGAATACAAACTTGGATAACTGGGTTAACTATATACATAAACTATCTACACTGCAGTGTGAGGGCATTTCTAGATTGGGTCATTTCTTGGAGGGGATATCTAGTTTAGTTGCTGTCTGGGAAATATTGGCAGAAAAGGTATGTTTTGAGAGCCTTTCTGAACTGATATAGATTGGTAATGGCTCTAATGTCGGGAGGTAGGGTGTTCCAGCATTTTGGTACATAAAAACTGAATGCCCTGTTTGTGGTGTTCGTGTTGGACTTGCACCAAAGCAGTAGCACAAAGCTACTTGTGGTCTTGGGCAAGCCACTTAACCTTCCATTGCCCATGTTCCCTGTAAAATAGGTATCTCCAAGTTATAATACCCTGTTCAATGTAATTTCAGTTTGTTCAATGTAAACTGCCTTGATATCATGAAAGGCGGTATATAAGAAATGTAAATAAATAAATAAAATAAGGTTGCCACTTTTAAAATAGCCCTGCAGAAGACGGAATTGGCAGTTGCGATGGCAGCAGCAGTGGGGTGGGGGGCAGCTCAGCAAGGCAGGGTGGTGTGGTATGGCTCATGGGAGGGGGGAGCAGGCGGCATGGCCAGGGCTCCTGCCTGGGGTGGCAGAAATCCTTGAGCCAGCCCTGGATAGCAAAGCACCTCTTTAAGCTATTTTCTCTGGAACGCCAAAGGTAACGATAACCATATAGGGAAAGTTCATGAATTTAAGGGGTATGTTTACTAAACCGCGATAACGTTACCGGTGAAAAGTGCAGCGCTAACGTGAGCAATGCCATATAAGGAAGTGGGCATATCGGCATTGAGGTAGCAATGGCTGTGTAACGCACGGTAAAGGGCGCCTTTCCAGGTTGTTGTTGTTGTTAAGTGCCGTTGAGTCGGAGTCGACTCATGGCGACCCTCTGGATAGCTATCCTAAATTGTGTTCGGTCTTGAGTCAGGCGGCTCATTGTTGACAGACTGGTACCCGTAGCTGCTGTTATTGTATTGATCCATCTCATTGCTGGCCTTCCTCTTTTGCGTTTACCTTCTATCTTGCCAAGCTTGATGTCTTTCTCTAATGATCTCTCTCTTCGCATGATGTGTCCAAAGTATTAAAGTCAAAGTCTTGTCATCTGAGCTTCTAAAGAAAGCTTAGGTTTGATCTCCTCTAGTAATGACTGGTTTGTTCTTCGGGCAGTCCATGGTATACACAGTATTCGCCACCAGCACCATAATTCAAAGGCATCAATTTTCTTCCTGTCTATCTTTTTCACTGTCCAGCTTTCACATCCATATGATGTTATTGAAAATACCATGGCTTGAACAAGTCAAATCATTGTATGGAGAGAGACATCTCTGCTCTTGAGAATCTTATCTAGGTCTTTCATAGCCATTCTGCCAAGAGCTATGCGTCGTCTGATTTATTGACTGCTTGTTGCTTCTTTATTGATAGTTGATCCAAGTAGGTTAAAGTTGTTCACAATTTCAATTTCTTCTCCTTCAATGATGAATCTGTTGATTATGCCAGTTGTCATGATCTTTGTCTTCTTTACATTAAGGTGCAGGCCCATTTTGAGACTATGTTCTTTGATTGTGAAAAGCAAATGTTTCAGATCATCTTCACTTTCAGCCAGTAATGTGGTATCATCAGCATAGCGAAGGTTGTTGATGAGTCTTCCACCAATCTTCACACCTCTGTTGTCTTCATACAATCCTGCTTCTCTGATGATTTGTTCTGCATATAAATTAAACAGGTAGAGGGAAAGTATGCAGCCTTGCCTTACACCTTTGATTATTTTAAACCACTATGTTTCTCCTTGATCCGCTCGAACTGTTGCTTCTTGATCAATGTACAGATTGTGCAAGAGTATGATCAGGTGTTCTGGTATACCCATGCTTCTTAATGTGGTCCAGAGTTTCTCATGGTTTACACAGTCAAAAGCCTTGCTATAGTCGATAAAGCACAAATAGATATCCTTTTGGTATTCTTTAGTCTTTTCAAGGATCCATCTCACATCCGCAATGATGTCTCTCGTTCCTCGCCCTTTCCTGAACCCTGCTTGCACTTCAGGTAGTTCTTGTTCCAGGTATGGCTGTAGTCTCTTTTGAATAATCTTCAGTAGAATCTTGCTGGCATGTGGGATCAGAGCGATTGTGCGATAATTTCCACAGTCAGTTGGATCACCTTTCTTTAGTATTGGTACGTATAAACACAGATCTTTTCCAGTCAGTTGGCCATGATGTTGTCTTCCATATTTCTTGGCAGAGCCTTGTAAGTACGGTAACAGCTGCATCAGATTGCTGTAATACTTCTATGGGAATGCTGTCAATGCCTGGTGCTTTGTTCTTTGATAAGGCTTTCAATGCTGCTTTAACATCTTTTTTCATCACCAATGGTTCCCGATCATAAGGTACAGGTTGAAATGGCTGTTGGCCCACTTGATCTTTATCATATAAAAACTCTGTATATTCCTTCCACCTTTTCTTGATCTTCTTAGCATCATTCAACATAGAACCTTGAGCATCTTGTAACATTCCAATTCGAGGCTGGAACTTTTTCATTAACTCTCATAGCTTTAGGAAAGCCAATCTTGTTCTCCCTCTAATAGTTTCTGCTTCTATTTCCTTGCATGCGTCGTTGTAGTACTTTTCCTTGTCCTGTCTTGCTGCATGTTGGAAATCTCTGTTGAGTTCTGTTATTGTCTTTCTTTCTCCTCTGGCTTTAGCTTCTCTGCGTTTCTGGGCAATTTTCAGAGTTTCTTCTGTCATCCATTTTGGCAGTTTTTGCTTTTTCAACTTTTGTAAAGACTTCTCGCTTTCTTTCAACACAACCTTCTTGATGTCATTCCATAACTCTTCTGGAGCTCTGTCATTTTCAGGTATCGCGCGTTAAAAGGACAATACATTAAAGCTGACAGCACGTTACAAGTCTGAAGGCGCTGTATAAAGTGCCCCATAGAGCACCTTATAAAGCACCTCATGAGGTGCCTTAACCTAAGGTGCCATACAAGGTGCCCTAAGGATGTTAAGGTGAACCAAGATATGGTGTCCAAGGGCAGTAAGGTGCCCCAAGTTGACAAGGATGAAATGTAAGGGCAAAAAACTGGTGTAACCCTAACACTGCAGAGAGCACCAAGGAAAGGCAATGGACAAGTGATGGAAGGAAGTAGAGGTGGGAGCTGATGGACCTGCCAAATCTGCATGCAGCTGATGTAGCAGCCGGAAAAATGGACAAACATATTGGAGGCATCTGTACTGATGCATAGGGTGTTGGCAATGTAAAGTGCTACAATGACAGTGGGTGGAAAAGGATGGGAATATGTGACCGCCAGTGGAAGTAGAGGTGGCAAGACATTTGCAATGATAGGAGGACAGAGGAGTAGTAGTGCCATGCAGAGCAGACACAGGAGAGGCAAGCATGGAGAGCCGCAATGCAGAAAAGGGTAGCAGTGCAGGACATGGGGTAGCAGCCAGCATATGAAGACAGGATGCTACACAGCTGACAGACGCAGATAGACGGACAGAAGGATGGCTGGCAATTGTGATGAGGGTATTATGTGGTGGCAGCACAGATCTGCAGAGATATGACTGTCACAGGAATGAAAAGGACTTGGCCTTGGACAGGCCTACTAAAATGAGACCATTGAGGGATTGATCCCATGACCTCTGCCTAGAATGTCATTGTGTTAACCAGTGGGCTATATCTCTATGGGGTTTTTCTTAGCAATGGCTGGCTACAGAAAGACTGCAGGTCACTACACAAACTGTCTGCTGTGTCCACCAGGATAGGTTAAACCCACCAGTACCCATGATGCACTGCACATGCAGAACAGCAGTCTACATCAGATCACCAGATGGGGTATGCAGCTCTCCAGCACCTCAGCATGGTAGGAGGAACTGACCGTGCGTGATACTGGCACAGAGTAGCCACACACCATGCCATTGTGCCGGTACTGTGTTCACCCTGAGGGTAGGTGGGGTGGCCAGCACCAGGTCCGCAGTACCCAGGCTGCTTGAGATCGACTTTGCTGCAGGGCCCTATTATTGCTAGTGTGTGATAGGTAGTCCTTGCAGACACACCTAAGCTAATCCTGTGTCCATCTGTATTCCCCAGTCACATCTAGCCATTGGAGACCAGGAGCCACCCACGTTAAGCATATCCAGTGTGGTTGGGATGGGGATGTCTGGACCCACATGTGGATTAAGTAGCACCACCTACCAACACGCCCTGTCTGGATCAAGGTGGTGGACAGGATCTGCCCCCCAACAGACCAACACTCTATATCTTTGCAATGGAGGCAGTAAAGGGGCATGATGAAGGGCTGTGGGACCATTAACCCCAGTCCTGCTGGCAAAAGGGCACCATCCAGGAAAGTAAGCCTGGGAAAGCTCAGCAGCCTCCAACCATGATCTGACATTCACCTGTAGAGAGCACAGTCAGTCTGCACAGCATTCCAGCCTTCACATGCTGACAGCAGACAGTTTGCTAGCCAGTCCATAGTGCATGCCCCTGAGAAACTATGTATACCCATAGGTGGGATATAAGCACAAACATCAAGCAGGTATCACAGTGATTAGGCCCCAACACAGGGAACACACAGATATTACCTGAGAAAAACACTGTATAGCACTCTGTGGGAACCTAGCCATGCTATGGTCACTGCTCAGTCAGGGTGAGAGTGCCCTCTCAGCACGACATGCTGTGGCCACCATATCCATGCAGGTGGTGGTTGGGCACTACAATGTCCCAGCCATTGCCCCACACCCTGTGCAGATGCATCCTGCCCAGTCCACCCTGTCTGAACAATACCCACAATACCTTGCTCCTCATTATGCACATTGGCAGGCTAATGCTGGAAACAGTGTAAGCATTGTGGGCCCAGTGAGGAGTAGGCAGCCAGAAAACAATGGATAGACATACACACACTCCCACTCCTATTTCAGCATTGTGCAAAGATAGGGATGGTTGGCAGCTCTGCCCATCACACTAGTCCTGAGCACAATGCAGGCATTGCTAAGGTATGCAGGTGCTAGTGGTAGTGCTTTGGTAACTGCTGCTCCGTGCCGGACCCAGGAGCCTGACTCTCCATGAGGCTTTGGATAGTGGAGTCTGTGGGTATGGGTGTTTGTGCCCCTGTTGGCCGATGCTCTAGGCCTGCACATGTTTATGTTGTATGTGCTATGTGGGGTAAAATGTAGGGACATGGTCTGCAGGAGCCACAGCTGGGATTTGAACCTGTGACCTTCTGCTCTAGAACACACTTGCTGTGTGTACTGCACCATACTATTGCCACAGATGTAGGTCAGTCCCTGGGGATACCATGACTGTTCATCAGACAGACCTTGTCTGTTGCACTGCACGCCACCCACCTGAGCAGGGCTTGGCCGTAGTCTGCTGTGGGCCGCTGCCATTGCCCCCTCCACCACGCTGACATGCCCATATGCTGGTGGTGCTGGTGGTGTGCAGTCCCAGGCCATCCAGTGTGCAGGTAGGCGGCTATCTAGAGTGTGGGTTTTGGGGTAGGGGTGCCTACATAGGCATCCGCGCTTCCCCCCGGTACTGCCTGCCAATGTCATGTGCCCTTTGGGGTACCTGCTGGGTAATGTCCCCTGGATGGGACACTGTGGGACACGGACTCATGGGCATGTTTGACCTTGGTCAGTTGCTGTCTTGCTGATTTCTAGTTTCTGCGTTCCCATGTGCCACCTAGGCATCTGCCTAGCCCACCCTGTACCCCAGCTGCCCCACTGCATGTCCTGCCTGCGGCCCCCTATCCCCTATTTGCAGCCTCGCCATAGTGCCCTTTCATACCTGAGCACTATGCTGTTGCTGCACATGTAGCACTACTATCACTGTTTTTGGGCTCCCTGCCTATGCTATACATTGCTGACACTGAAATTCTTTCTCTCTCCTGCAAATATGCATCTAACGCCAGGTTTTCACTCGCGGTAATTTTCTGCCCTTCAGTTCACAGCAATAATGCCGCGGTAGCATCTCCCCGCCCACTCCCCACCCATTGACCCCTTCTCTCCGCCCTTTCTTCACTCTCTGTGGGACATAGCACCGCCAGAGACGTTAATGCGCGCTAACGTTGCATCTGGTTACGTTAGCGCGCGTTAAGGTCACTTATCGTGTGATAACGTAGCCGCTGCTACGTTACCGTGCTTTAGTAAACATACGCCTAAGATTCCTTGCTCCTATCCCATTCTCCAGTTGCTCCATCTTGAGGTGTAATACAGTACTGTCCTTAACAGATGCTGCAGCTGCAGCCTGTAAAGATGTTAAATCATTCTCCACCTTACCCAAACATGCATCTACACAAGTCTATCTTTTGTCATATTCAGAAAACTTTGAAATTGTCTCCAATACAAACTCACACTGTTAAGACAAAGTTCCTTTCAGGAACGCATCCATTCTATTCCGCATCAACTGAACATATTTAAGAGAAACATCTTTAGGAACCTTTGATGAAGATCCAGCTATATCTTCCAGAGGTGGAACTACTCTTGAAAGAGAACAGGATTTAAAAAGTACTTGAGATGTGAGGAGAATAAAATCCCCTTCCCTATCTGGAACCAAGAATGGAGTGGATTGCTGCACCCTCAAGAAAGAGGGTGATGTATCTTGCTCCAAAAAACACTAGGGTGGTGCTCTGACTACCCAAACCTAAGGAAGCAACACTTAAAGAAGGGTCAACCTGCAGCTGGAGAGCAGAGGCAGTCTTACTCACAGACTGTAGATGCTGGTCCATCAGGTCTTGAACCACTGATTCTAGCACCTTGGAACCCAAGCTTTTCTTCTTTCTCTTACGCTTCCTCTTCATAATTGCACAAACCACATCAAACACAGGTTCCACCTCCTAGTGGCTCCGCATACCATAGTAAGCCACTTGATTTTATACTGGTCTGTCTGACATCAATGACTTCATTAGCTGGCAACACCCAGCACACTGCTCTTCTCCACTTGAACTCCAGTGAGTACTGCCGTGGCCCAGCCTCCGATGGTATCCAGAGCTCCCTTCCTGGCCAGGAAATATTAACTGTGGTGATGAAAGCACATTTTGAAAATTGCACTGTAACGTGAATCTCTGTTGCTCTGCCCTGGTCACGTCTCCACCATGCCACTGTGCTACATGGACATACTTGCCCTGGGGATGTCTATTTACCCAGCTTTCTGAAATGGGTCCAGGGATGTCTTTGTGATTTGCACATTTGAGTGCCCATTTTCAGACGTCCAAATCACGAATAGAGCTTCTAAAATTACCCCTTAGAAATCTTGTGATGAGTGTGAGATAAATGCAAATAAATGGAAAATGAAATGAAATGAATCCAAAAAGATGTCTTTCAAAAGATGGAAAACTGACTCAAATAGGGAAAATAGGAATGAGCATAAACACTGGCAAATTAGATTCAATACAGTAACAAGGCAGGCCAAGGTAGAATTTGAAAAGAAGCTTTTCACAAAGGCAAAATTGATACTCAAAACGTTTTCAAGCACATCTGAAATAAAAAGCCCTTGAGGGATTCAGTTGGTCCCTTAGACGAGACTAAAAGGAGTGTTCAGAAAGGAGAAGATAATAGCAGAAATACTAAATTAATTCTTTGTCTTTACTGAGGAGGAGGATGGTGTCATAATAACACAGGAAATATTCACTGATGATGATTCAGAGCAGCTAAAGCAAGCCATTGTCAATTTAAAAGATACATAAAAACAAAGATATAATAGTAGATGTCATAGAGAAAATTGACAAACTGTAGAGTAACAAATCATGAGCACTGAATGGTATTTGCCTAAAGTTCTGAAAGAACTCAAACATGAAATTGGTAATTTGTTATTAGTAATTTGCATACAGAAGAAAAAAGGAAGGTAGAGATCGACCACAGTCTCAAACACAGATGTTCAATTGATTGCTTGAAGTTTACACCACATTGTTTCTGATAAGTGCTTCTCAAATCTGATTGTTTTTCTGACAGCAGTAGTCAGCTATCAGATTGATTTGGTTCACTGCCCAAGTTGCTCCTACATACCCAAGTGCATGTACTATTGGGTTACTCATAAATACTGTTGTCATATCTCCTCTTAACAGTTATAATATCCATATCCCTGATGCAGGCTTGTTTGCTGAAACTCAGCTGAGTCGGGTCCTTTAATAAATTCCAGTTGAAGAACATATGTGTGTCTGAGGTTGGAGTTGATCCCCACCTTCCTTTTTATCTTCTGTGTATTGATTGATTATGGAGATTTCCTTCTCCCTTTTTTTGGTGATCAGCAATTTGTAACCTGTCATTTAAACCAGCCACAGTACCTGAGAAGGTAGCCAATGTAACACCAATTTTAAGAGGGTATAAGGGGTGATCAGTAAATGATAGAGTGATGGGCCTGACATTGGTTCCAGGCAAAATGTAGAAGCTGATAAAAAAACAAAATTAGAATAAAAATAAAAATAGAGGGGGGCTTATTCAAAGCATTTTAGAGAAATGGAAATAAATGGAAAATGAAATGAAGTAAAAAAAATATTTAAAAAATGGAACGCTGACCCAAATAAGGAAAATAGAGATGAGACCATGAAAAAACACCCAGATAAAACCAGGGCGGTCTGTGGGTGGATGGGGGCAGTGACTGTGACTATTCAGTTAGCTGCAGTATATTCAGCAGCTAGCCAAATAACTTAACCTGTTAAAGTTAGAACAGGTGAATGCAGGACCGTACCAAGCTAGAAATGCACCCTTTGTGAAAACTAATCTGACGCCCACCTCTCCCCAGCCACATTCAGTAACTCACTCTTTTTGAGCTTCCTGGAAGCCCAGTGATGGTATCAGCGCCCCCTTTTGTGCTTATGCTCTGTGAGGCCGCACCACTCGTACAGCCCTTGGTTCGGCCCTGGGTGAATGGCTGTCCTAACTTTAAATGGTTAGCACTATCTGGGGAGCAGCTCAGTATCACCGCTAAGCAGATCGCAGCGCTGCTGTCCGGAGAGCCCAGATATTCTTCCAGGGTCTGCACTGGTGGTGTCAATAAAATGTGTTCTGCTGCAGTATGTCTGGGTTTTATTAAAGCAGCAGGGGCTAGGCATTTTTGTTAGCCTAGCAGCCGCCAATGAATATGGCTCAATGGGAATGAGTCAGCAGGAGATTAGGAAAGGGATGTATTGCTTTATCAGTTAATTAGATTTTTCAAAGATGTAAACAAATGTGTGGATAAAGGTAAACCAGATGATATAAAATATATTTGGAATGTCTGAAGGAATTTGACAAAATCCCTCATGAGAGACTCCTCAGTAAATTAAATTAAAAAGTCAATGGACAATAGGCAAGGCTCTTTGTGGATTGAGAACGGGCTAAAAAGCAGGGAGTAGAGTATAGAAGTAAATGATCCGATTTGCAAATGGAAAAAGGTCTATCGTGGACTGCTCCAAGGATTAATACTTGGACTTGAGCTGATGTAAAGCGCTTGTGAAGTGGCATTTTATAAAGGATGTCTGTCCAATCGGGGCATCCAAGGCAGAACATGCTGAGAAACACCAGGGAGATCTATGTCTCAGCTTGATTTTAGTTATATAGATGTCCCAGATGTGGATGTCTGCGCACATGGCCATATAGACATACTATGGGTTGGAAGAATATCCCTACAAGGAAAGGCTTAAAAGATAGAGCTCTTCAACATGGTTAAGAAATGGCTGAGGGGAGGTATGATAGAGGTCTATAAAATAATGACTGGAGTAGAATGGGTAAATGTAGATTGGCCGTTTACTCCTCCAAAATGTAGAAAGAGTAGGGGACATACAATGAAGCTACAATGTAGCACTTTGGTACATATCCAAGCATCACTCAATGAATACATGACCACGTTGAATATCTGATAAATTTGAGTCGAGAGACGAAGGAGAATTGTAAATAAGTTAGGAAAGCCTGATGTATACCCAATCAGGAATGTAAATAAGTTAAGCCTATGTTGAATGTATAACCCCCTGTAAATATATTATTTTCTGATGTATCTCTTGTTGTTTATTGTAAACAGCTTTAACCTGGAGAAAAGCGGTATATAAGCATAGCTAAATAAATAAATAAACATTTAAGACTAATTGGAGAAAATATTTTTTCACTCAACATGTAATCAAACCCTGGCATTTGTTACCAAAAGATGTGGTAAAAGCTGTTAATGTAGCTGGATTTAAAAGAGGTTTGAACGAGTTCCTGGAGGAAAAATCCATAAATCATTATTAAAGAGGATCCAGGAAATCCACTACTTACCTGTTGGACAAGCAGCATGGAATCTATATACCTTTTCGGAACCTGCCAGTTACTTCTGACCTAGATTGGCCACTACTGGAAACAGGATACAGTACTGGGCTTGATGGACCCGTGGTCTGACCCAGTATGGCATATCTTATGTTCTTATGTAGGGGGACATCCAGCAGCATGGGAAAATGATAACATGAGCCCTCAGTCCTCATCAGTGCTCATTATCAGCATAGAAATGATACGGAAAATGAATGTACCCCCTTCTCTATTCCCTCCAGAAGGCTGGCTAACCAAACGAGCACTTTTCTGATGTCTATTCATGCCTGGTGCAGGTATAAACTGGAACATAGCTCAGGGTGTTGTCACACCTACTCATCCAGGCGGTAGCCTAGGAGCAGGTGAACATGCCTGTCTTACTCTCTACAATTACTGTCCAAGATGGCCGCCAAGGAAGGCTGCTGGGTAATGTAGTTTTTAGAGCAAGGAGTGTGACCACACGGTAAATAGGCAAAACAGAGAATTTTATTTCAGAGTTTCCCCTCCGCATTGAATTCAAAAACCTCAACTGAAATTGGATAAACTCTCCAATAAGGCAAACAAGAATGTGAAAACAGGTTGAACACAAAAATACAGGATTTCCTTTTAAAACATCAGCTTTCCACTTCCCGTGAGGAACAGGCTTCTAAAGCTCAATCTGTTCTCCAGATTAGCCTCTTGTCATTCACTTTCAAACAGGATTTTTACTTTGTACAAGTTGGAAGACCAACACTTGTCATTCTTTTCAACAGCTTCCTTTCTCCAAGCCATGCACAGCACAAGTCCTTAAATGGCTTTCCTGATACAGTCTTTTACATAGGCAAAGAATCAGCAGCTATTCATGCTCTTGGCCAGACACAGAGAACACTGCATTTCTTCTATATCTGAACCATTAGGATCCTGCAGCAAATCTATATCCATTTCATTTCCAGATTCACTGTGTCTATCTTGAATATCAGCTGACTGGTTATTCTCCTGCCTTATCAGCTCCTGCAATCTTAACAACAGCTGTTCTCTATGGTCTCCAGCCACAGGCTCTTGCAACGGAGTTTCTCTCCCTTTCAAGAAGTTAGCAAGCTCTGTTAGAGTGGAGGTTTGGCAGTCACTGGCATAAGTTCTAGGCTTAATAAAGGTTTGCTTTCCAGAGTTCAGGGGCACACAGCGTTTAGCACTGTCTCTTAATTCTTTAACAATGCCTTCAGCCTGGCTTTGGTTAGGAATTAAAGAAAAGACATTTTCATTACCTTCAGGGTTTAAATGCTGTCTTGAACTACTTCCCCACCTGGAAACACTCCTTTGTCCTGGAAACTGTTGCTTCCCCTGGGTTCCAGACACCCTTTGTTTCTCCTTTACTCTTGCATGTGAATCAGCCAGGTCTCTTCCTGAAGTTCCTCTTTTCAATGGAACTAAAGTACCTGCTTCACAACCCAGCAAGTTTCTGATTCCAGGCTTGTTCCCTTCAGAATCAGCTCCCCTTACTTGAACTGCTTCTGGAACTCCACGGACTCCAAACACTGCCTGCTCATCTTGCTGCTGCTTCGTTTCTGTTCCTCTCTGCTGCGTTTCTCTCTGCTGCGCTCCTCTCTGCTGCGCTTCCGTTTGTTCTAAAACTGAAACACTTTTAAACTGCTGCCTTTCAGGCACCACGTCTTTCTTCCTGCCCATGTGCAGCTCATCAGTGCTCAACCTAGCCCTGACGTCACTAGGTGGGCGGAGCTTAGCACTCGGAATACTCTGCCCTGGAGGCTTGTGGTTTCTATGGGAACTGCTTTTCTCTCTAGATTTAAAGGAACAGGGCTCCTCTCCCTGCCATTCCATTTCCTCTGCAGCGTCCTCCTCACCACAGTGTCCAGGGCATTATTGAAATCGGGCAAGGACATCCAAGCACTGAATGCCCCAAACACACCCACATCACTCCCCCGTTCATACTTGGACATCCTCACATCGGGGACGTCCATAGAGCCGGCTTCTAAAATGGCTCTGAGGATGTCTCCATGTTTTGAACATCTCTATGCTCATTTTCAGACATCTAAAGCACTAATAAGTCTTATAAAATAACTCCCATAATATGCATGATCGCATGTATTTTACAAATTGTGAAACTGTGACTCCACCTGCACCCCACTCAAACTCAACTGCAGAACATGTCCATACCAAAGTCTTATACCAAGTACATACATTCTTATCATTGCACATATCATTGCACATACAGCAATTGTGTGCATGGGGTCATTTTACAAGAAGCATTTTATGGATGTGTACCGGCATATAACCATGAAAATGCTTTTATAAAATTACTATCTAGGAGACTGGGCATCTGAACAGCAGATTAAATTTAATGTGGGCAAGCGCAAAATGATTCACATAAGGAAAAATAATCCCAACTAAAGGTACCCAATGCAGGGTTCCGTATTAGGAGTAACCGCTCCCTAAAAAAATCTTGGAATCATTGTAAGTACATTAAAATTTTCAGCCCAATGTGCCATAGCTACCAAAAGGAAATAGAATACACAAAAGCTAAAAAGCAAACCAACAAGAGGGCCTTCTCACATTCAGCACCCATCCTCTGGAATAATCTTCCTGACAACATTTGCCTACTGTCGGACATAAAGGAATTTAAAAACAAATTGAAAACCCATTTATTCTCTTTACAAAGGAACAGAATCTAATCAAATTACACAAAGAGACACAGGTTAACGACCATACTACAATATGACATAACCCATAACAAATAACAAATAATAACATAACCCACAATACTTAACCACATCCTTCATATATCCAGATGACGACCCTCCAAATTATATTATATGACCTGTCACTTTAAAATAACTTATGCATTCACAATTGATCTGTCACCTTAAAATAACTTATGCATTCACAATTGATCTACGATATAATTTGTAAATACCTACAATGTAAATATGTTCAAATAGTTTACTGTTCAAACTTTATATTGTTACCTGTAAATAGATCCATCTGTTCTATGTAAAATGACTAGGTATGCTATTTCACATACCATATAACTTACTGTTCATTGTAAACCGCACTTGATACTTGGGAAAGAGCGGTATAAAAATAATTTGTTAAATAAATAAGAATATTAGGGATTATTCTAAAATGGGTGGAAAACAAAACTAAGGGATATGTTTACTAAACTGCACTAAAGTCACCGGCGTTAAGGGCAGTGGTAAGGTGCCTTAAGTCACATAAGGCATTGGGTGGGTAGGGGTCGGTCTGGCTTAAAGGAGCTATGGATTGTTCAATGCATGGACATTTAGCGCACGGTAATGGGACAGCGTACGGTAAGGTGACAAGCATGCACTTTAAGGCACCTCAAGGCAGACAAATGTGCTTTAAAGTGCCCTAAGGGTTTTAAGGTGTCCTAACATAAGGTGCCCTAAGGGGTATGTTTACTAAACCACGGTAACGTAGCAGCGGCTACGTTAATGTGCAGTAGGTAACGTTAACACGTGCTATGTAACAAACATGCCCAGTAGTCCGTGTTCCACAGTGTCCCACCAGGGGACATTACCCAGAAAGTACCCCAAAGGTCACACAGGTACCACTATGCCTGTAATAGGGCAAGCAGTGCACATCTGGGGACCACACTAACAAGGGTCCATAGACCACACACAGGATGGGTCCCAAACAGTTCGCAGACCCAGCTAATTGAACACACTCTATGGCAGCCCCTAGTAAGGCATAGCAGGGTGTGCCCTTATGTTGTCAGAAACATATATACACCCAGTAGGCCAAACTGGGTACACCGTACCTGAGGTGCATACCCTAGCCTGTCCACAGTCGGCAGTAACAACACACTCCACCTACATCTACCCGGTCCACCCTAGCCAATAGTTGCTAGAGCACCAGCCTGACATCCCCCCAGCCATCACTCCCCCATGTGGAAGGGACATAACATTGGTTGGCAGCGATGGGGGGGATGTGTGGATGTCCATGTATGCCTCGCCAGCCCAGACAACGCACCCTAGGCACCCGCCTACCTGCACAGTGGATGGCCTGGGACCATGCACGACCAGCACCGACAGCATATGGTCATGTCGGCATGGTAGGGGGTATGTGTTTATGCTGGAGGGAGCAGTGCCACGCCCCTGCAGTGGACCTAGGCCATGCCCTGTACCAGTATGTGGTGTGCAGTGCAACAGAAAAGGTCTGCCTGAGGAAAGTAAGGGTAGTCCCAGGGACCCCTACTCCTCTGTGGTAATAGTGTGGTGCAGTACACACAGGCAGTATGTCCAGATCAAGAAGGTCACAGGTTCAAGTCCCAGCTGTGGATCCTACCGAGCACCTCCCCACATTTTACTCTACAATGCAGCATCTTTTTACTCTACATCAACATGTGCAAACACCAAAGCCGCGTCGAACAGGGGTCAAAACACCCACTCACACAGGCTCCACTATCCAAAGCTTCATGGAGAGTCAGGCTGTTGGCCCCAGCACGGAGCTGCAGTTATCAGCAGAGCACTACTACTACCCCCTGCACAGTTTAGCAATGTCAGCACTGTGATCAGGACCAGTGTGGCGAGCAGGATTGTCAACCACCTCTATCATTGCACAATGCTGCAATAGGAGTGTGTGTGTGCATGTCTATCAGTTGTTTTGTGGCTGCATACACCGCTCTGGGCCCACAATGTCCCACTGTTACCAGCGTTAGCCTGCAAATGTGCATAATGAGGAGCAAGGTATTGTGGGTATATCCCAGACAGGGCGGATTGGAAGGATGCATCTGCACAGGTTGTAGGGCAAAGACTGGGACACTGTAGTGCTCAACCACCACCTGCATGGATAGGGTGGCCACAGCATGGCATGCTGTGAGGTCACTCTCACCTTGACCGAGCAGTGACCATGGCATGTCTATGCTCCTACATAGGGCTCAACACTATTTGTCTTCAGCTATACCTGTGTGTTCCCAGTTCTATTACCCAATTGCTGAGATACCTGCTTGGTGTCTGTGCTGTACATCCTATTTCTGGGTGCACAGGGTTCTCCTGTGAGCATGCACTATAGACTGGCTAGTGGACTGTCTGCAGTTAGTCTGGCTTGGTTGGAACACCTTGTAGGGTGCTGCAGGTGCAGTCCAACTGCTGGTGAATGGAAGACCATGGTGTGGGGCAGTTGTGGTTTCCCCAGCTTATCCTAAGCATTATTTCCTGGTCTATCACAGTCATAGGTATCACACTCTGCTTAGGTCTTTTTATGAACGTTCAATGTTCCTCCAAATACGTTCAAAACTATATCCCCAGTCATAGGTATGGCTCTGGTCCACCAGCCCTGGCGGGTTGTCCTCTGCCAGCAGGACTGTGGTTGCTTGTCCTACAGCCAGGGCTCAGGCACCTATCCCTCCATTCCCTTACCTACAAAATGGGTGATTGTGGGTCCTTAGGGGTATATAGAATATACCACTTTGACCCGTAGAGACAGTGCTACATCCACCTCAGGCGCGTCTAGACACTCCTTTGCCCTGATAACAGGTGCCCATGGCAACAAAACCCTAACACTGGACATGCATTAATCTGGGTGGTGTCTGGCCCCACAGGACCACATGTGGCTGCAAGACATAGAAGTGCTTTTGGTTGCACTGCTAGGAACACCTGGCAGTGCTGAGGATGTGCAGCTGGACCTATCTCTAGCACCACACATACTGCGGACCTAGTTCTGGGTGCCCATCCTAACCCTCAGGGTGAACACAGAACCTGCACAATGGCATGGTCTGTAGCTTCTCTGTGCCAGTATCACGCACTGTCAGTCTGTCTTACCACGCTGCAGTGCCGGAGAGGTGCAGACCCCATTTGGTGATCAGCTGTAGACTGCTGTTCTGCATGTGCATTGCATCATGGGTGCTGGTGGGGTTACCCTATCCTGGCACACAGAGCAGATGGTTTTTGCGGTGACCTGCAGTCCTTCTGTACCCAGCCATTGCTGCGCAACAAGCCATAGAGGTATAGTCTACTGGTTAGTGCAGTAACATTCTAAACCATAGTCATGGGTTTGATTCCTCATTGTTCTCTATTTTCATGTCTGTCCAACTCAGATATTTTGCATGCCTGTAACAGTCATATCTTTGCAGATCCATGCTGCCAGCCCATATTACCCTCACCACTGTTGCCAACAATCCTTTGGTCCATTTTTCTGTGTCTGTCAGCTTTGTAGAGTCCTGTCTTCCTGTGCAGGCTGCCACCCCATGTCCTGCGCTGGTACCCTTTCCTGCATTGCGCCTCTTCATGCTTGCCTCACCTGTGCCTGATCTGCATGGCACCACCACTCCTCTCACCACCCATCATTGTAACTATCCTGCCACCTCCGCCTCCACTGGGGGACATGTATTTCCATCGTCTGCCACCAACTGTCTTTCCAGTACTTTACATTGCCAACACCCTGTGCTGTGGTACAGTTGCCCCCACCATGTTTGTCAACAGTACTGGCAGCCACATGGGGTACCTGCAGATATGGTAGGTCCAGCAGCTCCCAGCTCTCCCTCCTTCATTTACCTGTTCATTGCCTTTCCTCAGTGCTCTATCTAGTGTTAGGGCTACATCTGTCTCTGTGCCTCACAGGTCATGCATGTCATCCTGAAGCATCTTGCAGCCCTTAGGGCACACTAACCTAGGGTAACGTAACCTTGTTAGGCCACCTTAACCTATGGTTCCATAGCCCAGGGTGCCTACTACAGTGCCTTGTCCAGGGGTGCCTAATACGGTGCTTAGCCTAAGAAGCCCTATAGGGCGCCTTACAAGGCACCTTCTAAGGCACCTAACAAGGCACCTTATCAGGCACCTCACTTAAGGCACCTTACAAGGCGCCGTACAAGGCACCTTACAAGGCACCTAACAAGGCACCTTATAGGGCACCTAACAAGGCACCTTAGAAGCACCTTACTTATAAGGCACCTTACAGGTGCAGGCGCCTTGTAACGCATGTTAGCTGATATGGCTTGCTGTAATGCTGCACCGCCCACGCCTTTATATGGGCATCTGTACCTTTACCGTGGAACCTAACACGGTTGACATTACCGCAGTTTAGTAAATATACCCCTAAGAGGTTTAAGGCGCCTTAAGGCGTTTAAGGTGCCCAAACATAAGGTGCTTCAAGGGGTTAAGGTGCCCTTACATAAGGTGGCCTAAAGGTTTAAGGTGCACAAACATAAGGTGCCCTAAGGGGTTTAAGGTGTCCCAAGGGGTTTAAGGTGCATGAAGTTGACAAGCATGCACCTAAAGGCATGAAAACGGCTGTAACCCTAACGCTGGATAGAGCACCATCGAAAGTCAATGTAAAGGTGATGGAAGGAAGGATGGGTGGGAGCAGATGGACCTACCATAGCGGTGGGTACCCTATGCGGTGGCCAGTAAAGTGGACGAGTGTGTGGGAGGCAGCTGTACTGATGCACATGGTGGTGCCAATGTAAAGTGCTGCAATGTCAGTGTGTGGCACAGGATGGGGGAGACGTGTCCCCTAGCAGAGCCAGAGGCAGCAGAATGTTTGCAGCCACAGGAACACAGAGTGGGAGTGGTGACATGTAGATCAGGCACAGGAGAGCCCTGACTATCACAGGCATGAAAATGACCTGAGTAGAACAGTCACAAAAAGAACAAGTAGGAGTCAAACCCCCCTCTCCCCTGCTTATAGGAGCACTGCACTAACTAGTATGCTATACCTCGTGAACCTGCAACTCTTGAGTTGAAGAGCCTACAGGTCCGCTGTCTAAACTGTCTGCTGTGTGTGCTGGTATAGGTTAACACCTCCAGTACCCATGATGTATTGCACACACAGAACAGCAGTCTGCAGCTGATCTCCAAACGGAGAATGGAAAGATACATCATATCAGCTCAGTACGATGCACTGACAGTGTGTGCTTCAATCACCTAACAGTTATAAACTGTGCTACTGTGCAGTTTCAGTGTTCACCATGAGGGTAAGAACGGGTGCCCAGCACCAGATTCCCCATACTTGTACTAGTGATGATTTTGGGTGCTGATGCCCATTGCTATCATTGTGTGGTAGCTATTGTCTGTAGTGTGAGATGCTGGTCATATCTGCTCCCATTGAACAGCTGTCTACTTAAAACAGTGCATGTCCCCATGTTACAATATTGATGCCATGGCTGTCAACTACGGCGGGCGGGGGGTGCTTGCACACTTATAATTGCAGGAGGTTGTTACAATGATCTTGCTGGTCCTCCTAATACCACTGGGAGTAGACCTGCAACACCTAACCACCTAGATCTAACATTCACCCACAGCATGTATGTGGCAGGCAGTCACTATGATATCGCAGACAATAACCCTACCTCCAAAGCAGACCCATCCTGCCCAATTTGTCCTGTTTCAGGCCATACCCACAATACTTTGCTCCTCATCATGCATAATTGCAGACTAATACTGGAAACAGTTTAGGCACTGCGAGGCTCAGTGAGGTGTAGAAAGCCAAGACTAAATTGACAGACACACACATATATATATTGATGCACTGTGCAAATATGGGGGATGGTTGGCACTCCTGCCTGCCACCTTGGTCCTGATATCAGCTTGAGCATTGTTAATGTGTGCTCTCTGTGCAGGAGTTAGTTGCATGCTCTGATGTTAATGTCCGCTCAGTGTGCCACTATCAGCCTGACTCTCCATGCAGCTGAGGATAGTGGAGCCTGTCTGTGTGGCTGATGAGTGTTTGTACTCTTGCTGGACAATTCATTGGGGGTTGCACATGTTGGTGTTGTACCTGCACTGTGGGCTAAAGTTCAGCCACAGGGACATGGAATGCATAATCCACAGCCAGGATCCAAACCTGTGACCCTCCACTCATATACATGCCAACTGTGTGCATTGAGCCACATCAGACAGATCTTGGCACATGTTTATTATTTATTATTTATTTAGTGTCTATTTTATACCGCGCTATTTAAAATCAGTGCGGTTTGCATGCAACAGTAACTTATACAGTGCGGCCTAGGCTGCGCTGTACTTACAATGAAACAGGTGCTGTAACTTGGACATCGCCGGGGTAACTATTTACAAGTTAGAAATCAAGTCAGCGATGTGCACTGTGCACAGGACCAAGGCATGGCTTTGGTCTGCTGCAAAAAAACTAAAGACACAAACCCCAAACTAGGCACAAAAGAAATGAATGGACATGAGACGCATAAAAAGAAGAACTGAACACCAGTCAGCAGATGCTTGCCCTGCTGGAGGAAAAAAGACCTCAGCAACCCTCCAACCTACGGCCCGGGGGGATCGAGTCTACCAAAAGACATGAAACATGTCATAACAAATGATCAGACTCTGCTTACATCAACGGTCAAAAAAACCTCCAATCCACCAGGACAAAGCAAACTCCCGACTGGCGCAGCCAAATCCAACTGCTATATTCAAAAATTGGTATTGCAGCTACCTAGCTCAAAAACAGAAGATGAAAACAAGCAATGGCTCCAAACGAAGAACAAGCAGAAACAACTTATCTGTTGAGTAAATGGTGACAAAATGATGAGATAGATGAAACCAGTTGAACCAGATGAAACCAGACATCAGATGTTTCGCCTTCCGGCTTCTTCAGGGAGCTCAAATCCGCGCTCAACCCACTGTTAGTAAAAGCAACAGAAACTTCTTCGAGGAGCTCTTAAGCCATTATGCAGGAGCATTATACAGAAGCTGATGCAAGAGCATTATGCAGGAGCTGAAGTGGAAAAATGATGAAAAACACCAGGAAAAAAGACTGCAACCGTGGCGATCAAACACACAAACCGCCAACAACATGTTTGGCGGTTTGTGTGTTTGATCGCCACGGTTGCAGTCTTTTTTCCTGGTGTTTTTCATCATTTTTCCACTTCAGCTCCTGCATAATGCTCTTGCATCAGCTCCTGTATAATGCTACTAAAGCCTGTCTGTTGCTGTGCATGGCACCCACCTAAATAGGGCTAGGCCACGGTCTGCTGTGGGCAGCAGCCACTGCCCCCTCCACCACCAGTACCCCTCCGCCACCATGCTGACATGCCTTTCTGCTGGTGGTGCTGGTGGAGCGCAGTCTCAGGCAATCCAGTGTGCTGGTAGGCGTCTGCCTATGGTGTGGGTTCTGGGGTAGAGGTGCCTGCATAGATGTCCACACTTCCCCCCAGCACCACCTGCCAATGTTCTGTGCCCTTGGGGGTACCTGCTGAGTACTATCCCCTGTGACACTGTGGGAAACACACTCATGCCCATGTTGGGCCTTCATCAGTTGCTGTCTGGCAGCTCTACTGTTTCAGCATTCCTATGGGCCACCTAGGCATCACCCTAGTCCGCACTGTGGCCCAGCTGCACCACAGTATGTGCCGCCTGCAGCCCTCTGTATCCCCTTTTCCAGCATCTGTCCAGTTGCCCATTCCGACATGCCCACCCTGCTGTTGCGGAACATGTGCACGCCATAGGAAACCTGTCCAATAACAAGGGAAAACCCTGATCAGCGCTATTTCACTGTGGGATCATTCACCTTGTATGGGGACAGAGCATAGACCCTTCCAAAATTCATGTCTGTTTTTTGGAGCTTTCTCGGTAGAGTTTTTGCTGTTTCCCATTAATATCACTATTGGCCATCTTGGTTATGTTTTTTTTACATTTTGTTCAGGTCATTTTCAGTGTTTATTTGCCCTTTTGTTCTGTGCACATGTATCACACTTATCACTTTTTGTATGTTTCCCTGGCTTTGCTGTATATTGCTGACGGAAATGGTTTCTCTTCCCTTTAAATCTGCTCTAACGCCAGGGTTTCACTGGCGTTAGTTTTCAGCCACGGATTCCACAGGGTTAGTGTGCAGGGAGCCTCTCCCCTCCCACTCTCCACCCATTGACCCTCTCTCTCCGCCCCTAGGGAGCCTTCCTCCGCCCTCCGGGAGCCTTTCTCCACCCTCAGCGCTCGTTTGCGCCGCTGTGCGCATTATCGCGCGATAAGGTACCTCTGCACCCGATAAAGTGCCATTATTGCGTGATAAGGTACCTTATCGCCCAATAACGTGTCAGTAGCGCAAATAGCGCCCTTTAGTAAACATACCCCTTAGTCTTTAGAATGTCTTTATATTTTGCACAGTACAGAGGCATCTACATCTCTTTCTATTTCTCCGGTGTTGTACTGAATGCAGAGTCTGGTTTCCTGGGGTTTCAGTTTAATTTTTATCTTCATTTTCTAATTTTAGTTTGTGGTCATTAGTGGCATGTCTACTAAAGGTTAATGTACATTAATGAAACATGAAAGCTTGTCAAGTGTTGCTGTGGCCTGTAGAAATAACAGTGCCATGGCAGCAATTAACTCGCATTCTTTCATTAATGTGCATCAACCCCCTACCCCTAGTAAGCATACCTCTTAATTTGCACTTGGTGAGGATCTATCTATGTTCTATGTACGTGACTAAAACTAGGCGTTCAGTAGGTTATTCTGTTGCACGAATAGCGGGGATGGATGTCCCAACATGACATCCATCCCCGCTATTCATGCCTTCCCCGCCGGCGACTAACTTACCCTCCGATATCACACGGAAGCCACCACCGCCGAATAGTAAACATGCCCAATAGTTTAAAAAGAAAGACAGGCTGGGGGTTGTTGACAAATGGGTACAGGGGTTGCCCGCACATAGATCTGCACATATGATGCACGGAATAGCATTCCTTCATATACGGTGCTATTCGTTTCATTGGGCGCAAGACAGTTTCCACTAGCTCAGACCCGTACGTGCATGTGCCCGCTGCGCTCACGCATGTTAGTGTACATTTTTTGCACTTGGCCTATTTGCATGATATTTTCTTACAGCACTGGGGAGTAAATTAGGCTTGCATTAAAATGCTGAGCTTTAGCATTCAGCTCTAACACAAGTTAACTGCATTGACTCCCGAAAAAGAAATGTGCAAAGGGCAAGCATCCTATTGGCCGGGACACTGTGAGTCTGCGTCATCGGCTAATGAAGCTGCGTAGCGTGGGAGCAGGGAGTGAGAAAGAGATCCAGGAGTGACCCCCCCCCCCATTTCATTAGTGTTTGTTTCCGCTCCCTTTGCCGGGTAGTAAAGCAACTGCTAATTCACTTTTGGAATTGATTCAGACTGTAAATGGATTTGATCTGTCTGCTTCCCCCGAGTCAAGAAGACACCTTACTTTGGCATGCAGGGATATTCAGAGGCACTAGCTGTATTAGTGCCGCTAAATATCCCACTGAGCGGCATTTAGGAAGTTGCCTAAATGGCTTTGTATATGCCCCTGTCAGTTTTTAGTTTTTAGTAATATACTCCCTACTTGGTGAGGATCTATTTGTGTTCTGCATGTGTCACCGAGGCATGGAATTTCTCTGTAGGGATTGGTAGTTATCTGGTTTGTTTGGAGTTCTGAATAGGTGTGCAGATGTTCTAGGGCCCACTGCAGTATTTACCATGCTGCTCTTTTCTGATTAGGCCCCTTGTTTTGGAAGTTGATGATATTATGGTATGGCAGATTTTCTCTCTACATCCTGAGTAATTTTTTGTAGGGTTTTGTATTCCTTCACGATATGCCCACTGCTCATGAGGGTTTATATTGCTGTTACTGAGATGACATCAAGTCAGAAATTTTTTTTGGTATGTAGAGTTCTGTGGGAAATGTCCTACTTCTGCTCTTCATCCATTGTTGGGAGAAGAGTTTCTTTGGATGTGACATATATGTTCAAAAAGAAAAAGTAAGAACCATATCACAATTTAAAACAACAAAATAAAATTAATTATAATAATTTTATTTTTATGTTACATACTGCACCATAGTTCTAACTCTTATTTTTTTGCTCCTTGGTGTGCGATCTCCTTTGTCTTTTGCAGAATATACAGGGTGGCCCAAAAAAGTGAGAACATCTCGTAAATAGTTTACTTATTTACCGTTTTTAGCTATATAACGTCTTTATTTCGACAATTTCCGGTCACCATCTTTTTTTTTTAATTTGTCAATCGTTTACATCTGTCTTTTTGAATTTTTAAATAACTTATATGCTACGAGTTATTCTCACTTTTTTTGGGCCACCCTGTATATTTACACCAAATACCTTGCTGATCCAGTGTGTAGTGTTAGGAGTTGATATGTTTTCTATTAGATTTTTATATTAGATTTTCAGGCTACATAATTAAACTGCTACAATTTTTGCTGCATATAAACATCATTGCAAAGTTTAAAAAAATATATTATATAGCCTGGGAATAAATTGCTTTCTTTATTTTTGGGGCAACCACCTGACTGATGTTCTGAGTGAGGGGACATCCTGTTCCCTGACTAGAGCTCTGAGGAGGCCTTTTCATTTTTGCTGCTGGGCTGGGAGGGGCCTCAGGCAGCAGAATATCTTGAGCCACTTTCATATCAATGAGAGATTACTAATATGTGGATTTTTAAGCTGGATTTGGGGAGAGTAGGAGCTTTTCTTTCCTGTTGCCCTATACTTGAGTTTGCAGGCCTACTGCCTTGGACAGTGGTCCTAAGTGTAAGAGATTAACTTTTAGTTCTCACCCTCTGGTTAGAGAGTTATTTCTCTCTTTTGTAAATTTGTTTTGAAAATAAGTTTTGTCCTCTCTTCCTTTTCAAGGAAAGAGAACGGAGGTTGCCTGAGACCTTGCCTCTTGTGAGACAGAACCCAAGGAATATATTTACTAAAAAGCGGTAGTGAATTCAATGGGGTCGCAGCTCCGATATTGCACGGAAGCTACTACCGCTGTTTAGTAAACATACCCCCAAGAGTATTTTCATTTTGGAAGGAGTTTTGTTTTTGTCACTGGAAGTTGTTCTAAATGTTTTAACCTTTTCAGTTACCTCTATGTCCCTCGACTTGAGACATTCAGTTGCCCATCTGGCAAAAGACAAGGAGAAGGAATGTATGCCCATCTGGCACACACTCAGATCACTAACCTAGGGCTCATCCAGTGGAAATAGTGATGGAAGTGTGCCCAAAAGGTACACAAAAGAAGGAGAGGCATAGAGAGTTAAAGATCAAGCAGGAGATGTCATGTACAAGAAGAAATCCTTAATCTGATAGACTTAACCTTTTCATTCTGCCCATGGGCATCCTGTAAGTCCAGCAAGGAACCAAAGGGGCACGAAAAGAAAGATTTAAATTAGTGGATGCTATCAGAGAGAATGGTACATATTACTCATGCTGAACAAGTACTTTAGTAAAGTTTTATTTTGCCATACCGCCATAGGATATACTATACTAGGCCCTGGAGGTGAAGCCCCTTCCTCCTTTCATCACTGTCAATGAAGAAAATGCCCCAGGGCTTTGTGAAACTGAGTCAGGGATACAGAATTAGTACTGAGTGTGAGACCTTCAAGTTTGGGACAGGCCCGGGAGAGGTTACTCATCGTAAGTGAGTCATAATGAAATAATTTTTGCACCAACCATAACATTGCCAAATAAAGATATATGTCAATAACGAGGCCTCAACTTAAAAAAAAAATGGGGGTGGGGACATTCAAAGGCATTTCCATGGTGGCATTCCAGAGCGGCAGTCATCGCTAACCAGGCAGCAGTGATATTGAGCCGCTGCCCAGTTATCGATACGCTGTGAAAGTCAGGTGCAGGAAACCAGGAACTAACTTTCACTGCCAAAGCTGAGTATTGCCACTGCCTGGCCAGCTTCACGGCAATCTAGGCAGCCTGGATATTCAATGCCAGAGCCTGGATAATGCCCCAGCATCGAATATCCAGATTTTAAGTGCAGCGCCGGCTGCTATCCGCGTCAGCAGCGCTAGCCACTGGGGCTGAATATCAGTCCCATGTTTTTTTGTGAACAGAGTAAGTCTACTGATGATGTGAACACAGGAAAAATCGAATGCATATTTATGCGAGACCATCCTTCTCAACACATGCGTCTCTACAAGCTTTCACTTACACCCAGAATTGTTATTAATCTTCTTTATGGAGTCTGCCTGTAATTCTGATGTCTATTTTACGATTCTGGCATAATTATAAATGCTGCACGTTCTACTCAAATATTAATAACATTTGCTATCTGATCCTGCTGGAGGGTTTTCAAGATGAAAACAGCTCATCAAAATCAAGACTACAGAAATCATTTGGCAGTGTGCCATATAAGCAGTCATTTATAGGCACTGAATTTACTCAGTCGATACCGGTTCTTTTAGCATGCAGAGTAGCTAATCAGCACTCAGTTATCTCAGGCAGGCAAAGATGGACTTCAGGGGCTTGGCCATGGTATCAGGATGCACATTTAAATCTTTCAAAGAAACTGCTACTTCCTCACATGTAGGAATATGAAAGAGAAAATGGGGAAAGGGAGATAATAAACCCAAATACTCTGCTGAAGAATAAAAGATAATGTTATGATAATAAGGCGTCTGAGTGTTGCTGACATTGGCTGAACATTTCATGCCTCTCAAAACTCCTAGGGCTAACAGCACGCATCATGCTAAGTCTTACTACTGAATTCCAATAGGAATACAAAAAAGATGTTTCCTAGTGAAGGTTGCCTGGATGATCAGTTTTTGCACCTTCATGGAAAAAGTTGGTTGACTTCTGTCATCATTTTTCCACTCTCGATACGTACGTATTTTCGTTCTTCTCATCATGCTCGATTTAAGGTATAAGTAAAATAAAAGATCATTACCTGCACTATCTCCAGCATTTCCGATTTACTGATATACCCATTTCCATCCAGGTCGTACATACTGAAGGCCCACTTCAGCTTCTGCTCCAGTTTCCCTCTAGAAGTTACACTCAAGGCTATGATAAATTCTCGAAAATCAATTGTTCCGTCTCCATTAGCATCAAAAGTGCGGAATACATGCTCTGCGAATTTGGAAGCGTCCCCATATGGGAAAAAGTTTCCATATATTTTCTTAAACTCTTCCATTGATAAATGTCCACTTGGGCAGTCTCTTAGAAAACCTTTGTACCACTCCTGGATCTCGTGCTCTGTAAAGTCTGTGCTTTCTAGCAAATCCTGCATCACCTCAGGACGAAGCTTGCTGTTTTGCTTCCCCATCTTGATTTCAAAAATGTATCTACAGAAAGAGTGAGAAAAAAAGAAAAAAAGGCATGTGTGTTTAATCAAATGGGAGCAAATTTAAAAATCTGGAAGTTATTTTCATTAAGTAACTAGCATCAAGCTACCCATCAACCTCTGATCATACTGCTGCGTCAGGCCATTATTACAATGGCTTGCAGAGACTAGAGTAAGGCTGATAAATGGACTAACTCACCCTCACAAAGAGGACTGGTGTAGTTCTGATTGGAGACTGTCTCTCTGAGATGCACACTTTAACAAATGGGGGTCAGTAGTTAATATATTATCTGGGGCATAATTTGAAAAATTGAAATGTTTCAAACTATGCCTATATTCATTGGGTCTGATATTTGAAAGGCTTTTACACAGTTTAGAGCCCCGTAAACAGTGTAAATGCGGCTATCCAGCATGTCCCCTCGCTTCTCTCTTAGACACCCCGATGCAAACCGCATAGCATCGGGGCGTGTTGGGGGCAATCCGGGGAGAAGCGGAGATGGCGACAATCAATAATCAGGCAGCAGCAATATTGCATGCTGTCCAGTTCATGACCTGCGTCTAAAAGATAGGCGAGGCAAAAACACGCCTATCTTTAAGTGCAGGAGCTACTGAGTAGCATGCAATATCACTGCTGCTCAGTTATCGGCTGCAGCTGACAGGCAGCACGGCGATCCCGGAAATTCAATACCAGGGCTGCATATGACCCTGGTATTGTATATCTGGGGTTAGAGGTCGGGGGTAGGGCTATGCGCCGAAGGGGCACATAGCCCTTCTAACTCAATATTGGGTCCATTGACTCTATAGGTATAGTTTGTATCACTAAATATGTAAGTATAAATTATAGGCCTGGTATTCAGTGGCAGCAGCTAGCCATTGTAAAGCAACTAGCCATCATCACTGAACTGAAGACCTGGATGTTCAATGCTGGGGCCATATCCGGCTACTGGCATTGAATATCTGGGTCGGCTGGTTAATGCCATAGCTAAATGGGCAGTGGCAATATTTAGCTATTGCTCACTTAGCTTTGGTGGCGAAAGGTAGGCCACTCTTTAAGGCATAAGCTTTGGAACGAAGTGAGCCACACGGGTCCTGGCACCCAGCAAAACTTTGCCTGCCAGGTACCAGCAAACTGCATGGAACCCATCTCTCATGGGCAGAAGAGAAAAGAGCAGCCGCAATCGTGGCAAAGACTCCTCCTGTCAGCCTGCTGCTGACTTGATCCCTACGGCCAGAATAGGAGGATAGGGCTGAATGGCCAATTTTCCCAATGGAGAAAGGTGAATGGTGGAGTACCCCAGGGACCTGTGCTGGGCCCACAGCTTTTTAACATATTCATAAATAACCTGGAAATGGGAATACAGTAATGAGTGAGGTAATCAAATTTGCAGATAACAAAATTATTCAAAATTGTTATAACTCAACGGGGTCATTCTGTTGGGATGTCCATCCTCGCTATTCGGCCCCCTGTGCATCCCCGGCTATCCTCCCCGTATGAACAAGGTGAACGGGGAAATTATTCCACCTTTGAGGTGTAATAAGCTCCCCAGACAGCAGCAGATGGCTGGCCTGGGCGGCAGAAGGGCTTGGAGAGGGTGCAGGTGATTCCCTGCAGCCCGACCCTGCCCTTGGGAGGCCAGATTGGGGATCGGGCTGTGGGGAATTGCAGAATAGGTTGGCAACCAGGGATCACAGCTCCTGAATGGAGCCACGGTACCATGGCTACCAGATGCCATGGCACTACGGCTCTATTCAAGAGCCTTGACTGAGGCAGCCAAGTAGAGGCTTGTACATTCAGACCAGCCGGAATCAGGTCTTGGCTTGCACATACAGGCCTAGTCGCAATTCTGATCCTGCGGGGCTAGACGTGTCCCGCAAGATCAGAATTGCATCTGCCCTTGTGCATCTGATTACGATCAGGTGTACAGGGGCCTGGACATCCTGTACAGAATGGGGCCCCAAGAGGATTGTGAAAAATTGCAAGAGGACCTTGATAAACTAGAAGGCTGGATGTTCAAACAGCAGATGAAATTTAATGTGGACAAGTGCAAAGTTATGCATCTAGAAAAGAACAACCCAAACTATGGTTACACGATGCAAGGTTCCACATTAGGAACCACCACCCAGGAAAAAGATTTGGGCTTCATTGTGGACAACACGTTGTAACCCTCCACCCAGTGTGCAGCGGCAGCCAAGAAGGTAAATAGAATGCCAGGAATCGTAAGGAAAGGAATGGGGAATAAAACACAGGATATTATAATGCCTCTGTATCGTTCCACGGTGAGACCGCACCTTGAATATTGTGTGCAGTTCTGGTTGCCATATCTTAAAAAGGATATAGTGGAATTAGAAAAGGTCCAGAGAAGAGCCACCAAAATGGTAAAGGGGATGGAAGGGTACACCTATGAGGAAAGGCTTAATAGGTTAGGGCTCTTCAACCTGGAAAAGAGACGACTGAGGGGAGATATGATAGAGATCTATAAATTAATGAACGGAGTGGAACGGGTAAATGTAGATTGATTGTTTACACTATCAGAATATAGAAAGACTAGGGGACATGTAATGAAGCTACAGGGTAACCTATTTAAGACTAATAAAAGAAAATATTTTTTCACTCAACGCGTAATCAAACTCTGGAATTCATTAGCGGAGGATGTAGTAAAAGCTGCTAGTGTAGCTGAGTTTACAAAACAGTTTGGACAAGTTGCTGGAGGAAAGGTCCATAAACCATTATTAAAGAGGACCTGGGTAATCTACTGCTTGCCTCAAGACAAGCATTGTGGAATCTGTGTGTCTTTTTGGGAAATTGCTAAGTACTTGTTATCTGGATTGGCCACTGTTGGAAACAGGATACTGGGCTTGATGGACCTGGCATTTCTTAAGTTTTTATGAGGAGAAAGTCGCAATTATGGCCCCCATGCAGGATGTCTGCTGATGGGGATTTGATTTTCCACAGACAGAAGAGAAAGGAACAGCCACAATAGTGGCAAAGACTCCTTCTGTTTACCCATGGGGGATTGGGGCAGAGAGAAGGAGTCTTTGCCACAATCCTCCTTCTCTTCTGATAATGGGAAATCAGATCCCCGTGGGCAGAACTGGAAGGGAAGGCCATGGGTACTAGGGTCGGAGCTTGGGGCGGAGCATGGGCCCCCGCAATTATATGGCTATTCTCTCGCTCTTGCTTTAAGGTGTCTAACGTTCGCTGTTTAGTGATAAATGGGCAGCGGGTGAATATCACTGGAGGTGACAGTGAGCACTGCAGAGCTGTTTTAGAGGCATTGGCACTCCTGCACTTTTCGGAAAGGGGCAGCAACAGCAGTGCAATGGGCTGCCCTTCCACCACTGGCGCTCTAGGCGGCTGCCTAGTTCACTAATGGTGGCGCCGGCACTGCTTAGGGGTGCTATTGGATTTGATGATAACTCTGCAAGCCCAGGTATATGTTGTAGTCGGGAAAACATGGTAAAGAAATAATGTGATGAACATCCCGACCAGTCAACCCCAGTAGTATCACTGTAAGGCTGCTGCTAGAGGATTGTGGGCACGATTTTGAACCCAGTGCTGGCCTGGATGGGAGTGAATAGAGGTCGCTCCCCTCTGAGATCCACTAGACTAGCAGGATTCAGTTAAGATAGGCCCAGAGGGCCTTAGGAGGTTGTGTGGGGAGGGGGGGGCGGGGGGGGGGTTGAATCAGATTTCTGGGGGGTCTTTAAGAGGAGATGTGGGACTTTGATGCTGTTTTTTGGTGGGGGGGGGGGAACCATGCATGGGAAGGGGGTTATTTGGGGGGTGCTTTGACTACTTGGTGGTGCCAGGTGGGTGAGGAGCCCTAGACCACCATTTGCGCTTTATATATATGGCCCCTTTAAGAAAATGGCTGCGCTCCGGGTTGACAAATAATTCTAACTTTGAGTTGGTGTTATTTTTCCATGAATATTGTGGCTTGCATGCTTTACATCTCATTATTATTCGCCTTGCAATGTGGTACACTTTTGTGCATTATGGTAAAATGAACCATTTTTTGTCCTGCACTGCGTGGTAAGGGGCAAAACCATGCATTGTTCCCTTTGGTAACTATCCCCCTATATGCAGAAAACCAAAGACCTAGATGAGCTTGTACTAGTTAAACCCACTGTAACTGCGCTGCTTCTTTCATAACCTGATGAAGAGTGGATAACTCTTGAAAGCTTGTCAACGATACATTAAGGAGCATGTTTGCCAAAATGCGCTAAAAAGAAGTTGCGGTAGAAATCCCACACTAACCGCTTAGCGTAGATTGGGGCAGAGACAGAGCAGTTCAGAGACGGAGTTGCATATTGCAATTAAAGTGGGTGTCTTTGGCACACGCTAACCGGCAGTGTTGCAGTTAGCATAGGTGGCAGTAGGTGTACCTTCATTAATTGCAGCAAATGACTTTGCACTGGGCAGGGAAGAACTTCCACTAACTGCATGGGGACATGCAAAGCACGCCCCCTTCGGCTAGCTGGATCTGGCCCTGCCCCCACACTAAATAAAATGGCCTCAAAGCATGGTACTAGTGCATTTTAGTAAATATGCCCCTAAGTTAGTCCAATAAAAAAGGTATCACCAACAATGTTGATTAACCCTTCTTTCCACATGTCAGCCATAATGTAATGCTGTTATACTGTTATTTTAATTAGCCTTAATATTAAAATCTAATGTTTTTATTCCTTCTGAACTTTGCTTTGTTTATTCTAAGGAATGCAAAGATTGAGGATACATTTTTATATTAAATTAAATTAAATTGTACTCATGTAACTTTAGTGAATTTTCAAAGAAAATATTATCCAGGTTGTTTCTCTTTGAAAATTTGCTAACAGTTACTGTACATGTCCTTTGCACCTGCTGTATCTCTGGATAGGGAAACTACGTGCGTATCTTTCCTGTCTCAATCAACTTATTGCACACACTGTGAAATTAGCACCTACTGTTTTAACTTGCAAAGCGAGAGTAAATTTAGATTAGTTTTACTAACGTAACTCTCCATGCTACATGGTTAAAGCTGCATGAATATTTTTGAAAATTTCCTACCATGTGATCATTTATCTCTGAGCAATATCGCAAAGTGGATGATTAAGGTGACTGCAATTTGTTTTGATTGGATGTTTCTTGTTACCTCCATTTTTTAACCTACTGCTAAAAAGGGCCAGCACTACCATTAGGCGAAGTAGGCAGTTGCCTAGAACACCGGCCCTTCAAGGGCGCCCATTGCCATCACTGTTGCCCCTCTCCAGGATTGACAGCGGTGGCAATAGCTGCAAACTTCCCCGTGGAGCTTACCTTCCAGCTTTGACGCTGCGGGGCTTTTTGCCTCCGCCCCATATCCGACTCTTGATGCCGGCTTCCTGTTTGCATCAGGCAGTGAAGAACTGTGGAAACAAACAGCCCCATGGTGCCGAAGCTTGAAGGTAAGTTCTGTGTGGCTGTTTGCGGCTATTGCCACCGCTATCGATTCCGGAGAGGGCAGCAATAGGCACCATCAGGACTGTACCTAGCCCTGTGCGAGCGGTGTGGCCGCAAAGGGTGCAAAGGCTTAAGGGGTGCATTTTAGCTGTCTGCCGATGCCTGCTGTCACCACTTTTTCTTCTCTCAGCGGCGGCAGGCAACAACAGACAGCTAAAATGCGCCCCTTAAGCCTTCTCGCCGGCATGCTAAGCAGATCCGTCCCTCCCTGCTCAGGGAGGGACAGATCTGCTTAGCATGCCGGCAACTTGCACATCGGGCGCGCCTCTTCTCTCCCGCCGCTGGGAGCATGCGCCTGATGTGCAAGTTGCACAGGGCACGATTTACACTCAGTACGGCCCTGGGCACCATGCAGGGAGGGGGGGGGGCACCAGGGATGAGGTTCACCTAGGGCACTTCATCTCCTTGCACCAGCCCTGCTGCTAAATAATGTGCACTCTCACGAAAGAGTGCACACTACTGAGCAATAATGCACCATATTACGCTATAGGCGTAATATGGTGCATTCAAAAACCATTGCAGAGATTAAAAACACAAAAAAGCCTACACATTCCTACATTATGACTGATCTTATGGGCAGGGTCAGTGCAAGGGGACTGGGAGTCCTAGGCAAATTTCACCCCCCCCCCCCCAACTAAGATTTTGATAATTAAACTCAACGGTCATGGTCATGCCAACACCACCCCTCCCATAACAGTCTTGTAAAAATGCATAAATGGACATCATGCGTTTAAACATAAAGCGTGGGCCCTCTCTCCCTGCAGGGTTAGAAGAATGTGCTGATAGCTCTTTGAGTTTGTGGGGCTGTCAGGATCTATTGTTTTGCACCCCTCAGAGGCTGCCAACCAAGGCGACTGCATAGTCATGCCTAATGGTTGAGCCGGCCCTCTATGGGGAGCAATTTTCAAAAACCCACATAGCGGCAAAGTACACAGGTACTTTATACTTCTGGACTTTTTCACTAATTTTAAAAGTGAAAGTACATACATGCTTTTGTTTTGAAAAATGTCAATGAAAAGCTGCTTGTGATATTTCTATATCCTTATTGTGTAGATACTTTTTTCAGTGAAAAAAAGGGCAAATATTTGAAAATATCAGTGAGCATGATGTTTTAGTCCCCATCCCACTCCAGTCCCTCCAAACGTCAGGCAAAAGCACATGCTTCATTGGATTATATTTGCATACTTCTTACCTCCATAGACTGGAAAGGTGAGAGTTAAATACAAACAAATAAATGAAGACATCCATGGTAATTTTCAGATAGTTGATTTATGTTGGCAAAAAATCTTTTTAAATGTGAAAATCATTTTGAAAATAAGCCTCTTAGGAGTATGTTTACTAAAACCCCGGTAATGTGCGGGCCGCGCTAGTGTGCGGGTGCCATATAAGGAGTGGACGTTTCTAGCAGAAAAAAGAAAAAACGGGATTAACCATGCGCTAATGTGCGCCCCGCACATTAGCGCACGAGAAAGCTGCGCGGGAAGCATAAGTGGCGCGCTGATGCACAAGCACAGAAACAGAGCCACAGCACAATGGTTAAGACACTGACCCATAATGCAGAGATCAGGGGTTCAATCCCCCACTGTGCCCAATGAACAAGGCTGGCTGAGGCGTTACATATCATGGGGAAGATTGCTTTAGGAGGCATTTTATTTTTATTTTAATTATCACTACTAGCAAACACACTCTCAAAGCGTGTTAACATAAGGCGCCCCATAAGGCACATTTTAAAGTGCACTGTCCGCCAAGGCACCCTAGAATGTTGCTTAGAGGGCGCTTTAGAGGGTGCCGTATGAGTTACCGCAAGGTCACAGCACTGTTTTTGATGGCAGCACTGTGAAGTTTAAGGAATGAAAAGCATAAGTAGGTGCGCTGACATGCAGTGAGGAGCAGCAGTGGAGCACAATGGTTAAGGCACTGACTGCTGATACAGGGGTCATGAGTTTGCTCCCCAGTGTGCCTAATACTTAAGACTGGCTGAGGCATCAGCTTTACAATGTACATTTTGTTTCCTGCAGCACTTTATTTTTATTTTATTAATTGCTGCCAGCAAACACGCCCTCACGTGCCGTAATTGAAGGTGCCGTATAAGGCACCCTATAAGGCACTCCATAGGGCATATTATAAAGTGCACTGTCTGCCACAGCACCCTAAAATGTCCCCTATAGGGCACCCTATAAGTTGCATCACAGGATAATGTATAGTGCACCTTATATGGACGGGAACCATAAGGTGCCCTATAGGGTGCCCTATAAAGCGCCCTCAGAGGCACCTTATGGGTACAGTACGCTGAGGGTGTTTTTGCTGGCAGCAAAAATGTACATTAAAAAGAGATAATGCTTTGGGCAGCCCTATCAAATAACCCCACTGTGGGTTTGAACCCATAACCTCTGGCTTCATAGGCAGTGAAGTAACCATTGGGCTACAGCTCTATAGCTACTAGCAAGCCCCTGGCTGGCTGCAGAGAGCCTGCATGTCACCACACAGACGGTCTGTTGTGGTCACCAGGATAGGGTTAGCACACCCGTACCCATGATGCACTGCACATGCAAATCAGCTGTCCACAGATGAACACAAGATGGGGTATGCACCCCCACAACACCTCGGCCTGGTAGGGGGAACTGACCATGTGCACCCCCACAGCACCTCGGCCTTGTAGGGGGTACAGACCGTGTGTTTTACTGGCACAGAGTAGCTACACACCGTCACGATACCCCTCCGCCACCATGCTGACATGGCCTTATATTGGTGACAGCATCACAGCTGATTGATATGTGGCCCTCCAGGACTGCATTGAGGGGACTGTGGTCTAGGTAATGCGCATGTTTGTGGTGTCTGTGCTCTGTAGGGTAAAATAGAGGTGTATGGACCATGCTTATGTTATCTGCAAAAAAGGTTGGTCTTTACTATCATGGTTTAGTGGTGGGTAAAATATGGGGATTGGGTTTGCAGGAGCCCCAGCTGGGACTTGAACTGGTGATCTTTGGCTCCTAAACACACTGTCTGTGTTCACTGCACCACACTGTAGCCACAGAGACAGTGCAGTCCCTGGAGATAGGAAACCTGGCCAAAGGAGTCATAAACCCTGCTCTGCACAATTTCACTGTGGGATCATTCACCTTGTATGGGGACGGAGCGTAGACCCTTCTAAAATTCATATTTATTTTTTGGGCTTTCTTGGGAGTGATTTTTGCTGTTTTCCATGACTATCACTGTTGCCCAGCTGGATTATAATTTTTTAGAATTTTGTTGTGGTCATTTTCAGTTTTTATTTGCTATTTTGTTCTGTGCACATGTATCACACTGCTCACGTTTTGTAGGTTTCCCTGGTTTTGCTGTACATTGCTGACAGAAATGGTTTCTCTTCCCTTTAAATCGGCTCTACCGCGAGGTTTTCACTCGCGGTATTTTTTAAATCAAATTTCAGCCCCGCTCTTGTGCGGGGAGCATCTCCCCTCCCACTCTCCACCCATTGACCCCGTCTCTCCGCCCCTGGGGAGCCTTCCTCCGCCCTCCGGGAGCCTTTCCAGGCCTCTATCGCTCATTTGCGCGACGCGCACATGAGCGGGCCCGTTAGTGTGGCGCGCACGTGTGCGGGGCACAAAAACGCATCATTAGCGTGCGCTAAGGTACCTTAGTGCACGCTCAAGTGCACCCCGCACAGTAGCGCGGTTTAGTAAACATACCCCCTTAGGGGCTAATTTTATAAAGCTTTTCCCATGTGTAAAGGCTGTTTTGCAGGCAGAAAAAAGACTTTTATAAAATTGCTTGACTGCATATGCAGATAAACAGTACATGCACAAAAAACACAGGCCTACTTTTACGTAATCTGTGCATAGGCATTGCCAGAAGCATATTTTGGGAAGAATGGGGGTGGGGTTGTGACATATGCACATCTTTTATGAAATACATATGAATACACAGGGGCGGCTCAAGGCAATCTGCTGCCTGAGGCAAAGGATGAGATGGCGTCCCGTCCCCCCCCCCTCCATAGAGGGGTTGGGGCTTTGGGCTTTTTCAAAACTCCAGTCAGGGACTGAACCAAACCAAAAAGCTGATTAGATTATATGGAGGAAATGCAAGATGTTTGCACACCAAGGAACAAAAAGAAAGCGAGAACCACAGCACAGTTTATAAAACTAAATTATAACTCACTTTTATTTTGTTGTTATAAACTGCATTATGGTTATTGCTTTTTCAACATATATTTTGCATCCACAGAACCCCCTTCAATAGTGGGTGCAGAGCAGAACTAGGACATTCACCCACAGAACTCAGTATCTGGGGAAAAAGAAATCTGATTCTGATCATCTCACTAACAACAACAAACGTTCTCCAGTACCAGGTATATTGTGAACTAATACAAAACCCTACAACAAAGCCACTGAGTATCTATAGAGCAAATCTACCATACCATACCATATCAGCACCAACTTCCAAAACTCACATAAGGAGCCCACCAAAAAAAGCATCACTGTAAATACCTGTGTACTTTGCCGCCCTGGAACATCCATACACCTATTTGAAAAGCTGAACATGTCAAATTACTACAGTACAGTATAAATCTTTATGTACAAACTCCATGTGGGCTCAGTCATACACTCAGAACACCAAGTACAGAATAAGTAACCACAAAAATGCTATGTGTGCCTTTGAGTCAGTCCTGACTCCTGGTGACCCAGAATCTCCTAGGTTTTCTTGGCAGTGTCACTGAAAGTAGATTACCAGGCTTTTCTTCTGAGGCAATGGAGGGTTAAGTGACATGCCCAAGGCCACAAGGAGTGCTAGTGGGAATTGAACCCTGGTTACCAAGCCAATGCTCTAACCACTAGGCTACTCCTCCACTCCAAGTAACTGCAATCTAAAGTAAAAATATCAGACTCCTCAAGCAGTGCAACATCAGATAAATAAAATATGCAGTTCCCCCATACAGTGTAAAATATAAAGATAACACAAAGTCCAATCATTAAAATGAAATCAAATTATTTTTTCTACCTTTGTTGTCTGACCATTCTCATGACTGCATGATCAGGGGCGCTAGGACTGGAAATGGGCTGATGGCGGGGAGGGGAGGGTAGAGCTGTTGGCCCTGGAAGAAAACGGGGGGCTAGGGCTACAAATGAGCTGATGTGAGGGGATGGGAGAATAGAACTGGAAGGGAGTGGATGCTGAGAGGGGCTGCCATGGTATTTGGACTAGAAGGGCTTGACATGGGGAAAGAGGGGGACTGGAAGGGAATGGAGACCAATGGCAGTCATGGGAATGCAAGTTAACTGGGAGGGAGGACTGGAAAGGGGTTGATACTGGGAAGGGTTACTGGGACTGGAAATAGGCTGATGGAAAGAAGTGAAGAAAACAAAAGAAGAGATAAGAAATGGCAGATGGACCATAGACCACAGAAAGAGAGCTAAGAGAATACAGGAAAGCAGAAGCCTCAGATTGGGACCAGCATGATCAGAGAATAAAATGGTCAGACAACAAAGGTAGAAAAAATATCACTCAACAAAAAAGGAAAAGGTTTCTATTGGAGTACTTCAACTGGCTAAACTTTCCATGCAAATGTGTTGTTACAGATATGTTGCCACTAGCACACAGGCTTTCTGCGTGTGCGCCTGGCGCCCATGGTACATTTAGTGCAGACGTCTTACACATATCATTTGCATATGTTTTGTTTATGGTATGCTAGTGCAAGACTTTTGTGGTGCACCATGCGCTTGGCTTTTAGTCCACCGCCCTTTCTATGGAAGGCACACAAGTCAGACTTCTCAATCCAGGCAAGGGGGGACAGCTTGCCTAGTATCTTAGCACCACTGACTAGCAATAGTTAATTTTGGGACAAAGACAGAGGATCTCTAAAGGAAAAAAAGGGGACTGTTGTAGTGGTTGATATGGAAGGACGGGCTAGATAGGCCAAGTGGTCTTTTTCTGTCGTCATGTTTTATGTTTCATGTTTTTATGATCCTATGAAAATTAGGCAAAAGGGAAGTCCATGTTCAAAATTCAAAGCAAGGAGCCAGTTTGCCAGTGTGCTCCAAGCAAAGTTCTAGCTCAAAGCACAGGGTGAGGCAACTTACTGTAACTATAAAAATGTAGAAAATTTACCTCTCCAGAGGTCTGCTGTTGGCAGCAGTTGGAGCTGGGATTTTCTTTTCTTTATTTCTGGTCCGGGGATTGCAGAGGCCAAATACTGGCAGCTGGGTGGGGAGGAGGTTCATGTACTGGAGCTCAGGGGCTGACCCGGAGACTGCAGAGGGCAGCCAATATGTCTTTTCTTCCCCAGTGGCATTGGGGAAGGCTGAGATGTGCTGGGGATTTTTTGTTTTTTTAAATAGCATCGGAATTTAAAGGCTGCTTGCCGTGCTGAAGAGCAAGCAGCCGCAATTTAAGAAAAAAAATGGAGCCACGAATGCCACAGTGAAGATGGGGCCTGGCCTGCAGTCCTGGGGGAGTATAGGCAGAGGTGGAGGTTTTGACTGGGAATCCGTGGCTGACTACGGCTGACCCCGATCAAAGTAGTGGGAGGAAGACAGAATCGGAGGGGGGTGGAGAGGCTGCAGTAATTCACAGCTCCTCTGATGAATGAAGGGGAAGCCTAGAAATGCCCCAATTGTGTGTGAATGGGTCCCTGATGAAAGGAGAAGGAGACAGGAGCGTGGCAATTGGGTGGGGAGGGTCCAAAGGGTAGAAAGGGGTGGGAGGTTTTGAAATCTGGCATCGGTGTAGGAGGGAAGCACAGAAAATCTCCAAGAAGGCTGAGGCCTACTGGAGATTGACAGCAAGGGGTGGAGCCGGTCTTAAAGGGGCCTGAGCTCCTGTTAAAAGGGCCAAAAGAAGGAAAATACAACCCCGGCACCGTTAAGGGTTAACAACAGCATTTCCTGTGCTGTTGTTAATCCTCAACGGCGCTGGGCTTAACTTTAACAGAGCCGCGGGAAAGAAAGGAAAAGCAGTTCTCTCCCGCAGCTCTGAAGAGCCGGGGCCACCGACTGCCACTTGTGCAGGGCCTCCCATGGGGGTGAGGTGGGGTGGCGGCAGGGGTTGAATCTGTTGCTGCCGAGCGGCAGCAGCCTTTTCATTTTATTTTTTTCTTTTTAGTTTAAAGGCGGAGTGAGGCGGCTGTTTTGGGGGCATTTGTTGCCGTCCCCAAAATTTTGCCGCCTGAGGCGACCGCCTCACTCCGCCTCATTATAGAGCTGCCCCTGTGAATACATATTGGGGGTCATTCTGACTTGCAAATAGCAGGGATGTACGTCTGGTTTGGACGTGCAACCCCCGCTATTCGCAGGGACCCTATTCTGCACTTCTAGCTCCCCACACGCACAGGACCTTTGCGTGGGGAGCTCTGGACAGGGGTTGGAGGGGCGGCAACTGGACAGGGCAAAGACGGAGTGTGTGCGGGCCCAGGCACCTGGACATACAGGGCCTTTTCTGATCAGGTGGGTGAAAGTTGGATGTGGGTCTTATTCCACCTCAGAGGTGGAATACGTCCCCTCAAACGTGGTGATCTGGGCAGGCAGCCACCCCAGACCTATGGCAGGTAAGGTCCTTCTCCCCGATCCCGGCATTGGCAGACCTTGCTGAGGGTCGGGAGGTGGGGAAAAGAGAGTTTATTCTTTGAAGGGCTTTCAACGCACCTGCTTGGTGTCCCGGTACGCCATGGCACTGGCACATCAGCAGGAGCATAAGACGGGATGGCTGAGAAGTAGAGTGGACATATTCCGTGCCAGAATCAGAAGCACGCCGGGCTGTCTAAGTGCCTGATTCTACAACCACGGGAAAGTCTAGCTCCCGTGGTTGTGGAATCGGGGACATATTGTGCCCATCCATTTTTTGGACATCCCAATGACCCGGACGTGCCCCTGTTGGAATTGACCTCATTGAGTACATGCACACATGTATACCTTCTTTGGAGTAGGTGTACATTTGTGCGTTGGCATTTCTGTGTTACTGGGGCTACTGTATATTACCAAACACAGATGCCTACATTGTCTTTATACTATAGGTTGTGATAAGGAAGCTTATCATAGCTCAGGAAGGAGCTATAGAAAAGGTGAAGTGACTCTGAACAAGCAACCTGTCAGTTCTGGTAGAAATAAGAAAACAGAATTTTCCCATAAAAGACTACCAGTCCCAGAATGCACCAGGTTTCCAACAACCATTAGAGGAGCTGAAGTGGGGAAACGTGTGTTCAATCAGGAGGGCTATGAGGTAATCCCTAAGCACTCATCTCAAAGGGCAGGGCCTGATTCAGCACAGCTGCGCTGTGTTAGGGAGGAGCACTCATCTAAGCAGAATAAAGGTAGAGTTTATTCTACAGAGAAGCCTCATCATCATCTTCATGATCAGCTTGGATATCCTCAGTTTCATCTGGAGGATCATCAGAAGCAGAAGCCAAACCGGACGAACAGAGAGGGCAAGAAACCCTTTGGAAGAAAGAAGAGAAAAGCCTTTGGGAGGTCTAGAGGAGTCTGGAGCAGTACGTATACTGGGAGGCATTCCAAGGGCCAGCATACACCATTGGACTGGGGTAAGCCAGAGGAATGGTGCTGCAGAGCTAGGAATCTCCAGACGGTACCTGTGAGGGAGACGGCTGCACGTGAAAGGGACCCTAAGACCCGTGCCAGAAGGTATGTGAAGAGAGATCCAGTATCCAGGGATCTGGATTGGAAGGCTGGACATAAGAACTGGTCTACATACTGGCCAGGCTATATAGAGAGGAACTCTAACAGCAATGGAAGCTCAGGTATGAACACTGATCTATGCCCTAGCTATAACCTTGAAAGACAGCAGGGAAACAAGTATTCTCCTGAAAGTGCTCCATTGAGAAATTCATCTGTGCCAATCCATGATATTGAACCCATGATTGTTGAAGAAGAGGGAGGGATTGCAGATGAAGGCTGTGTTTACATGGACTGCTCTCTGTCTAAACTCCTTTGGTGATTTTCTGTTATAAAATACAACAACCATCACAAAGAAATACAAACTTGTTCTTTAATCTACTCAGAAAAGCTCCTGAGTAGGATTTTTAGCCACGCAGTAGAAAGCAAGCCAGCTAAGGGGTTTCAGCTGGGTAACTGCTAGCAATTGAGCCTTACCTAATTGCTTGTGAGCTCTGAGGGAATAACTTCTGAATCTATGTGGGAAGATATAAGAAGTTAACCTGAAAAGAACAGTTTTTTCTCTTCTTTGTGGATCTTGTTTGTTGTTTGATACACTGCTAAGAGAATATTAGCTAAAGCCTACAGAAAAGACCAGTTAGCTCAAGCTCAAGCTTTCTCTAAAAAGAAAGACTACCACACTGCAACAGACAAAGTTAGATGTGAATACCACACGAAACTACTCAACTCTGCAATCAACCGACCAAGAGAACTCTTTGATATCATAAAACACCTGACTAAAGCACCATCCACCAAAAACAAGGAAACCATCCTCACCCCCAGCAATTAGCATTATAAACAACTTCATCCCTAACCAAATGTCAATCTCCTTCCCCCCCCTACTGAAGACAGCCACTCAGACCCCTGGATCTCCTTCACCTATTTTACTGAAGGCCAAATCAAAAATACCATAGCATCTCTAAACGCAACAACCTCCCCTCTGGATCTCTGCCCAGCATCATGGATTAAGGCAACAAAACTCAGCAGACCAATCACCAAAATCACGCAGTCAATAATCCAACAAGGCATCATGCCCACATGCCTGAAAACTTCCTCCATACACCCAACACTGAAAAAACCTACCCTGGACCCTGCTGATCCTTTATCTTACAGACCCATCACAAGCCTACCATTTGCAGCAAAGATAATTGAAAAGACAGTACAACACCAACTTCAAGACCATATCGACTGACACAACCTACTAGACCCCAGCAACATGGGCTCCACCCATATCATGGAGTAGAAACACTTCTCACTATCCTGATAAATACCCTAACTCAAGGAATGCAGAAAGCCAATCAAGGCTTCCTATGAATCTTCTTGGACATCTCGTCAGCTTTGACAGTATAAATCACCAAATACTACTACAACGTCTACACATCAATGGAATTCAAGGTACTGTACTCAAATGGTTCACATCCTACCTCACCGATAGACATCAACAGATAAAGATTGGTCAAAACACCTCCACCCCATACAGGCAGACACAAGGGGGTATGTTTACTAAACTGCGGTAATGGTACATAACGCGCGTTATGTAACGTTAATGATTGTTAGCGCATCATAATGCGTGTTATGATGCACTAACGAGCGTTAACGTTACATAACGCGCGTTATGATGCGTTAACGATCGTAAAGCTCCACGGCGCGGTAAAACACCGCAGAAGGTGGAGAGAGGGCGGAGAGAAGGGGTCAATGGGCGGAGTGTGGGCGGGGAGAGGCTCCCTGCACACTAACGCGCTGGTCTGAAGAGCTGAATCCCAACGCGAATGAAAACCTGCCGTTAAATGCACAGTTCAGGGGAGAGAAACCATTTAAGTGTCAGCAATGTACAGCATAGGCAGGGAAACCAAAAACAAGTGATAAGTGTGATACATGTGCACAGAACAAAAGGGCACATAAACATTGAAAATGACCTCAACAAACTGGAAAAAAAACATAACCAAGCTGGCCAATAGTGATATTAATGGGTACCATCACCCCCCCCCCCCGGGAAAGCTCTAAAAAAACAATATTAATCGTGGAAGGGTCTATGCTCCGTCCCCATACAAAGTGAATGAGCCCACAGTGAAATTGCGCTGTGCAGGGTTTTCCTCTCCATTGGACAGATGTCCTATGGCATGCACATGTGCGGCAACAGCAGGGCGGGCATGTCAGAATGGCAACTGGACAGATGCCGGAAAAGGGGATACAGAGGGCCGCAGGCGGCACATGCTGTGGTGCAGCTGGGCCACAGTTCAGACTAGGGTGATGTCTAGGTGGCCCATACGAATGCCAAAACAGCAGAGCAGCAAGACAGCAACTGCTGAAGGCCCAACATGGGCATGACTGTGTGTCCCACAGTGTCACAGGGGATAGTACCCAGCAGCTACCCCCAAGGGCAGCTGCTGGGTACTATGGAGTGGAGGAGTGGCCTAGTGGTTGGTGCAAGGTACTTCAGGCTGGAAGGTCGGGGGTTCAAATCCCACTAGAGGACAGCAACCTTGGGCCGGAAGGACTGGGGTTTCTAGTCCCACAGGTGTTCCTTGTGGTCTTGGGCAAGCCACTTAACCCTCCATAGCCCATGTTCCCTGTAAAATAGTTATCTCCAAGTTATAATGCCCTGTTCAATGTAATTTCTGTTTGTTCAATGTAAACTGCACTGATGCAGAATAGCGCGGTATATAAGAGAATATAAATAAATACAAGGGCACGGAACATTGGCAGGTGGTGCTGGGGGGAAGCGTGGACACCTATGAAGGCACCTCTACCCCAGAACTTGCACCATAGGCAGCTGCCTACCTACACACTGATGGCCTGAGACTGTGCTCCACCAGCACCACCTGCAGAAGGGAATGTCAGCATGGTGGCAGAGGGTTACTGGTGGTGGAGGGGGCAGTGGCAGCTGCCCAGAGCAGACTGTGGCCTAGCCCTGTGTAGGTGGGTGCCGTGCACTGCAACAGACAGGCCCTGTCTGACCAACAGTAATGGTATCACCAGGGAATGCACCATCTCTGTGAGAACATGGTGGTGCAGTGCACAAAACCAGTGTATTCAGAAGCAGAAGGTCATAGGTTCAAATCCCAGCTGTGGTTTCTGCCAACCCAGTCCTCATGTTTTACCCACTACTATAACGTGCTAATACAGACAGAACCTTTATTGCAGATGACGTAAACATGCCCAAAACACCTACATTTTACCCTACAGAGCACAGACACCATACCCATGTGCATTACCTAGAGCAGAGTCTCCCAAATGCAGTCCTGGAAGGCCAAACACCATTCAGGTTCCATGCTGCCTCTAATAAATGTGTCTGTGCTGTCTTACTATGCACCGCCCCCATGGTATACAGTTGTATCTCATGCATATTCATGAGGGACAGCATGAAAACCCGAACAGTGTTTGGCACACCAGGACTGGAGTTGGGAACCTCTGCCGTAAAGCAGCAGCCAACAAGGGCAGACACACCCGCACCCACAGGCTCCATTATCCAATGCCTCCTGGAGAGGCAGGACACTGGGCCCTGCGTGCATCTCCCAATACTAGCACTTGCATACCTTAGCAATGCTACCCTAAACCTGGGAATACGGTACACAGCTATCACAAGTTTGCTATGATTACTGGCAGATAGCAATTCCTAAGTTAAGCACAATTTGCTGATTGAGCTGCAGCATAGCAACCTATCTGATGTCTGTGGAGTGTGCTACAGGTCTTGTGTCTGACAGTGTTTATCACCCTGGGGAGTGACCCCAACAGTATTGCTTACCATAGCCATGCCTGCACTCTGCCCAGGACTGGTGTGGTGGCCAGGTCTGCCAAACACCTCTATAGCTGCACAATGCTGGCATAGGTGTGGGGAGTGTGTGCCTGTCTATCCAGTGTGTGGTGGCTGCAAACACCCTCCACAGCCCACACTGCTGGCACTGTTGCCAGTAGTGGCCTGCCAATGTGCATAATGAGGAGCAAGGTACCATGGGAACAGCCAGGATAGGATGGCCTGGCCTGGGTCCATCTGTACATAGCATAGGGCAATGGCTCGGACATTGTAGTGGCCGGCCACCACCTGCACGGACAGAGTGGCCACAGCATGTCCTGCTGGGAGGTCACTCTCACCCTGACTGAGCAGTGACCACGGCATGGCTAGGTTCCCCCATAGTGCTATTTTGTCTTTCTCTCATGTAATATTTATGGGTTTTCTTTTGGGGCCAGATCACTGACTTATCTGCTTGGTGTGTATGCTGAACGCCCAGTTTTGAGTACACGCATCTCCTCCAGGACCATGCATTATGGACTAGCTAGCAGACTGTTTGCAGCTAGTATGTGTGTTGTTGGAACACCTTGCAGGGTGCAGCGGCTGGAGGCTTGCTGCTGGAGAATGTCAGATTGGCGGGGGGCAGGGGGCAGCTGTGCATTTCCAGGCCTTCTGTCTGCTATTGCTTTATGGATGTGTACAGTTCTGCATTGCTTGCCCTGTAGGGTGTTTGATCCCTAGCAGGACTGGGGTGATGGTCCCCTCTACTGCCACCATTGCAGGGGGGTAGAAAGTGGATCTGTTGGCAGGAGATCCTATCCCCCACCCTGAGCCACAGAGGGTGCGTTGGGTGGTGGCATGTAATCTCCCTGTGGGTCCCAACACCCCCCCTTCACTTATATCATGTGACTATGGCACCCACACAGGGTATGCACTTTTCTGGGTGCATCATAGTCCACAAGGGCTAGATGTGACATACAGATAAACACAGGCATATCCTAGGGGTGTTTGCAAGGACTACCTATCACACATTGGCACTGATGGGGACCTGCAGCATAGCCTATCTCAGCAAAGCCAGGTGCTGTGAGAATGGTGCTGGGCACCATACCTCTCCTTCAGGGTGAGCACAGGACCCGCACACTGTGACGGTCTGTAGCTACTCTGTGCCACTAACACACACCGTCGGCACCCCCTACCAAGCTGAGGTGCTGTGGGGTGCATACCCCATCTTGTGATCATCTGTAGACTGCTGATTTACATGTGCTGTGCATCCTGGGTACGGATGGGTTGACCCTATCCTGGTAACCACAGCAGAATGTGGGTGTGGTGCCGTGCAGTCCTCCTGTAGCCAGCCAGGTGTTTGTTAGCAGCTCTAGCCCACTGGTTGTTTCACTGCCCATAGAGCCAGAGGTCATGTGTTCAAAACCCACAGTGGGGTTCATCAATAGGCCTATCTTAGGCATTGTCTATTTTTATTGTATATTAGTGCTGCCAGCAGAAACACCCTCAGAGTACTGTCACCGTAGGGTGCCTCATAAGTCGCCCTATAAAGTGCCTTATATGGTGTCCTATAGGGGACATTATAGGGTGCCTTGGCAGACAGCGCACTTTATAATGTGCCCTATGGAGTGCCTTCTAGGGTGCCTTATGTGGCACCTTAGGTTACGCCACTGTGAAGGTGTGTTTGCTGGCAGCACTATTAAAGTACAACTAAACTTCCTCACAGCCCAATACTTAACCCTTTCCAGGCCAAGCCCAAAACTTTCGGGATCCAAACCTCTGCCTAAATATTCCTATCAAATAGTATATAATACATGACCATGGCAGAGGGAACGTCACTATTGGAACATATTGAATAAGACAGGTACAATTTTCCTGAAATATGCAAACATTAACCCGGCTGCAGAATGTGGATTAAAATATTATAGTAGGCCTTCAAAGGGTTACACATGATGCCTCAGCCAGCCTTATTCATTAGGCATACTGGGGAATCAAACCCATGATCCTTGTACCATCAGTCTGTGTAGTAACCATTGTGCTACAGCTCTGTTTCTGTACTTGGGTGTCTGCGCGCTTTCTTAAGCTTAACGCGCAGTAACGCACCCTGTAACGATCGTTGCTGCGCGGCGCCTTATAACGCGCGTTATCGGTAACAATATACCGCCCATGTCCTTATTTGGGGTTTCTGCCTCTAACGCGGATCCTAACGCGAATCACACTAACGCAGTTTAATAAACATACCCCAAGGAGTCTTCCAAGGATCCATCCTCTCCACCATACTCTTTAACCTCCATCTGAGACCACTCTGCTCAGTCAAGAACACACAACCTATACGTCCACATCTATGCAGACATTATGATATATGGACCTATTAACTTAAACCAGCTCACTCTATCTGCCTATCAGGAATGTTTCACTGAGGTTATCAACTGGCTAAGAGACAACAACTTGCAAATCAACTACAACAAAATGGAGGCACTCTACATAATGAAGGACACCACTTTTGTCCTCCCCGCTACAATAACACTGAACAACAGTACAGTAAAAACCAAGACTGAAGTCAGATACCTTGGGGTCACCCTCGACCAACACCTAACATTCAAACCTCACATACATAAAATCACCCGAACAATTTGCCAAAAAGCAAAGACTCCACAGCGCCTCTGACAACTCCTTGAATTTGCAGATTTCCATACTTACTATAAGCCTCAATAATACCTCACCTGGATTACTGCAATGCCATTTATCAAGGACTACCATACTCCACACTCCTACCACTCCAAAGAGTGCTCCATTCAAAAGCCAGAACTCTACAAGCAGCAGCAAGGCAAGATCACATCACCCCAATACTAAAACAGCTCCACTGGCTCCCACTACAGAAACACATAACATACAAATCCATCATATTAACCCACAAAGCAATCTACTCAGACCCCACCCCCCTACACACACACACACACACACACACCTCCACTCACTGCTTCAGTTCTCCCAACCACACAGATCTAGACAGACATCCACAATGAACACCCTCATCATCCCCCACATCAGAACAAATCCAATCAGCAAGCATTTAAATGAGCCTTCCAGCTATGCGCACCCTCCATATGGAACAAGTTACCAGACCAACTCAGGAACATCACTGACCTAACGACTATCAGAAAACATTTAAAAACACATCTGTTCAAGGAATACTTCAACCCAAGCTCATGACCTCCCCCCCCCCCCCCCCCCGAAAGAACATTGCAAGATGCCTATCATTACAAATGTACATAGCCAGAAATATATATAGTTAAGATCTATGGATCTGTTATATAGTTAAGAACCCAAGGGTTCATAGTTGCATGTTTGTATATAGTTTTGCTCGATTCAGAAAGGCTTTGAAACACCATCTATTTCTCTTATACTACTCACAACCCAATATTAGCCACAGTACAGCCAACTAAACAACGATAGTCTGCAAAATAATTCATAGATATAATGTACAGATATGTAGATATTGTAAATATTTCCCCAGTTGAATTCCAAGTTGTATCTCTCCCGTTCTCTGTAAATGCATATCTGTTTATGCTGAGTTGCTTAAATGTTACCTGTAAACCGCACTGATTTTAAAGAGCGCGGTATATAAGAGCAATAAATAAATAAATAAAATAGTTTAATGGCACAGTTAAAATGTATTTTACTTTCGTTCCATGTAAATCACCTTGACCCAGTGAAAGGAGGTATATAAATACAGCTAAATAAATAAATAAAATAAAATTACATGCTAATGTGAAAACCTATCCTGTTATAAGTCTGAAAAGGAACAGAAACCAGTTTCAATAATGCAGTAGAGGGCTATTTCACACTATGCGCCTTAGGGTGTATTTATTATAGTTTAACATACTACATAGGGCTAAGAAAGCACATCTAAAGTATTCTAGCTATTAGGAGAAGCAAAGAAAATATACATAAGGAAACTCCTTCATGAGAAGAAAACAGCCGCTGCCTGCCTTCCCCTCCCTTGACGGAATTGGGGGCAGCTGGGGGTGGCGGCAGCGACGGTGGCGTCAGCTTGAGGGAGTTTGCAGCAGCTGGGAGGAGGCAGTGTCAGCGGGGGGACAGCATCAGCGGGAGGTCGGCATCAGCGGGGGTGGTGGCATCACTGGGAGGGGGGGGAGCGGTGAAGCCGGAGTTTTTGCCTAGGGCAGCAGAAACCCTTAGGCCTGCCCTGCCCATGATGTCCAACATCACTACCTTCCATGCCCTCAGTGTGCACTAACCCTCCCCAATGTCCAGCAAAAGAAAAAACAAGAGTGCAGCGCGGGGCCTGCATTTAGACCATGCGCATGCTGAGATGGCTCTGCAATGTCCTGTCCCATTCTAATGTTAAACGTCAGATGGGATGGGATGTCACAGAGCCATGTCAGTGTGCGCATAATCTGAGCATAGGCCCTGTGCTGCGCCCTTGCATCAAGTTCTCTCCCCTCTGTTTCTCCCCACATCCTATGTCCAGCATTTCACATTTTCCTCTCCTTCTCCCTCTCATTTCCGGTCTAGTATTTCCTCCTAGCTCTCTAACCCATGTTCAGTATCTCCTCTCCCTCTCCCTCTGTGTCCACCACCTCTCTTCTATCTCTCCCCCTCCCCTTGTCCACCATTTCACTTTTCTCTCCCCCTCCGCCTTTACTCTGCACCTCTCCTTTCTCCCCCACCATATTCAGCATCTCTCCTCTCTCTCTTCCTTCCCTTGTCTAACATCTGCCCTTTCTCGCCATCTCCATCTCCACCCCCATACCCAGTATCTGCCCTCCATGCCCACATGTCCAGCATCTGCTCTTTCTCCCCATCTCTCCCTCCCCCATGCCCAACATCTGCCCTCTATTCCCCATAGCTACCCTCCCCACCCTAGGCGAGCACTCCACTTCCTTGTGGCCACCATCTGCTCTCTCTCCCCTACTCTACCCTTTGTGAGCATCTATCCTCCGCCTCCTCATGGCTGCCATCTTGCTCCCTCTTCCAATGGCCAGCATTTGCTGTCCACCTCTGCAGCATAGCCTCTCTCTCTCTCTCCCTCCCTATGGCATCTGTGGCAGCTTTAAAAAAACAACAACCAAGCGTGGGGTCTTTGCAAATCCAATGCATTTGCAAGGTGCTGCTGGTTCTGCCCCTAGCTGACATGATAGCATGCTTCAGAAGGGGATGGAACCAGCAGGTCCTTGAAAGCCTGTTGGAGCTGCAAAGACCATGCACTTTATTTGTTTTTTTTAAGCTAACATCCTGCTGCCACTGTTTTAGCTGGGTTTGGGTCAGCAGCAGTAGTGGCGGTAGCGGGCAGGAGGGAGGAGGAGTGATACCACTGCAGCAGCCGCAGCTGTCGAGTTTGAGTTGGTGGCATCAGCGGATGGGAGGAGTGATATCACCACACTGTGCAAGTGCACTGTGAATCACACCGGCTCTGGAAGGGAAAGACAGAGAGATTGAGGGGTGCGAGGCAAGCAGAGAAAGAAAGAGAGATCGGGCAAAAAACTGACTTTTCAACTGCTGGCTTTAGCTTTCTGCTGGCAGCCGGCCTGGCTTGATTATAAAGAACACCTTAGCAGCTATGTTTAGCATCAACTAAAGTCTCTTCAGCTGGTACCCCAGTAAACCCTGATACACTGCGCTACAGTAATCTCTGTGTGATGTTACCAAAGCATGGGTAACTGTTAAACTGTTAAACTGTTAACTGGAGTGGAGGAGTAGCCTAGTGGTTGGGTCAAGGTACTTCAGGCTGGAAGGTCGGGGGGTTCAAATCCCACTAGAGGACAGCAACCTTGGGCCGGAAGGACTGGGGTTTCTAGTCCCACAGGTGCTCCTTGTGGTCTTGGGCAAGCCACTTAACCCTCCATAGCCCATGTTCTCTGTGTGCTGTGCTTTCCTGTCTAATCAATGTGTTTATATCTAAAAAAAAAAAAAAAAATTTCCTGTCATGATTTGACAATTTCCAATCTGTAATCAAAAAATGCTGCTGATTGCTGGAAGTAGCAGTATACAAATGTATACTAAATAAATAAAATAAAAGATCCTTCCTATCAACAGAAAGATGCAATTTGTGGATTTGTTGTATTGATGAGAATGCACTACGCACAACCCTTGACACTTGCCCTTCTATACTCAATTGATCATCTACTTGGACACCCAAAATTCAACTACATGCCTTAGTTCCAGGTGCATTCCTAAATTCAGTTTTACCGTCAGCAACCGTCCTCCTCTAGTACACCATGTCATTTCAACTTTATTAGGATTTAGCCTTACACTACTACTGCACAACCATGTAACGACTTCCTGCAAATCTTCATTCAATAAAGCAACAATCTGTTGCTAATCCTGGCATGGGTCAAATGGAACAAGAAGAGTCAAATTGTCAGCATACAGGTGATAGTCTTATCCCTCACCGAACTGATAGTCAAACCAAGGGCTGCCATATAAATATAGAATAATAGTGGTGATAGCACAGATCCTTGGAGAATCCCCCAATGGAAAGATGTTGACCTTGCATACTGATGCTTCCATAATACTACCTGAGTGCACTCTTCCAAAAAGGAATGTACCTATGACAATACTTGTCCCCATACAGCCAAAGTTTCTAGTCTATGAATCAACCTCCTGTGAGGAACAGTATTACAGGCAGCTGTCAGATTATCAATCAATTCCCTGATCAGCATAATGTTTTACTGAGCCCAACACTGTCAACATGACTGTTTCTGTGCTTTTTATAGGAACAATAACCTGACTGAAACACAAAATAAGCCGATCTTCCACAAAATCCCTTAGCTGACAGAACACAGCACATTCAATTATCTTATTCAGAAATGGGAGACTCAGGATGGAAATTCTTCACAATAGAAAAATCCTTGCCAATAGCCTTGTTTATTAGCTGTGCAATAGCCTTTTCCAAACTACTATGATTCCAAAGAACCATTCACAATGGCAACCAACCATTACTGGATCTAACAATTCCCTTACCTTAAATAGCCTGATGGCAGGAGATCAGTTGCACAAGTCACCATATGCATTTGAGACAACAGATGCTGCATCCCTACTCTGTTTATCAACTTCCAATGAAATGTGCCCTATTTTAGAACATCTGTTAGCAACATCACAACTGCTACTATCACTAAGGCAATGAATCTCATCATCATCAGGAAGCTATTCAGAACTGAGTTAACTTAAGAACATAAGATATGCCATACTGGGTCAGACCAAGGTCCATCAAGCCCAGTATCCTGTTTCCAACAGTAGTTAATCTAGGTCATAAGTACCTAGCAGTTTCCCCAAAAGACACGGGTTCCACAATGCTTGTATGGGGTCAAGCAGTGATATCCAGGGTCCCCTTTCATAATGGTTTATGGACCTTTCCTCCAGGAACTTGTGCAAACCATTTTTAAACCCAGCTACACTAACAGCTTTTACTGCATCCTCTGGTAACAAATTCCAGAGTTTGATTACACATTGAGTGAAAAAATATTTTCTCTTATTAGTCTTAAATAGGTTACTCTGTAGCTTCATTTCATGTCCCCTAGTCTTTTTATATTCTGATGACGTTTACCCGTTCCACTCCATTCATTAATTTATAGACCTCTATCATCAGGGCCGGATTTACCTTGAGTGAGGCCCTACGCCAACAAAAATTATGGGCCCCCAGCAGGGGCAGCCCAAGGGGGGCGCGGGGCCTCATTTGCATAAGGGGCCTCATTTGCATAAATATTTGCATAATGTTACCATATACTAACTTTTAGTAAACGTGCCTCTTAGAGTGTATGGATAAAGAAAGACTAAAAGATTTCTACATTACTATAATCCAGTGCCAACCCATAGCAAACCCGCCGTATCCTAACAGCACTACCAGGACTCACAAAGCACCATATTCTACCAATCAAAAGGCAACACTGCAAATATTAAACCAATACATTTCAGAGAACAACAATACATGACCTACTGGGGAAAGAGAACAAGTGGCAATGTCAAATAGGAATTATATAAACAGAACACCTCAGCTCAGTTACACATGCAGAACATAGACCATCACCAAACAAGGAATCACAATTTAGAAACAGGAAGACAATAATTAAACTGGGAATCCCAAAAGCCAAACTTGGAATGTACAACACTGTAGAAATAAAACTATACATTAATTTGCTCTTGTACTAAACAAAGCGCAGACGTTAATGATGCACATTTACCAGAGCTGACATATTCCAATTAATAAATTCAAAATAAAGAGATATTTTTCTACCTTTTGTGCATTTTTTTTTCAGCTGCAATTGCTCCAGCCACTTTCTTCTGGTTTCTTTGTGTCTTCTGCTAACTCTCCATCGTCTGCTGTCCATTTGTCCTTTCTTCTCTCTTCTAGTTTTTTCCATTCTCTCTCTACATCTGCTTTAACATACTAATCTTTCTCCTTTTGCTCTTTCCTCATTCCTATTTCATCCACTCAAATTTTACCCCTCCATCCTCAATCCCCACTTACTCTCCCAATACCCGGCCAATTGTAGATTTTTTATCCCTCCCACACAAAATATTTTTCCCTTCTCCATTTTACTCTTCCAGCCCCATCCCATTCTAATCCTCCCCCAACATCAGCTCCCTTCTAGTTCCAGCCTCACCCAGCATCCATTCCCTTCTAGTCCCTGCATCAGCCCATTTCCAGTCCTAGCAACCCCCAAACCCAATACCAGTCCTAGCCCCCCCATCAACCCACTTCCAGTCCTAACCCCCCATCACCCCATTTTCAGTTTTAGCCCCGCCTATAACCCATTACCAGTCCTAACCCCCCATCAGCCCACTTCCAGTCCTAACCCCATTAGCCCACCTCCAGTCTTAACCCCCCCAGCCCATTTCCGGGCCTAGCCCCCCCATCCCCCATTACCAGACAGCCCCCATCAGCCCACAGCCCATTATCAGTCTTAACCCCCCCTCATAGCCCATTACCAGTTCTAACCCCACCCAACAGCCCACAGCCCATTAGCAGTCTTAAAACCCCCCCCATAGCCCATTACCAGTCCTAAACCCCCCAACAGCCCACAGCCCCTTCCCAGGCCGAACCCCATTAGCCAACCTCCAGTCTTAACCCCCCCAGCCCATTTCCAGTCCTAGCCCCCCCTCATAGCCCATTACCAGACAGCCCCCATCAGCCCACAGCCCATTACCAGTCTTAACCCCCCCATAGCCCATTACCAGTTCTAACCCCCCCAACAGCCCATTACCAGTCCTAACCCCATCAGCCCACCTCCAGTCTTAACCCCCACCAGCCCATTTCCAGTCCTAGCCCCCCCATAGCCCATTACCAGACAGCCCCCATCAGCCCACAGCCCATTATCAGTCTTAACCCCCCTCATATCCCATTACCAGTTCTAACCCCCCCCCAACAGCCCACAGACCATTATCAGTCTTAACCCCCCCAAAACCCATTACCAGTTCTAAACCCCCCCCAACAGCCCACAGCCATTACCAGTCCTAACCCCATCAGCCCACCTCCAGTCTTAACCCCCCCAGCCCATTTCCAGTCCTAGTCCCCCCCATAGCCCATTACCAGACAGCCCCCATCAGCCCACAGCCCATTATCAGTCTTAACCCCCCCATAGCCCATTACCAGTCCTAACCCCCCCAGCCCATTTCCAGTCCTAACCCCCCCAGCCCATTTCCAGTCCTACCCCCCCCCCCCCATCGGCTCAAGTAAAATGAAATTTTAAAAAAGCAAAACCGCTGGCTGCTACCAAGGCCGCGCCAGCATAGACGGTCCCGCGGGGCCCCCTCTGCCCTGCCGAATCCCTCCCTCCGCGACGGCTTTGAGAGGCGCGAAGGGAGAGAATTTCCCATCAGCCCCTGCGGGTTTAGCAGAGATGCGAGGGAGACACTCTCCCTTCGCGCCTCTCAAAGCTGGCACGGAGGGGCTCAGCCGGGGATTCGGCAGGGCAGAGGGGGCCCCGCGGGACCGTCCATGCTGCCGCGGGAACGTCCATGCTGCCGCGGCAGCTTTTTGTGGGCCCTTGCCAGCTGTGGGCCCTACGCCATGAAGTACATGGCGTATAGGTAAATCCGGCCCTGTCTATCATATCTCCCCTCAGTCATCCCTTTTCCAGGTTGAAGAGCCCTAACCTTTTTAGTCTCTCTTCATAGGAGTATCCTTCCATCCCCTTTACCATTTTGGTGGCTCTTCTCTGTACCTTTTCTAATAACGCTATATCCTTTTTAAGATATGGTGACCAGAATTGCCATATCAAAAAACTTTGCAAACCCTTCACTAGTCAGAGTTGACAACTCTTCCTTCGTCATTTTGTTAGGTGAATCTGCTATGGAAATTTGAACTCCAAAAAGATACAAGGATGATTACTCGCTCAGTCTAACCTCTACTGATAACATCCCTTTTCATTTTCCATATTTTACGTTTATATTCTCCAGGTTTTTCCTAAACATAACAGTTTATCCTCTTGTTTTTCTGTTTTATGCAATCTACATGCTAATTGATGCTTCCGCCTTTCCTCATTAAGCTGAGATGACACTTCTCCCAATGGAATCGCATTTTGATTTAGCTCATGACTTTTCTCAAAAGTTCAAGGCAAGTTATGTTCAGGTACAGTGGACATAACATCCTCCCTCTTTGGTACTGAAGCATCAGATACCACATGTAAACCCTCATCCCACATTTGTATCAAATCCTCAGGATCAAGACCAACACAGATCTCATCCACTGTTTCCATTGCCTCTCATAGATTCTGTTCACATTCAGCATTAATCCTCTGCCCTATAACTTCTCTTCAGTTTAGCCATTCTTAACCCTGGGAGTACCGATGGGGTCAAAAGTGACCCCATTGCCAGTTTCACAATGCGTATCTTGGAAACTAGCTGTTCAAGAATGCAATCTTTTTATGACTTTTCACATATCAATATTCTCTTTATATTGTGTCATGAGAGGAATAATTTCCATCCGCTAGGTGACGCTAGTGATGAATTGCAGCATAGAGTACTAGTGGGGTCATTTTTGACCCCAGTTGCTTATGTCCATTTTGGATCGTGATACAATTTGCAGTTTTGTGAATTTTTTGATCTGACAAAGGTATTTATCATTAATTATGTATCATTTATTATTTGTACTCTTATTTTATGAAAATTACACATTTTCTGTAATTGATATCACACGTTCTCTCATTATTTCTGATGAAATCTAAAGGCTTTCAGCTCATTCCTCACGATTATTGTACACCTATAGTAAAAATGCTTTGTGTTTTATTCAACTTTATCTTTGATAATTTATTTTAGGTTATTGTTTATGATGTCAAAACGAAAGTATTCAGCTGCCCAAGTAAGAGAAATATTGCAACGAGATGCTGACAGTGACGGCTCTGAGTCGTCTGATGATGCAGCATATTCAGCAAGCGAAGAAGCATATCAGCCAAGTTTGGGCGATAAATCTGATGATGACAGTCATGATTCAGATGGTGACAGCAGTTGGTCGCCAAGTGAATGTGAGACTGATGTTGAGCCGGTAACATCGCCTGCAGCAAGGAGTCAAGTTACAGGTCGAGGCAAAGGTCGAGGCTGTGCTGGACGGGGAAGAAGGCAGGAGTCCTCGGTGTCAGTATCATCTGTGAGGAATCTTAGTTGTGGTCACAGAGGAGCTAAGAGGTCATCAACTATAAGCACAAATGTTGCCATTGAAGCCTATGTATCTAAGGATGCCACATCATGGAACAGGAAACCTATAAAGCAAGCTGCTGGAAGATACGCCAGAGCTAATGTCATGCCCGTACAACAAGGTCCTACAAGGTATGCTGTACAAAATGTTGATGGCCCTCTCGCAGCATTCCACTTGTTCATGAGGAAGACCTTATTGAATGAAATCATGATGTGGACGAGCAAACAAGGAAGACACATTTATGATGACACCTGGAAAGATTTGACAGACAGAGAATTTCAACGTTTTCTTGGACTTCTGATCCTCTCAGGCATGTACAAGTCATGAAATTAATCCATAGTTCAATTGTGGAACCTTGAAGATGGTCGGTCTGTTTTTGGCAAAAATATGGCCGGTACCGTTTTCAGCAAATTTCTTGTGCTCTCACATTTGATGATGCAACCAACAGACGTGAACAACGAGGCGTGGATAAGCTTGCTCCAATCAAACACGTTTTTGATACCTGGGAAGCAACTCTAAGTGACGCCTTTGTTCCTGGTGAAAATGTTACCGTGGATGAGCAACTGCTTACATTTCATGGCCGTGTTCCGTTCAGAGAATATATTCCCAGAAAACCTGGGAAATTTGGCATAAAGCTATGGATGTTGTGTGACAGTGCAACATCATATATTCTGCATCTTCAAGTATATACAGGAAGGGAACTCGGACAAACAGGGAACAGAATCAGGGTGAAAGGGTTGTGCTGCAACTCACTGAAGGACTGACACGATCTGGCAGAAATGTTACTGTTGACAATTTCTTCTGCAGTTTATCCCTGTCACGGAAATTGCTAGAAAAACAAATGACACTTTTGGGGACAATTCGAAAGAATAGAAAAGAATTACCTCCAGAATTTGTAACAGCAAAGGGCCGAGAGGTATTGCCCGAAGAAAGGAAAACTGGTTGTTCTTCTGAGCAGTTTGCATGATCAAGAAGAAGTAGATAACACACATCCAGACAAAAAAACATGCATGATCTTGGACTATAATTCTAGTAAAGGTGGAGTAGATACGGCAGATCAAATGTTGTGCATGTATACCACAAAATGAATGACAAGACGCTGGCTAGTGACATTCTTCTACAACATGTTGGACATCAGTGCTTTGAACGCCTTCATTGTTTGGATGTCACTAAATCCAGAATGGCAGTCCAAGTCAAAGCACAGACGTCGTCTATTCCTCTTGGAATTAGGAAAGCAGCTGCTTCAGAGTAATTGCAGCGAGACTTCTTCCAGCATTGAAGAAGCCACTGATGCTGTTTGCAATGTCGGGATCCCAAAGAAAAGGGCAAGGTGTCACTGCTGTTCCAGAGAAAAAGACAAGAAAAGCAACATAGTTTGCACCTCCTGCAAGCGCAATATTTGCAAAGAACATTCAGAAATTGTCTGTGTCTCATGCAAATGACTGTAGTACTTTACTGTGTTCATCAAGTGCATGCCAAAACTGCTTTCATGGCAACTCTTCTTCATGTAATTTTATGATAAAGCATTACATTTCAAAACATTAAACCTTAATATAATAAATAATTAATTCAGAATAATATTTTGTCTGTTTAGTTTAAATTTTTCATGGTTAACAATTAAAAATTTGTCATGGGGTCATTTATGACCCCAACGGTATTCAGTGTGTGCAAAAAATCTTGGTAATTCCAGGGTTAAATAACTCAGATCTAGAATGACCAAAACTAAAAAATGAGTACATAAAGTTAAACAGATTTAAAAACAAAATAAATAAAAATGTTGGAACGCTACATAAATACATAGGGGCATGTTTACTAAAACCCCGGTAAAGTGCAGGCCCCGGTAGTGTGCGGGTGCCATATAAGGAGCGGGCGTTCCGTCCTGAAAAAGAAAAGCCGGAATTTACATATGCGCTAAGGTGCGCGGTGCCCATGTGCGCCCCGCACCTTAGCGCATGAGATAGCTGCGTGGGAGGCATAAGTGGGGCACTGAAGTGCAAGAAAAAGAGCAGCGCCACAGCACAATGGTTAAGACACTGACCAATGGTACAGGGATCAGGGGTTCAATCGCCCAATGAAGACAGCTGGCTGAGGTGTTAATTTATGAGGCACAGAAATACTGGGCGGCATAAGGCGGCAGGCTAATGTTTTTGGCGGCATATTAATAGTGGGCGGCATAAGGCGGCATGCTGTTTATGAAGGCATTATAATACTGGGTGGTATAAGTGGCACGCTGATGTGCTGAAAGAGAAGCAGAGCCACAGCACAATGGTTAAGGCACTTACCAATGGTGCATAGATCAGGGGTTCAATCCCCCACAGTGCCCAATACAGGCAGACAGCTGGCTGAGGCAATATTTTAGGAGGCATTTAAATGATGGGCGGCATAAGGCGGCACGCTGATGGGCATAAGGCGGCGCGCTAATGTTTTAGGAGGCTTTCTAATATTGGGCGGCATAAGCCGGCGCGCTGGTGTGCAATTACAGGAACAGAACCACAGCACAATGGTTAAGACACTGACCAATGGTGCAGGGATCAGGGGTTCAATCTCCCAAAGTGCCCAATGAACAAGGCTGGCTGAGGCATAACATATTATGGGGAAGATTGCTTTAGGAGGCATTTTATTCATATTTTAATTATCACTACTAGCAAACGCACTCTCAAAGCGTGTTAACATAAGGTGCCCTATAAGGCACATTTTAAAGTGCACTGTCAGCCAAGGCACCCTAGAATGTTACTTATAGGGCGCTTTAGAGGGTGCCGTATGAGTTACCGCAAGGTCAGTGTACTGTTTTTTATGGCAGCACTGTGCAGTTTAAGGAATGAAAAGCATATGTAGGTGCACTGACAGGCAAGGAGGAGCAGTAGTGGAGCACAATGGTTAAGGCACTGACTGCTGATACAGGAGTCATGAGTTTGCTCCCCAGTGTGCCTAATACGTAAGGCTGGCTGTGGCATCAGCTTTGCATTTTACATATTTTGTCCTGCAGCACTTTATTTTTATGTTATTAATTGCTGCAAGCAAACACGCCCTCACATGCCGTAATTGAAGGTGCCGTATAAGGCACCCTATAAGGCACTCCATAGGGCACATTATAAATTGCACTGTCCGCCACAGCACCCTAAAATGTCCCCTATAGGGCACCCTATAGGTTGCGTCACAGGATAATGTATAGTGCACCTTATATGGACGGGAACCATAAGGTGCCCTATAGGGCGCCCTATAAAGCACCCTCAGAGGCACCTTATCGGTACAGTACGCTGAGGGTGTTTTTGCTGGCATCAAAATATGTACATTAACAAAAGATAATGCATTGGACAACCCTATCAAAAAACCCCACTGTGGATTTGAACCCATGACCTCCGGCTTCAGAGGCAATGAAGTAACCATTGGGCTACAGCTCTATAGCTGCTAGCAAGCCCCTGGCTGGCTGCAGAGAGCATGCACGTCACCACACAGACAGTCTGCTGTGGTCACCAGGATAGGGTTAGCCCACCCATACCCATGATGCACTGCACATGCAAATCAGCTGTCCACAGATTAACACAAGATGGGCAATGCACCCCCACAGCACCTCGGCCTGGTAGAGGGAAGTGACCATGTGCACCCACATACCACCTCGGCCTGGTAGGGGGTACTGACCGTGTGTTTTACTGGTACAGAGTAGCTACACACAATCACATTGTGCGGGTACTGTGCTCACCCTGAAGGTGCGGTGAGGCGCCCAGAACCAGGTGCACAACACCTTCCATAGCTGAAAGAGGCCATGCTGGAAGTCCAAAGCAGTGTTAATATGTGAGCTAGGTAGTTTCTGCACAAACACCTTGGATATCTCTGTCTGTTTCTGTCAGATGTAGCCCCTATGGACCCCCAGGTGGGCTATGTACCACCACCCCCCTCCTCCAGGTCTGAGGGTGGCAAACAGGGTCTTCTATTAATAGATCCACATTCTACCTCCCTGCAAAGGTGGCAGTAGAGTGGACCATCCACCTTGGTCCTGCTGAGGAACAGACACCCCACAGGGCAGTCAATGCAGTTCTATACACATCCATAACACAATAGCAGACAGACATTAGGCCTGGATATGGTGAGCTGCACCCCACCACTATCTGATATTCTCCTGCAGCAAGTCATCAGCCACTGCACCCTGCAAGCTGTTCCATCAAGACACATACCAGCTGCAAACAGTGTGCTAGTTAGTCCACAGTGCATGCACCCAGAACTGGGAGGTCAGCATACACAGCAAGCAGATAAATCAGTGACTGGGCCCCAAAAGGAAACCCATATCTATCACATGAGAGAAATACTATCTAGCACTATGGGGGTGCCTAGCCATGCTGTGGTCACTGCACAGTCAGGGTGAGAGTGATCTCTCAGCAGGACATACTGAGGTCACCCTGTCTGTGTAGGTGGTGGCTAGGCACTAAAATGTCCCAGTCAGTGCCCTATGCCCTGTGCAGATGCACCCTGGCCAGGCCACCCTGTCCGGCCTATATCCATGGTACCTTGCTCCTCATTATGCACATTGGCAGCCCAATACTGGCAACATTGCTGGCAGTGTGGCTGTGGAAGGTGTTTGCAGCCACCACACACTGGATAGACAGACAGCCACCCCCACACCTATGCCAGCATTGTGCTACTATAGAGGAGTCCAGCAGCCATACCCACCACACCAGTCCTGGGAACAGTACAGGCATGGATATGGTACGCAATACTATTGGGGGTCACTCCCCAGGGTGGTAAACACTGTCAGAGACCAGACCTGCAGCGCACACCGCAGACATCACAATGATTGTTATGGTGGAGATCAATGAGCAAAATGTGCTTAACGTAGGGATTGATATCTGCCAGTTATCATGGGCAACGTTTGATAGCTGTGTACCATATACCCAGGTGTAGGGTGGCATTGCTAAGGTATGCAACTGCTACTATTGGGAGATACAGGCAGGGCCCAATGTCCTGCCTCTCCAGGAGGCATTGGCCAATGGGGCCTGGGGGTGTGTGTGTGGGTGTGTCTGGCCCTGTTGGCTGCTGCTTTACGGCAGAGTGTCCCAACTCCAGTCCTGGTATTCCAACCACTGTTCGGGTTTTCATGCTGTCCATCATAAATATGCATGAGCTACATCAGCATACCATGGGGGTGGTGCATAGATATGCAGCACAGGCATCTTTATTAGAGGCAGCATGGATCCTGAATGGTGTGGGGCCCTCCAGGACTGCATTTGGGAGACTCTGCTCTAGGTAATGCGGCTGTTTATGGTGTCTGTGTTTGGTGTGGTAAAATATAGGCGTATGAACCATGCGTATGTTCTCAGCAATAAAGGTTTGTCCTTACTATCACGGTTTAGTTGTAGGAAAAATATGTGGACTGGCAGTAGTCCCAGCTGGGCTTTGAACCTGTGATCTTCTGTTTCTGCACACACTGTGTGCACTGCACCACCGTGTTGCTACAGACATGCTGTGTTCCCTGGGGAGTCCATGACCGTACATCTGACAGAGCCTGTCTCTTGCAGTGGACTGTGCCAGCCTGCACAGGCCTAGGCCACTGTCTGCTGTGGTTTGCAGCCACTGCCCCCTCCACCACCTGTACCCTTCCACCAACATGCAGACATGTCCCTATCAGGGAAAAAGCATATGACATGATTGAGTTGTGGCACTACAGGACTGAATTTGGGGGACTCGGCTGTAGGTAATGCCCATTGTTATGGTTTGTGTGCGGTGTAGGGTAAAATGTAGGTGTTGGAACCATGCATATGTTCTCTGCAATAAAGGAGTGTTTGTACTATCACTGTTTAGTGGTGGGAAAAGCTATGGGGACTGGGTTGGCAGGAGCCCCAGCTGGGATTTGAACCTGTGACCTTCTGGTCTTACAGGCACTGGCTGTGTCCACTGCACCACACTGTAGCCACAGAAACAGTGCAGTCTCTGAAGATAGGAAACCTGGCCGCACTAGTCAGACACCCTGCTCTGCACAATTTTACTGTGGGCTCGTTTACCTTGTATGGGGACAAAGGTGCACATAAACCTCAAAAATGACCTCCAAAAAAGGGGAAAAAAACCAAAACCAAGCTGGGCAACAGTGATATCAATGGGCAACATGAAAAACACTCCCAGGAAAGCTCCATTAAAATGCAGTGATTTTTGAAAGAGTAGACCCTTCCAAAAATCATTTCTTTTTTTTTGGAGCTTTCCTGGGAGTGTTTTTTATGGTTGCCCTTTAATATCACTGTTGCCCATCTGGATTATAATTTATTTGGAATTTGTTGTGGTCATTTTCAATTTCTATTTGCTATTTTGTTCTGTGCACATGTATCACACTGCTCACGTTTTGCAGGTTTCCCCGGTTTTGCTGTACATTGCTGACGGAAATGGTTTCTCTTCCCTTTAAATCGGCTCTAACGTGAGGGTTTCACTCGCGCTATTTTTTTTGCCGAAATTCAGCCCCACTCCTGTGCGGGGAGCCTCTCCCCTCCCACTCTCCACCCATTGACCCCGTTCCCCCGCCCCTCGGGAGCCTTCCTCCGCCCTCAAAATGCCTTTCCACGCCTCTATCGCACATCAGCGCGCCGCGCACTTTTGCGGGCGGCGCGCACATGTGCGGCTGGAGCGCACGCATGCGGGGCACCAAAAACTCACTATTAGCGCGCGCTAAGGTACCTTAGCGCACGCTCAAGTGCACCCCGCACAATTGCGCTGTTTAGTAAACATACCCCATAAGTTTAAAAACCACACGAACTACCAATATGCATAAAAGTATCAAGAAAAAGCATGAAAACATCATAAATAATTAAAAAGAATGCTAAAAATAAAAGTACAGACCAATAATAACAAAACAGTTAAAACATAAACATAAAAACACCCAACCAGTAAACAAAGAACACCTCTTTCTAAAATCTTAATATGGAAGAAGAGGGGAGGAAATGGGAAAGAGAAGGAGTGAGTCTGGCGTGGACCAGTATTAACCCATACAGTGAAACTCATTTTCAATGTTTATAATAAACTTTATTTACCAAAGAGTATCCCATGGAAAAATTCTCCACATGAGGGAAGAGGAGAAAAAGATAGCTGCACAAAAAACCAAGTAAGAGTAGTTACTCACCTGTAACAGGTGTTCTCCAGGAGCAGCAGGAATCAGTCCTCACTTATGGGTGATGTCGGCGCCGACGGAGCCCTTGCGGAGCAATTTCCCCAGCTTTCGAAGAAAGCTTTTGGGATTGCAGCGCGCATGTGCGGTTCTCTTCCCGCCCAAGGATGCCATCTTGCTCAGTCGAATGACATAGCGGAAGACAGCAACCATACGAATGACTGCAACTCCAGGGGAGGAGGGAAGGTAGTGAGGACTGATTCCTGCTGCTCCTGGAGAACACCTGTTACAGGTGAGTAACTACTCTTTCTCCAGGACCAAGCAGGAAGTCAGTCCTCACTTATGGGACTCCCTAGCTTAAGGCTACCGGAGACCTCAAGCTGGAAAGAGAGCTCCCTCCAGCTCAACCGCACAGAAGGAAGGAATCTTCTCTGAATACGAATCCGGCCAGTAGCCAACATCGGGGCCGGTGGGTAGGAGTTGCCTAAACCTCAAAGAGATTGTGGAGGACTGCCTGTCCGAAAGCACTACCCCTGCGGGACTCCCTCTCCAGGCAGTAATGAGCCGCGAAAGTCTGGCTAGAAGACCAAGTAGCGGCCCGGCAGATGTCTGCCAACAGAACCGAGCGGAGGTGTGCGACAGACGCCGCCTTCACCCGGACACGGTGCGCCGTGACTTGACTCTACAAAGAGAGGCCGGCTGCCCCATACGCCCAGGCGATGCAGTCAGCTACCCAGATGGACAGCGTACGCTTCTACACAGATAACCCCAACCGGTTGGGGTCAAAGGAAACAAAAAGCTGGGCAGCTTTCCTATGCTCACGCGTACGGTCAAGGTAGAAGGACAAGGCTCTTCGACAGTCCAGGGTATGCAGAACAGTCTCAGCTCTGCTGGTATGTGGCCTGGGAAAGAAGGTCGGAAGAACAGCGTGCACAACATCTACAGCCAATAGGGCGTTTAGTATCAGTGCACCAAGATGCTGGAACGCATTACCTCCAGATATCCGGGCGATTAAGAGCCTCACACAGTTTAGGAAAGCCCTTAAATACCATCTTTTCAATAAGTACCTCATAGAACCCAACCTCACCCACTGAGACAGAGATGCAACCCGCTAAGCAATTATATGGTTTCCCAACAACATGCTAAGAAAGATTCCCTAACCCTTAGTGGTGCATTTGTTTCTATGGTATTCATGATCATACGACTTTATGTAGCAATATTTGTAAATAGTTTGCCACTGTTATACAAGTTTATGTAGCAAATGCTGTAAATAGTTTACCCCTGTTATCCAAGTTACTTGCCCTGTTATCTGTAAACTCTTACATGTTAACTGTACTGAGCATTTTTGTTCCATGTAAACCGCGCTGATGCCGAATAGTGCGGTATATAAGAGACTGTAAATAAATAAATAAATAAAACCACCTCTTGATTGATGTGGAAAGAGGAAACCACCTTAGGAAGAAACTGAGGGTGAGTCCGTAAGACAACCCTATTCCTGTAGAACCTTGTGTAAGGGGGCTCCGACACTAGGGCCTGTAGTTCACTAACGCGCCTAGCGGAGGTGAGGGCTACCAAGAAGAGAGCTTTCCATGAGAGGAAGCGGAGGGGTCAGGTAGCCATGGGTTCGAAAGGCGGGCAAGTAAGCCTTTGTAAAACCACATTGAGGTCCCAGTCAGGAGCCGGAGGGCGCAACGGGGGCTTAAGCAGAAGCAGGCCCCTGAGGAAACACGCCACCAAGGGATGCGAGGAAAGGGGCTGGCCCTCCACTGGCGAATGATGTGCAGAGAGAGCACTGAGGTGGACTCTGACAGAGTTGGACTTGAGGCCTAGATCGGAGAGGTGCAGCAAGTATTGCAGTACCACCGACACTAGGCAGGCGAAGGGGTCCTCAGAACGCTGAGAACACCAGGCGGAGAAGCGACGCCATTTGAGTGCGTAAGACTTCCGGGTAGAAGGTCGCCGAGATGCCAGGACGACAGCTTCCACCTCCGGGGGGAGCGAGAGAGCGGGGCCAGGACTACCCTCTCAGCAGCCAGGCCATCAGGTGAAGGGCCCGGAGGTTGAGGTGCAGAAGAGTACCCTGATCTTGGGTCAGAAGATCGGGCTGAAACCCCAGAGGGAGAGGGGTGTCCACCGCTAACTGCAGGAGCAGAGGAAACCAGGGTTGCCTCGGCCATCGGGGTGCTATCAGGATCACGTAGGCCCCGTCCCGGGCAACCTTGAAGAGCGTCCGGGACACCAGCGGCGTGGGAGGAAAGGCATACAGTAGGCCTTTGGACCACGAAATGAGGAAAGCATCCGGGGCCACTCTGAGGGGATGCGGATGCCGAGAGCAGAACCGGGGAAGCTGCCGGTTCAGGGGACTGGCAAAGAGGTCCACGGCGGGGGTGCCCCACCGGCGGAAGATTTGCTGGGCAACGTCAGGGTTCAACCTCCACTCGTGGGGCTGCAAGACCCAGCTCAGCCTGTCGGCCAGGCAATTCTCCTGCCCGAGCAGGTAAACAGCCTTGAGGAGGATGTTGTGATCGACAGCCCAGGAGCACAGTTGCCGGGCCTCCTGACAGAGCAGGAGGGAGCCCGTGCCCCCCTGTTTGTTCATGTAGAACATGGCCACCTGATTGTCCGTCTGCACCAGTACGGACTGGCGAGAGGTGAGGTGAGAGAAGGTCCGCAGAGCTAGGCGGATCACCCGCAGCTCCAGGAAGTTGATTTGTTGAGCCGCCTCCCAAGGAGTCCAAAGGCCTTGAGTGCGCGCTCCCTGGCAATGCGTTCCCAATCCCAAGAGAGAGGCATCGGTCGTCAGCACCTGGGAGGGTGCGGGAGACTGAAAGGGCATACCCCGTACCAGGTTGGGCAGGTGGAGCCACCACTGCAGAGAGGAGACCAGTCGGTCGGAGACCTGTAGAAGGTCCGCCAGACCTCCTGTGGCCTGATGCCATTGAGTGCGGAGACACCACTGGACAGGCCTCATATGCAGTCGGGCGTTCGGCGTGACATGGACCGTGGAGGCCATATGACCGAGCAGCTGCAGGAACCTCCGGGCCGGAACCGGAGACGCACTGTGGAACCTGCCGGCCAAAGCCATGAGCCTGTTGGCTCGCTCTCGAGGCAAGAAGGCACAAGCTCGCAGAGTGTCGAGCCGAGCTCCTATGAACTCGAGATCCTGAGGGGCGCAACGTGGACTTCCCGACGTTTATGACGAAGCCCAAGTGCTGAAAGCAGAGCCACCATACGCTGCGTGGCCTGCGCGACCTCTGGGGCCGACTGCGCCCGTACGAGCCAGTCGTCCAGGTAAGGAAAAACGAACAGGCCCTGAAGCCTCAGGAAGGCCGCGACCACCGCCAGGCATTTTGTGAACACCCTGTGGGCGGAGCACAAGCCGAAAGGCAGCACGCGGTACTGATAGTGTTTCCCGGCCACTACAAATCTGAGATATTGTCGGTGGTCCGGATGAATCAGGATGTGAGTATAGGCATCCTTTAGATCCAAGGAGCATAGCCAATCTCCCTGCTGGAGGTAGGGCAGCAAGATTCCAAGGGTAAGCATCCTGAACTTTTCCCGCTGCAGGAACATGTTGAGGTTGCGCAAGTCCAGAATGGGTCTGAGGCCTCCCGTCCTCTTTGGGACCAGGAAGTATCTGGAGTAGAACCCCTGACCCCACTGAGGTTGGGGCACTGGCTCCACAGCCTGCTCCTCCAGTAGACCCTGCAGCTCCTGAAGGAGTAAGTCTCTGTGCAGAGGGGGCCTCGGAAGCTCCCCCGGAAAGTAGGGGGGAGGCACCTGGTGAAAATGCAAGAGGTAGCCCCTTTGAACCACCTGCAGCACCCAGGAATCGGATGTTATGGCTGGCCACCTGTGAGCGAAGTGGATCAGCCTGCCCCCTGTGCTGAGCGACGGGCGCGGAGGGGGAGAGGCTATGCTGGCATAGTCAAAACCCCCCACCCTGCTTGGCAGGGGGCTGTGCAGCGGGCTTGGGGGACCGCGGCCTGCGGGGGCCATTCCCCTGACTCTTAGTCTGTGGGCACTGAGTGGAAGCCGCCGGTACTTGATATTGAAGGTGGGATTGCTTATAGGCAAGCACCTTCCTCGGGTAAAAAGGCTTCTTCCCCGGACCCTTCCTCTTCTGCGTGGGAGCGGAGGTCTTTCGGGACAGTCGAGTCCGAGTGAGAGTCTTGGACTCGAGTTCCGCAGCCTTATCGGACATGGGCTTGCCGAAAAGGTTGTCACCTCGGCAGGGGACATCGACTAACTTGTCCTGTACCCACGGCTCGAGGTCGGACGACTGGAGCCAGGCCTGTCGGCGGGCACCGATGCCGGCTCCGGCTATTCGGGCCGACGCCTCAAAGCCGTCGTAGGCCGCCCGAGAAAGGAACTTCGAACACTCTCGAATACTATCGGACAAGGCCAGGAACCTCTGCAAAGGTTCGTCGGAGAGACCAGCCGAGAACCCGGCGAGCTCCTTCGCCAAGTCTCGGAGGAACATGCCCATATACAGCTGGTATGTCTGGACCCTGCAGGCAAGCATGGAACCCTGGAAGCACTTCCTACCGAGGGCATCAAGGTTACGGGCCTCCTTACCCGGGGGCACCGAGGAGTGCATCTTTTGACTCTTTAGCCGATGCATTGCCGATTCCACAACCATGGAGTGGTGTGGCAGTTGCGCCTTCTGGAACCCAGGGCTCTTGCGGACTCGATAAATCGAATCGATCCGCTTGCTTAACACCGGTGTTGAGGCCGGGCTTTCCCACATGCGGAAGAGCAGCCGCTCTAGCATCGGAGGGACCGGCACGGTAAAGGCCTCCTTCGGGGGAGAGTCGTACTGGAGTGCCTCGAGCTCTTCCGCACGAGGCTCCTCCTCTGGATCCGCGGGGAAAGCCAAAGCCTTGGCCATATCCCGCACAAAATTAGAGAAGCGCGTATCCTCTGGAGGGGATCGCCTTCGAGGCTCCGACTCGGGCAAGTCGGAGGGGACGCACCGGGTCTGAAAAGAGCCGGGCGACTCATCCCCTTCCGTGTCCCAGTCCGACGCCTCCGTGGAGGAATCGAGGGGCTCCATGCGGGCGAGGGTTCGTCCCGACGCCGACGCCGGCGTCGACGACCTCGGTCCCAAACGGGAGGCCGAGGGAGACCTCGACCGAGGATCGACTCGAGCATGCATCGACTCGAGGATCGACTCGGCCGCCGGGGTCGACTTGGGCGTCGACGTCCCGGTGGTCTGGGCGGATGCACTGGCGATGCCGGTCATCCAAACCCGCTGCTGGTCCAAGAAGCCCAGAAGACCCGGCAGCCACCGACTCGGGCCCCGACAGCGTCGGGACCGATGACGGTTCCGTAGGGGAGTCCAGGAGGACAATAGTACTCACGTGCGTCTCCACCTCGAGTCGAGGAAGTTTAGAAGGTCTCTCCGCCTCCGAGGACTCGGGGCGGCTGGCGGGGCTATGCGACCCGGCCCGTGAGGGACCAGGTGCGTCCTCCGATGCCGCCCGCGCGAGTTTCCTCTGCCGACGATGCTCCCGTCCAGGGGACCCCCGCTCAGAGGAACTCCGACGGAGCTCGTGGCCGGAGTCACGATACGTCGAAGCCTCCGACGAGGTCCGGGCCGGACTGGACTTGGGGTCAGAGAAGATTCTGTCCTTTTGCGATTGCCGACTCCTCAGCGACTTGGAGGACATCTTGCCACACGGACCACAGCTCCCAGAGTCATGGTTGGGTCCGAGGCAACGGAGGCAGAAATTATGCGTGTCTGTAAGAGACATTAATTTAGAACAATGATCACATTTTTTTAACCCGCTGGTAGTCATAGGGGGAAAAAGGGCCCCCGCGAGGTCAAAAGACCAGGCCGCCAGAGGTGGAAAATAAGTGGCGGGAACGCCAGTTAAAAACTGAAAACAAAAAAAGAAATGTGAACGGACTCGATAAGGAAAAAATCGAGGCCGGGCAGGAAAAGGACACGCGAACCAAGAAAACAACAAAGAATTAATCAACTTTTTCAGCGGTGGTAACAAACTACGTCTGTAGGGCTCCGCGGAAAAAAGAAGACTGAGCAAGTTGGCATCCTTGAGCGGGAAGAGGACCGCGCATGCGCGTTGCAATCCCAAAAGCTTTCTTTGAAAGCTGGGGAAATTGCTCCGCGAGGGCTCCGTCGGCGCCGACTTCACCCATAAGTGAGGACTGACTTCCTGCTTGGTCCTGGAGAATGTGTATTATCTTCCACATGGGGAAAGAAGACCATTTTTTCAACAGTGAGTTAATCAAAAACGAGGTAAAAGGATAGTCTATCAACCATATCATTATGCTATCAAGTAATGTCATTCACAATTATCACCGTGTGAATCTGCTAAAGTCTATTTGTGACATTCATCAAAGAAACATAGAAACATAGAAACATAGGGGTATCTTTACTAAACGGCGCACAATAGCGTGCGCTAAGGTACCTTAGCGCACGCTAATGATGCGTTTTTGTGCCCCGCACATGTGCGCGGCGTACAAATGAGCGATAGAGGCGTGGAAAGGCTCCCGGAGGGCGGAGAAAGGCTCCCCAGGGGCAGAGAGACGGGGTCAATGGGTGGAGAGTGGGAGGGGAGAGGCTCCCCGCACAGGAGCGGGGCTGAAATTCGAGTAAAAAATACCGCGAGTGAAAACCTCGCGGTAGAGCCGATTTAAAGGGAAGAGAAACCATTTCTGTCAGCAATGTACAGCAAAACCAGGGAAACCCTACAAAACGTGAGCAGTGTGATACATGTGCACGGAACAAAAAGGCAAATAAACATTAAAAATGACCCCAACAAAATATATTAAAATTATAATCTAGCTGGGCAATAGTGATAGCAATGGGAAACATAAAAAAACACACCCAAGAAAGCCCCAAAAAATAAATATGAATTTTAGAAGGGTCTACGCTCCGTCCCCATACAAGGTGAATGATCCCACAGTGAAATAGCACTGATCAGGGTTTCCCTCTCCATTGGACAGGTTACCTATGGCATGCACATTTCCACAACAGCAGGGCGGGCAGGTCGGAATGGGCAATTGGACAGATGCTGGGAAAGGGGATACAGAGGGCTGCAGGCAGCACATGCTGTGGTGCAGCTGGGTCACAGTGCGGACTAGGCAGATGCCTAGATGGCACTTAGGAATGCTGAAATTGAACAGCAGCCAGACAGCAACTGATGAGGGCCCAACATGGGCACAAGAGTGTTTATCACAGTGTCACAGGGGATAGTACCCAGCAGGTACCCCCAAGGGCACGGAACATTGGCAGGCGGTGATTGGGGGACGTGCGGACAGATATGCAGGCACCCCTACCCCAGAACCTGCACCATAGGCAGCCGCCCACCCGCACACAGGATGGCCTGAGACTGTGTACCACCAGCACCACCAGCAGAAGGGCATGTCAGCATGGTGGCACAGGGGTACTGGAGGTGGAGGGGGGCAGTGGCAACTGCCCAGAGCAGACCATGGCCTAGCCCTGTGTAGGTGGGTGCAATGCACTGCAACAGACAGGCCCTGCCGGACAAACAGTCATGGTATCATCAGGGAATGCACTGTCTCTGTGGCAACACGGTGGTGCAGTGCACACAACCAATGTCTTTGGAGACAGAAGGGCACAGGTTCAAAGCCCAGCTGGGGCTCCTGCCAACCCAGTCCCCTTATTTTACCCATGAAGAAAACATGGTAGTAAAGACTGAACCATTATTGCTGAGGAGATAAGCATGGGTCAAAAACCTCTATTTTACCCTACACAGCACAAACACCATAGAAATGTGCATTACCTACGGCAGAATCCCCCAAATGCAGTCCTGGAGGGCCACAAATCCATCAGGGTTTATGCTGTCTCCATTCTAAGGATGGAGCGGTACTGATGGTAGAGGTGGCAGCGGCTGGTGCCCACAGCAGACCATGGCCTAGCCCTGTCCAGGTGGTTGCCGTGCACTGCAACAAACAGGCCCTGTCGTATGTACAGTCATGGACTCCCCAGGGAATACATCATATCTGTGGCAACACGGTGGTGCAGTGCACACAGACAATGTGTGCAAGAAGAGAAGGTCACAGGTTCAAAGCCCAGCTGGGGCTCCCACCAATCCATTCCACATATTTTACCCACAACTAAACCATGATAGTAAGGACAACCCTTTATTGCTGAGAACATACGCATGGTTAATACGCCTATATTTTACCCCACCAAGCACAGACACAATAAACAGGCACATTACCTAGAGCAGAGTCTCCCAAATGCAGTCCTGGAGGGCCCCACACCATTCAGGTTCCATGCTGCCTCTAATAAAGATGCCTGTGCTGCATATCTATGCACCACCCCCATGGTATGCAGATGTAGCTCATGCATATTCATGAGGAACAGCATGAAAACCCGAACAGTGTTTGCCACACCAGGACTGGAGTTGGGAACCTCTGCCGTAAAGCAGCAGTCAACAGGGACAGACACACCTACACCCACAGGCCCCATTGGCCAATGCCTCCTGGAGAGGCAGGACATTGGGCCCTGCGTGCATCTCCCAACACTAGCACTTGCATACCTTAGCAATGCCACCCTACATCTGGGTATATGATACACAGCTATCAAATGTTTGCTATGAGTACTGGCAGATAGAAATTCCTACGTTAAGCACAGTTTGCTGATTGAGCTCCATCATAACACTCTTTCTGATGTCTGCGGTGTGTGCTTCAGGTCTGGTCTCTGACAGTGTTTACCACCGTGGGGAGTGACCCCCAACAGTATTGCATACCATATCCATGCTTGTACTGTGCCCAGGACTGGTGTGGTGGGCAGGGCTGCTAAACTCCTCTATAGTAGCACAATGCTGGCATAGGTGTGGGAGTGTGTGTCTGTCTATACAGTGTGTGGTGGCTGAAAACACCTTCAACAGCCCACACTGCCAGCACTGTTGCCAGTATTGGCCTGCCAATGTGCATAATGAGGAGCAAGGTACCATGGGTATAGGCCGGACAGCGTGGCCTGGCCAGGATGCATCTGCACAGGGCATAGGGCACTGGCTGGGATATTTTAGTGCCCGGCCACCACCTACACAGACAGGGTGACCTCAGTATGTCCTGCTGGGAGATCACTCTCACCCTGACTGTGCAGTGATGACAGCATGGCTAGGCACCCCCATAGTGCTATATGGTATTTTGCTCACATGATATTTATGGGTTTCCTTTTGGGGCCCAGTCACTGATTTATCTGCTTGTTGTGTATGCTGATATCCCAGTTCTGGGTGCATGCACTTCCACCAGGAACATGCATTATGGACTAGCTAGCAGACTGTTTACAGCTGGTATGTGTCTTGATGGCGTGCTTTGCAGGGTGCAGTGGCTGAAGGCTTGCTGCAGGAGAATATCAGATAGTGGTGGGGTGCAACTTAGCATATCCAGGCCTAATGTCTGTCTGCTATTGTGTTATGGATGTGTACAGAGCTGCATTGACTGCCCTGTAAGGTGTCTGTTCCCCAGCAGGACCGGGGTTGATGGTCCCCTCTACTGCCATCATTGCAGGGAGGTAGAATGTGGATCTGTTGATGGGAGACCCTGTTTACCACCCTCAGCTCTGGAGGAGGAGGGTGGTGATACATAATCCTCCCAGGGGTCCATAGGGGCTACACCTGACTGAGACAGATACATCCAAGGTGTTTCTGCAGAAACTACCTATCTCACACATTAACACTGCTTTGGATCTCCAGCATGGCCTATTTCTGCCATGGAAGGTGCTGTGGACCTGGTGCTGGGCACCTCACCGCACCCTCAGGGTGAGCACAGTACCTGCACAATGTGACGGTGTGTAGCTACTCTGTGCCAGTAAAACACACGGTCAGTACCCCCTACCAGGCCGAGGTGCTGTGGGGGTGGACATGGTCAGTTCCCCCTACCAGGCCGAGGTGCTGTGGGGGTGCATACCCCATCTTGTGTTTATCTGTGGACAGCTGATTTGCATGTGCAGTGCATCATTGGTACGTGTGTGCTAACCCTATCCTTGTGACCACAGCAGACTGTCTGTGTGGTGACGTACACTCCCTCTGCAGCCAGCCAGGGGCTTGCTAGCAGCTATAGAGCTGGAGCCCAATGGTTACTTCACTGCCTGTGAAGCCAGAGGTCATGCGTTCAAACCCACAGTGGGGTTATTTGATAGGGCAATCCAAATCATTATTTAGTTTTAATGTACATTATTGCTGCCAGCAAAAACACCCTCAGTGTACTGTACCCATAAGGTGCCTCAGAGGGCGCTTTATAGGGCGCCCTATAGGGCACCTTATGGTTACCGTCCATATAAGGTGCACTATATGTTATCCTGTGGAGCAACTTATAGGGTGCCCTATAGGGGACATTTTATGGTGCCGTGGCAGACAGTGCACTTTATAATGGAGTGCCTTATAGGGTGCCTTATGCGGCACCTTCAATTACGGCACGTGAGGGCGTGTTTGATGGCAGCAATTAAGAAAATACAAATAAAGTGCTGCAGGAAACAATACGTACATTGCAAAGCTGATGCCTCAGCCAGCCTTACGTATTAGGCACACTGGGGAGCAAACTCATGACCCCTGTATAAGCAGTCAGTGCCTTAACCATTGTGCTCCACTGCTGCTCCTCCTTGCATGTCAGCGCACCTACTTATGATTTTCATTCCTTAAACTGCACAGTGCTGCCATCAAAAACAGTGCTGTGACCTTGCGGTAACTCATACGGCACCCTCTAAAGCACCCTATAAGCAACATTCTAGGGTGCCTTGGCTGACAGTGCACTTTAAAATGTGCCTTATGGGGCGCCTTATGTTAACACGCTTTGAGAGTGCGTTTGCTAGTAGAGATAATTAAAATAAAAATAAAATGCCTCCTAAAGCAATCTTCCCCATAATAGGTAATGCCTCAGCCAGCCTTCTTCATTGGGCACAGTGGGGGATTGACCCCATGATCTCTGTACCATTGGTGAGTGTTTTAACCATTGTACTGTGGCTCTGTTCCTGTGCTTGCACATCAGCGCGCCACTTATGCTTCCCGCGCAGCTTTCTCATGCGTTAATGTGCGGGGCGCACTTGAGCGCCGCGCACATTAATGCATGATTAATCCCGGTTTTGCTTTTTTCAGCCTGAAACGCCCACTCCTTATATGGCATCCGCACACTAGCGCGGCCCGCACATTACCGGGGTTTTAGTAAACATACCCCATAGAAATATGACGACAGAAAAAGACCACATGGCCTATCTAGTCTGTCCTTTCATAACAACTACAACAGTCCCCTTTTTACCTTTAGAGATCCTCTGTGTTTATCCCATGCTTTTTTGAATTCAGTTACTGTCCTCATCTCTGCCACCTCCACTGGGAGACTATTCCACGGATCCACTACTCTTTCCGTAAAGAAATATTTCCGCATATCACTCCTGAATCTATCTCCCTTCACCCTCATCCCATGTCCCCTCGTTGCAGAACTTGCTTTCAATTGAAAGAGGCTCTTTCCCTGAACATTTATGCCACAGAGGTATTTAAACATCTCAATCATATCACCTCTATCCCGCCTTTCCTCTAAGGTATACATATTAAGATCCTTCAGTCTGTCCTCATATGCTTTATAATGAAGACCACTAATCATTTTAGTAGCCACTCTCTGCACCGACTCCATCCTGTGCACATCTTTTTGAAGGTGCGGTCTCCAGAATTGCACACTATACTCCAAATGAGGTCGTACCAAAGACTTATACAGAGGCATTATCACCTCCTTTTTTCTGCTAGGCATTCCTCTCCGTATGCACCCAAGCATCCTTCTAGCTTTTGCCGTCGCCTTTTCTAGGTAAAGGAAAGCCGGATTGTAAAAAGCAAATTACTTACTAACCGCAAAGTTTATTGTCAGCATACAATGTGCTGAAAAGAATAAAAACAGGGAAACTGAAATCCTTCCATCGAAGCCAATGGGTTCAAGGAAACAATCATAAAATGTTAATTTAACGAAACTCACTTTAGTGAAAACTCCAAATATCACCACTGAAATTCGTATTCAAACAAAAAAAGAGAGAAAGAGACGCTAGCGAGCTCAGCAAGATTTTCAAATAGCCCCAAGGGAACAGTTGCTTTAAGCCCACCGGCAGAACTAAATTACTGCCAGCGATACTCACGTCGGCATGCAATATGCTAAGAAAAATGAAACAGAAAAAAACATGAAACTTCACATTAAAGACGTCGAGTCAAGGAAAACAGTACCTAACTGAAATAGCCATAGGATCAAACTAACTGTGAAGAAGACTCCGAAGATGTCACCACTAAAAACTTTCAAGCAAAAAGGAGAACGCTGCTGAACTCTGCGAGTACATCAATATGTCACAAAGGATCAGCTGCTCTAAAAAATCGCCAGCGCATGTGCAATGAATAAATAGCATTCTAATCGAGGCTCCAAGGATAGACATGCTAAGCAGTATTGATTGGGCAAAAAGAGTAAAAGACGTCATCCCAAATGCATTATGGTCAGAAACAACAAAACCTATGTAACCAAACAAACCTGCTACATATAAAAAGAGCAATAGAAAATGTGTTTAATTAAAAGAACCCAAAAAAGGTATACAGTGAGTAATATATCAAAAAATTGTGTATATTAACTTAAAGAAAAACCGAAAGGTCTTGGTCCTGATTAAACCCTCTAGGGGTCATGGAATCTAACATAAAAATATACTTCTGTTCCAACTGCTTTATAGTTCTGTCGATATCGCCGCCCCTCCAATTTATTTTAACCCTTTTGATGACAAAACATTTAAGGTCTGAAATCTTGTGTGCCTGATTGATCCAATGTTCCACGAGAGGCTTTTCAGTAATACCTCTCTTAATGGCACTCCTGTGTTCTATAATTCTAACTCGAACATTACGTATGGTCTTTCCTACATAGAGTTTCTTACATGGACATTGAATGACGTATATAACATGAGACGTCTCACAATTGGAAAAATCATTAAGAATAAATTTCCTGTTTGTAACAGGATGGAGAAAAAAGTCCCGCATTGATAGAACATGTACACACACCAAACAACGGCCACACTGAAAGTGCCCCTTGATCTTAGGAAAAAATGGGCGTTCTGTCAGGGCAGAGGGAACCAACAAATTCTTTAGATTAACGCTCCGCTTATGTGCTATAGTGAGGGGAATATCCTGGAACCCATCAAGAGATTGGATAAGATGCCATTCCTTCTGTAATATCTTGACGATATCACGAGAAATAGTGGTATACAAGAGGGGGCAAACTAACCCAACGTTAGATTCCTTCTGTCTGGGTACAAGGAGAGATTCACGATCCGATGTATGAGCCCTTGTATATGCTTTAGAAATATGCTTAGAAGGATAACCTCTCGCATGAAACCTAGCCTTCATTTGATCCGCCTGAAGATCAAAATCCTGATCCCTTGTACAAGTCCTCCTAGCCCTATAGGGAGATTCCTTTTCAAGGCCGGATTGTGAAAACTACTAAAGTGTAATAACGTATTGCGGTCCGTAGGTTTCCTATACAAAGATGTAATCATCTGGTTATCTTCTTTTTTAATAAGTAAATCCAAATATGGAATACAATAATGGTCATATGTAAGTTGAAATTTTAAATTGCCATCTAATCCATTAATCCATAAATTAAACTGGGAGAGGACTTCCTCCGTGCCTTTCCATAAAATAAAAACATTGTCTATATATCTTATCCAAAGTGTCACATTCTCCTTGTATGGATGATTCTTCAAAAAATTTTCTTCGAAATCGTATAGATATAAATTAGCAATATCAGGGGCCATTGATGAGCCCATGGCCACCCCCTTCACTTGTTGATAAAAGAGATCCCTGAAGCAAAAGAAATTCTCACATAAGGCTATCCTGGCCAATGCAAGTAAAAAATATGTAGGAATACGTTTATGTACCAATCTTTTCAATAAATATTGCTCTAAGATAATCAAGGACTCAGCTTGAGGAACATTAGTATATAAGGATTCGACATCCAACGTCACTAAGATAACACTTGAATCTATATAATGAAATCGCGTCAAAATCTCAATGACATGAGATGAGTCTCTCACGTATGACCACATGGAAAGCACAAAGGGATGCAAAAGGACATCTAAAAATTGAGATATAGGTTCTAATAGGGAACCAATTGCAGAGACAATCGGTCTATACGGAGGGGATGTTAGGGACTTGTGAATTTTTGGAAGGATATAAATTGTTGGTGTGACTGGTAATGGGACAATGAGGAAATCTCTCTCCTTTTTGGTAATATATCCTATATCAAATGCTGTTTGTACTAAATTGTCAATCTTACTTTTCAATCGTTCAGTGGGATCACCTGAAAGGAGTTGGTAAAAGGTACGATCTTTAAGTTGTCTCTCTATTTCATCTATATATAATTTTTTATCCATAACAACTACGGCCCCACCCATATCAGCAGGTTTAATAATCACTGTATTATTCTTCTGTAGAGAGGTAATGGCATCTCTCTCTCCTCTAGAAAGATTACTGTATGAAGGGGCAGAACCTATATAAATTTGACTCACCTCCCGCAGAACCGTCTTCTCAAAAGCTACTATAAGTGGATCAATTTGTGAGGACGGCATCCAAGTGGACTTCTTACTAATTACAGAGATGTCGGAAGAAACAACTTGTTGTGTACTAAAAAAATGTTTAATGCGAATCTTCCGAAAAAATTTATAAAGATCTAAATTGATTTCAAAAAGATCAGGTCTTCTTGTTGGAACAAAGGATAAACCTTTGTTAAGTAGGGCTTCTTCATCTTGTGTAAGCTGGTAATTAGAAATATTAATCACATTATTACATAAATTAGGGGTCAAATCCTTCTCTTGTTGGACCAATCTCTGTTCCAGGATCCCATGCCTCGTCCCCGTCCGCGACCTCTCATCGAGTCAAGGAAAACAGTACCTAACTGAAATAGCGATAGGATCAAACTAACTGTGAAGAAGACTCCGAAGATGTCACCACTAAAAACTTTCAAGCAAAAAGGAGAACGCTGCTGAGCTCTGCGAGTACATCAATATGTCACAAAGGATCAGCTGCTCTAAAAAAACGCCAGCGCATGTGCAATGAATAAATAGCGTTCTAATCGAGGCTCCAAGGATAGACATGCTAAGCAGTATTGATTGGGCAAAAAGAGTAAAAGACGTCATCCCAAATGTATTATGGTCAGAAACGATCCGTTTCCTCCCCCCTGGGGCCAAGAAAAGACGCGAGGTCCTCCCCCATATCCCAATCAGAACCGGCAATACAATCAGGACCGCACATATTACCAGCATTCTTACCCTCCTCCGAGAGGTCGCGGACGGGGACGAGGCAGGGGATCCTGGAACAGAGATTGGATTAGACATCATAGGTGCAAACACTAACTCTAGGATATGACTAGCATTGTGAGTACTTTCACCAACCCACTGCTTCAAATCCATGTCCTCCATAGCTTTAAAAAATTCCAAATCATGCCCATACCGCACCCCCACTTCACATAAACATTAAAATCGCCTATTATTAACAAATCTATGTATCAAATACTCAGTGCTGCCATATATTTCAAAAGAATTTGAGATGAGCCCACAGAGTATTAAGATGTCATATAAACAACCAAAAGATATTCCCTCCCAATCACACATAACACACACTCTGTTTTCCCAATAACTTGCTCCTGACATACCAGCAACTTCAAACCCTCCACCACTCAGCCTCACCCTCCATACTCTACACTCTAGATTGACGCAAATGCATAAACCCAGATGAGCAACATGTAGCTAGCACCATGTCCTGTCCTACTTTAAACCAAGTTCCATTACACACAGAGCATCCAACTCATATTCAGAAATCAAAGCATATACGGATGGGGCTTTCTGTGACACAGAACATGCATTAAAGAACCTAGCCCACCACAGATTCTTACATAAGGAATATGTGACAAAACTCAATTCCCACCCCTACCATGCCCCACTCATACATTACACTCTGCCTCCTCTCTATAACATTGATTGGATTACCTCTCATATTCTCAACCATTCTATCCACCTTGAGTCTACATTAAACTCAGAATTCCATCCGACATACTGTATCTCACTAACACACTGCCACTGATTGTTAATTCACCCACCTCCAGGTTGCCCACAACGGGGCCCACTAAGAGCCAGGACACAACTCTTAAGCATGACCCATTGGCAGCATGCCTCAAGATCAGCAGGAATTTAAAGGACCAGGCACCCAATAACGATGTCATTCTGGGGGCAGAGTTAAGTTCCCTCCCCGCGAGAGACAGCGCAATGAAAACTGCAGCAAAGCATCTTTTAAGCTCAGCACTTAATAGCAACTACCTTCCCGGATGAAATCCAGCAGCAATCAAGAAGAGAATGTTTGAAACAGTCACCATAAGCTTGGCACGAATTTAAAGGTCCAGGCACCCATTGATGATGTCACTGGGGGCAGAGCTCAGTTTCCGCCCTGAGAGAAACAGAAGGTACAAACACACTTTCCATTTGAACTGTATATATACTTTTAGGCATTTTTTGAAACAGAAATTTTCAGAAACTTTTACCTGGTAAATTGGTATTTACTTTGGTAAATGAACTCTGAACATTGTCCTTATTTCTGTTAAGTGTTTTTAGAGAATTGTTTTAGGTGGGGTGATGCTGAAGTCATCATTGATTGTTGAGTTTAATTATGAAAATCTCAGGGAAGGAAAGGTGGCCTATGAGTTTGCAAGTTAATAGGAGATGGGGTGTTACAAGGCTGAAGTTTCCCCTAGAATGCTTAATGCTCTTGCACCAGCCCTGATGAGGTAGTGTTATAATAGAACATGTTCAAAAACATGGTCAAATATTCAAACAAACTACATTCAATGTGTATTTTCAGTACGTATATGGATAGTATTGAATCGTAAGTATGAGTGAATGGAAACTCGAGGAGTTATTTTAGAAGTATCCCTACAAGTAAATAGCAGCATTTACAAGTGTAGATTGGAATGCACATGTAAATGCAATTTTAAAAGACAGCTATTTACTCACAGTGATGCTTACCACATCTAAATGTCAAGGCATTGGTTAAGGCATGGAGAACAATGTCTTGGGAGGTCCTACAAGGGGAATCCAGGTTGATAGAAACAAATGTAGACATCCACAGGTACAGATACCCCAGACACAAATAAGAGATTGTTTGAAGGGGCAGATGATACCTCCTGAGACATCCAATCCTTCAACCCAACAATCACTCTGTCATCAAGAAAGCATCCCAATGTACCCCCCCCCCTCACCCCCATTCCTTGATCCCATTTTTGGCTCTTATCAGGATCCCTGGCATCTAGTAAGAGCAGGAACAATCCCCAGTTGCTTCTGCTCATGCCAATTCCAGTTTGTAAATGGCATCAGTGATCCCTAGCAGTAATCTTGGGGCACTATCTCTAGGGTCAGACTGCGCATAGGGGTAGAACCAGGAGATTACTGCTAGGAGTCATTGGTGCCATTTTGAAAGCCAGAGCTGGCATTTTCAGGAGTAACTGCAAATCTCTCCTGCTCAGACAAGACACCAAGGGACCCAGGTAAGAACTGGGAATGGTGGGTCTGCCGTAGGCTTGCTTATTGCCAGGAAGGTCAGGTGAGGTGTTCTTAATGCTAGGGGGAGCATCAGGTATTGGAATCAGATACCTTGGGGGAGGGGGAAGGGATTGATGTCAGGGATGATCAGGGAGGCAACTTATGCTGCTTGATTGGGGTGTGTATGGACATCAGGAGCAATGATATAAAATCTGCCATACACAGATAAGGTAAAGCTACATGTTTTCCCCCCCATGTGCAGATTTTTAAAATCACCGCTGCTGCTGGATGGGAGAGACAGTGATATGCAGTCCTGCATGTCCTTATATGTATTTTAAAAGAAGCTCTGGGTTTGGCAGATCTGGTGCAAGAGATAAGGGTGTTGGGGCCACTTGGGAATAGTAATCATAGCATGATCGCGTTTGTTTTAATTAGTGGAGGAGGGATAGTAAGGAAATCCACAGTACTACCTTTTAACTTTCGAAAGGGAGACTATGATAAAATGAGGAAAATAGCTAAGAAAAAACTAAAAGGAGCAGTTGCAAAGGCTAAAGACTTACATCAAGCTTGGGTGTTTTTGAAAAATACTATCTTGGAAGCCCAGACCAGCTGTATTCCACGCTTTAAGAAAAGTGGAAGGAAGTCCAAAAAACTGCCAGCGTGGTTTAAAGGTGAGGTCAGAGAGGCTGTTGTTGCCAAAAAAGCATCTTTCAGGAAATGGAAAAAAGAGCCAAACGACGAAACCTGGAAACAGCACAAGCACTGGCAAGTTAAATGCAAGTCATTGATAAGGCAGGCAAAGGGAGAATTTGAGAAGAAGGTTGCTGTGGAAGCAAAAACCTGTAATAAAGACTTTTTCAAGTACATTCGTAGCAAAAAACCTGTGAGAGAGTCAGTTGGTCCATTAGATGATAGAAGGGTTAAAGGCGCACTAAGAGGCGACAAGAGGTGACAAGGCGATAGCGGAGAGACTGAATGAATTCTTTGCTTCAGTCTTTACTGAGGAAGATGTAGGGATGTTACCCATGACTGAAGTGGTATTTAAAGGTGTGGAAGAATTGAAGGAAATATTGATACATCAGGAAGATGTATTACAACTATTAGATAAACTGAAGAGTAGCAAATCATCTAGGCCGGATGATATACATCCAAGGGTGTTGAAAGAACTGAAATATGAGATTGCAGACCTGCTATTAGTAATCTGTGAACTATCATTAAAATCATCTGTAATACCTGAAGATTGAAGGATGGCGAACGTAACACCAATTTTTAAAAAGGGTTCCAGGAGTGATCCGGGAAACTACAGACAGGTGAGCCTGACGTCAGTACTGGGAAAACTGGTAGAAAACATCATAAAAAACAAAATTGCTGAACATGTAGATAGTCATGGCTTAATGGGAGACAGCCAACCTGGCTTTAGACAAAGAAGATCTTGTCTTACTAATCTGTTATATTTTTTTGAAGGTGTGAATAAAAAGATAAACAAAGGTGAGTGGGTTAATATAGTGAATTTGGACTTTCAGAAAGCCTTTGACAAGGTCCCTCATCAGAGACTTTTGGCAAAACTAAAGAGTCATGGGATAGAAGGCAGTGTACTATTGTGGATCAGGAACTGGTTAAAATATAGAAAGCAGAGGGTAGGGCTAAATGGCTAATTTTCCTAATGGAGAAAGGTGAATAGTGGTGTACCCCAGGGATCTGTGCTGGGTCTGCTGCTTTTTGACATATTCATAAATGACCTGGAAAAGGGAATAACGAGTGAGGTTATCAAATTTTCAGATGACACAAAACTATATAAAGTTGTCAAAACCCAAGAGGATTGTGGAAATTTGCAAGAGGATCTTGATAATTTGGAAGACTGAGCATCAAAATTGCAGATGAAATTTAATGTGGACAAGTGCAAAGTTATGCACCTAGGGAAGAACAACCCAAACTATGGTTATACGATGGAAGGTTCCACATTAGGAACCACCACCCAGGGAAAAGATTTAGGTGTCATTGTGGACAACATGTTAAAACCCTCTGCCCGGTGTGCAACGGCGGCCAAGAGAGCAAATAGAATACTAGGTATCATAAGGAAAGGAAAGGAAAATAAAACAGAGGATATTATAATGCCTCTGTATCGTTCCATGGTGAGACTGCACCTTGAATATTGTGTGCAATTCTGGTCGCCATATCTTAGAAAGGATATAGCATTATTAGAAAAGGTTCAGAGAAGGGCCACCAAAATGGTAAAGAGGATGGAAGGATACCCAAATGAAAGGCGACTAAAAAGGTTAGGGCTCTTTAACCTGGAAAAGAGACGGCTGAGGGAGGATATGATAGAAGTCTATAAATTAATGAACGGAGTGGAACAGGTAAACGTAGATCGATTGTTTACGTTATCAGAATATAGAAAGACTAGGGGACATGTAATGAAGCTACAGGGTAAACTATTTAAGACTAATAAAATAAAATATTTTTTCACTCAACGTGTAATCAAACTCTGGAATTTGTTACCGGAGGATGTAGTAAAGGCTGTTAGTGTAGCTGGGTTTAAAAAGGGTTTGGACAAGTTCCTGGAGGAAAGGTCCATAAACCATTATTAAGAAGGGACCCAGGATATCAGTGCTTGACCCAATACAAGCATTGTGGAACCTGTGTCTTTTGGGGAAACTGCTAGGTACGTATGACCTAGATTGGCCACTGTTGGAAACAGGATACTGGGCTTAATGGACCTTGGTCTGACCCTGTATGGCATATCTTATGTTCTTATGTCCTTATTGTGGGAAATTTCCATGTCCTGACCTGGATGTCTTAATTCTCCTTTCTACATCCTATCTAAAATTTGCCTTCAACTGTAAAAGAAAGGGGCAAGGCAAGAGCCGCTGAAAAATTGTCCAGATTGCCATATTCAGCCACTCTCTGGAAAACTTATACATTTGCTTTAGGCCTGCTAACAACAGGCCAGACTTAATGGATAGTGCCAGCATCGTGAGAGCACCATCCATATATTCAGCCCAACTCTCAGCATCGATGCTTAAATTGATAGTCCTCATGCCAGATGAAAATTATGTGCATCATAGTTAAGATGCATAAAGTTGGTTGAGGAGTAGCTTAGTGGTTCAATACAACAGACTAAAAATCAGCAAAACCAAGGTTCAAATCACACTGATACCCCTCGTGACATGGAGCAAGTCACTTTGTTTCTCCATTGCCTTGGGTAAAATCTAGGACCCTATAACGCTCAGTAAATAGGGCCCAAATTAGTTTGCAAGCCTCCTGGGAGACAGGAAAATATCTACTGTAAGCAAAACATAATGTACCTTGAGTTAGCAATGAAAGGTAGGTATACATGGACAAAAAGATTTTGGTCCATGTTCATTTAAAACTAATTTCCCAATTTTCATGTATTTTTTTTGTGTTCATTTCACCTATTCACTTTTTTAGGCATGCATTTTTTGTTCATAAAAACTTTGAAAGCAGAATCAATTGAACATGTGTATGTACAACAGATTTGCATGCATTTTAAAGTTTTAAGCACCAGAACAAACTCAATGCGTGCTCATGAATGCACACTCCTAATAAAATATATGCATATATCAGTTCACTATATGGGACACCCAATCATTGATATCCAATATATCAGCCCCAAAGTAATTAGTAATAAAACACCAGCTATGGGTAACCAGGGCTACTAATTCTCAGTAGGACCAATCATAACAGTTTTTGTTGGATTGCGTTAAACTAATATAATGTCTTACACCAGTATATTTATGAAAATAATCAATAATAAGCACTGAAAAAAATCAATAATAAACACTTTTTCCTCTTGTGATATATTTCAATTGTGAATTAATACATAGGCTTTTTTCTGATTATATAATATTTCAAACCATATAATATTTTCACCGGTTCTGCCTCAGGACTTAGAGTGAATGTGTGGGGATATGGTTAATAACCCGTCATTTAAATTGATCAAATGTGTGGCCCCGATCTATGCTATGTTGAACCATGGGGCAGATAATGTGCCAGGAAGCAAGTCTAAAACAATGCTCCATGAGTCTGTTTTTAAAGGGTCATTTGGTCCTCCCAACATATATCAGTTGGCATGGGCAGTTACTTAAATAGAGACAAACTTTAGGAGATCCATCCAAGGCCCATCTAAGCCAGAATGTCTAAAAGAAATTTGCGCATATACAGGTACAGACCTGATATCACAACCTGGATGTGCCCGATAGGGACGGCTGCAGGGGTGACTACTTAGACATCCCCAGAACCACATTCCAGAAGCCAGACATCTAGGATAGTATAATGATTAGGGACATGGGCTAAGCCCCATCTTTGCTATAATTGTAGTTGTACTGAGTATTGGGGATGATAAAGTGCTTTTTTCTCTACACAATCTGTATGTTTTTCAGCTAAAATGAGCACTTTTCAGATGTTTGTTAGTCGTTATGCATGTCTTTGATCAGGTCTGAAGTTAGACGTGATCCTGGACATCCTTGACGTTTCTGTGATCAGGTTGGGACATGTTGGTCCTTGGGAATGCCTAATCAAGCCTCCAGGTTCCCGGGACCTCCCTGACCATGCTCCTATTCAGATTTAAACACCCTCATGTGGGGACATCCCCAGAGCTGGCTTCTAAAATGGCTCTGGAGACAGTTTCTGTGCTTTAGACATCTCTATGCTGGTTTTTGGGCGTCCAAAGCAGAAATAGGGCTTCTAAAATGACTCCCTTAAGACATATTGGACAAGGGGTAATTGAGACAGAGCATTCAACAAATGTGAACAACAATGGATATACAGATTAAATTCTATGGGCCTAATTTCATCCCGCATGCTTGGGCCCTCTGTGCATCTGGCCGGAACTGGACACATAGAGGGAGTCATGATTCTGATCCCGCAGGGCACGTCTAGCCCCACAGGATCAGAATCATGAACAGGCCTGTACATGCAGGCCGGAACCCCAAGTCCGTCCAACCTGCATGTACAGGCCTTCACCGGCTAACTAGTCAAGACTCTTCAATGGAGCCGCGGTGCCATGGCGGCTAGTTGCCAAGGCACCGCGGCCCCATTGAAGAGCCATGATCCCCAGACACCAGCTCCAGCAATGATTTCCCCAAAACCTGACCCCCGATCTGGCCTACTAAGGCTAGGGTCGGGCTGCAGGAAATGTCCTCGGGCCCCCTTGCCCCATCCGCACCCCAGGCCTGCCGATCCCTGGCGACTAGAGGAACTTATGCCACCTCTATAAGTTCTCCGTGCAAGTTGCCGGTCCCGGACGTATAGGGCTGATATTAGAACGGCATCCATCCCCGCTATTTGTGCCTCGGAATAACTCCCTATGCTTCCAAATGGTCTGAATAGGGATGCTGAGCACACATCACTTCTTGGAGGTGGTTCCTGATTGGTTGTTAAGATCATGTGACACATGTAAGAAGAAGTTTGGGGAATTCACTATGAGAGACTGAACTAGCATTATAAGCATTATATTGCAAGAGACTTTGTTGATGGATAAGTAATCCAACTATCAAGTTTACTCTTAGTCCTGAAGCAGTACCTGTGAAAATATTGTATGGTTTGAAATGCAGCACCATGTCAAGATTTTCAATATGACAGCGTTGTTTTGGCATCATGCTAAAATGGTCAGAAAAAAACTATATATTCATTCAAAATTGAAATATAGCACAAGAGGAAGGGGGGCTTATTATTGATTTTTTCAGTAAAAGGCCCATAAATATCGTGGTATTAGACATGTTACATTTAGAGGGTCTTTTACTAATGGGCACTACCTGGCAGCGCATATCCTGACATGCACTGAAGCTACGCTGGGACCTGCATTGCTCGGTAGCACAGCGCCATGACAGTAAGTGCAGGATGATTCCTGCTCTAACTGCCATCATGTTTTAAGGTCGCGAGTGAGTGGGCGGGGTGGAGGTGGAGAGTCGGCATGGTGAGCTCGGTGCAGTTAGCACTGTGTTCACAGTATGTACTAACTGCATTAACGCAGGTTCACCTGACCACAACAGCTGGGGTTAGGCACACCCACGCTAATGCAACATGCTCTAGGGATGTGTGCTTTCCACCCCCTCCCCCCCCCCGACAGTTAACATAGGGGTGTTGCATAGAACATGCCCTTGTTTCGGTGCTATTGGTGTATTAGGTGCAACAACTTAGTGCCCATTAATAAAAGACCCCCTTAGTTTAACTCGGGTCTGAAAAAAAATGTTTTGATTGGTACTATTGAGAGTTATTGGCACTGGTTGCCTATAACTGGTGTTTTATCACCCCTAATGAAAGGTGCAGAAAAACATACACAATATACTATATACTGGACACATCAAAATACCCCTTACCCCTCCAGAAAATATCATTTCCCTCTGCCTTCCCCAGCTCCCTAACCTATTAATAATTCTATTCCACAGTGCATCCTTTTAAAATGCTCGGCTTACATTTCCTGATCTCTCTTCTGGCTCTAACCTTGTGTTGTAACCAGAAGAAGTAGCAATATGTTGGAAGATGGCCACACATAAATGCTTTTGAAAGACGACTGAACTATAAAGATAAGAAAATGTTAGTGTCTACCATGACTGGCACAAGTTTTACACGCATGCTAATTCAACAATTCTGTGATAAGTAACGTATGTAGTTTGGTTATGCATGCAGGGTATTAACAAGAGATAGTTAATATATCTTCCACACAAACTGATCACACTCTGCAGCATTCCCATTCCCACCTCCAAATTTTAGAAGGTGCAGAAAGATAACCTGTCTGTAAACAATATCTGCTCTGCAATGATTGACTCACCGACTCTGTGTGACGATATCCGTTAGCTGTCTTCTGCTCTGAATGGGCTCTTCAGGCACCTGAATGCGCTCAGGCAGAGTGCTTCCTTATGCACGCTGGGCTGTAAAAGCATTCTGCTTGATGCATGCTGGTTCCTGTGCGTGGGAGTTGTAGCCTGCACTTGTCTTACATAGGAAACACTGTAGAATCAAAAGGGAAACCAGAGGCTGCTTTACAAAATAATGCCAATTCCTTAATGAAATAATAGATCCTGCCAGGTGACCAGGTTTGCAACACCCATTTATAGTAAAACTGTCCTTATACATACAACATATAAATGTCTATGACCATTAGATCCTCATGAATGGTATGCATGAGCAGCTAATTTGAGTATCGTTTTCCATCACTCATAAGTAAGAGTAACACCTTTATCTAAAGAACTAGGATACTACATTCTAAGTGTGTGTGTGTGTGTCCATATTAAGTGAATTTCTCCTTCCATCATGAGTGGCACAATTAAATGTCATGGGCCTGTATATTTGTAAGTAATTAATATTAAATATGCATGTAACTTTAAGTGTTACCCAAGCTATTGATCACTACTGATCACAGTGTATGTTTTTAATAGATTAGAAAGAAAGGAGGTATATCTCTTTTGATCATCTACAAAGTCTGGTGGCTTGAGTAAAAACCCCTCTCTAGCAGGGGTTTTTGGTCTGTAACCAAGCAGACAGCAGCAGTTAGACAGGGGGATGTGGTTATGACCTTTAAGCAATCGTCCTCCACACTATCTGATACATCGCATTCACGGTGAGGCTAGTGTGCTTCCAGCTTCCATGGCAGGAGGAAAGGAACTCGCTATACTGATTAATACAGAGTAGGAGGACCCGACCTTCTACAGACCAGGTATTTAGTTATATCAGAGTGCTTTCTATACCACTTTTCACATTTTGGCAAAGTGGTTTACAGTAAGATTACAGTTTAAAAGGATAAAAGAATGGTATTGACGAAATAATGGGTACTTTAAACTTCAGTAGGGGAGAGTGGGGCTTCGACAGCAACTCTCTCCCAAATATAAGATGCTGTATATTTAGCATGTTTCAGGTGGGCTTCCATGGCCCATCCCGCTTGTGGGTTTGGGTTTATGAGTTGAATAGCAGACTTAAATAATGCAAGGGGCTGTGTGTGACTTGGAAACCCTAACATGGTAGAAGTATTAGTTAGAAAAATGCTGACTGTGTAGTCCAGTCAGTTACTGTGAAATTGCTAGGCAGACAAGGGAGCACACCACTCCAGAGCTACTACTACTACTACTACTACTGAGCATTTGAATAGCTCTACAAGACGTACACAGCGCTGCACAGACACATGTAATTGTCCCTGCTCATCAGAGCTTACAATCCAGTCAAGACAGACACCACAGTTGCTGTAGACATGGGATACATCTAGGGGGAATGGTAAGGAAACACAAAGGAAATCAAGTGAGTCAAGATCTGAAAGCAGCAGTGAAAAGGTGAGTTTTCAGCCTGGATCTGAAAAGGGTCAGAGAAGGCACCTGACATACAGACTGAGGCAGTTTGTTCCAGGCATAGGGATCAGAAAGGTAAAAGGACTGAAGTCTGGAGTTAGCAATAGAAGCAATTTGACAGAAGAGCGGAGTTCCCAAGGAAGGGTGTAGGGAGAGATAAGAGAGGAAAGGTAGTGAGGAGCTGCAGAGTGATTGCACTTATACGTCAGCAGGAGAAGTTTGAACTGGATGTAGAAACGGATAGGGAGCCAATGAAGTGACTTGAGAAGAGAGGTAATATGGAGGAGTGGCCTAGTGGTTGGGACAAGGTACTTCAGGCCAGAAGGTCGGTGGTTCAAATCCCACTAGAACACAGCAACCTTGGGCCAGAAGGACTGGGGTTTCTAGTCCCACAGGTGCTCCTTGTGGTTGTGGGCAAGCCATTTAACCCTCCATAGCCCATGTTCCCTGTAAAATAGTTATCTCCAAGTTATAATGCCCTGTTCAATGTAGTTTCAGTTTGTTCAATGTAAACCACACTGAACATAAGAACAGAAGAAATGCCATACTGGGTCAGACCAAGGTCTATCAAGCCCAGTATCCTGTTTCCAACAGTGGCCAATCTAGGTCATACATACCTAGCAGTTTCCCCAAAAGACACAAGTTCCGCAATGCTTGTACTGGGTCAAGCAGTGATAACCTGGGTCCCTTCTTAATAATGGTTTATGGACCTTTCCTCCAGGAACTTGTCCAAACCTTTTTTAAATCCAGTTACACTAACAGCCTTTACTACATCCTCCGGTAACAAATTCCAGAGTTTGATTACACGTTGAGTGAAGAAATATTTTCTTTTCTTAGTTTTAAATAGTTTACCCTGTAGCTTCATTGCATGTCCCCTAGTCTTTCTATATTCTGATAACGTAAACAATCGATTTACGTTTACCCATTCCACTCCGTTCATTAATTTATAGACTTCTATCATATCTCCCCTCAGCTGTCTCTTTTCCAGGTTAAAGAGCCCTAACCTTTTTAGCCTTTCTTCATAGGAGTATCCTTCCATCCCCTTTACCATTTTGGTGGCTCTTCTCTGAACCTTTTCTAATAACGCTATATCCTTTTTAAGATACGGCGACCAGAATTGCACACAATATTCAAGGTGCGGTCTCACCATGGAACGATATAGAGGCATTATAATATCTTTTGTTTTATTTTCCATTCCTTTCCCTATGATACCTAGCATCCTATTTGCTCTCTTGGCTGCCGCGGCACACTGGGCCGAGGGTTTTTTGTTTTTTTTTTTTTTATTATTTATTTTGCATTTTAAAATACACATTTACACACAAAATACTCACAAAAATACACACAAAAACAACCTCAAAGAACAGTAACAATATAACAACCATATGTCACCCGCACCCCTACCCCGCACCAGTCAACCAACTTGCAAGCCCTTCACGGATCGTTAGTCGCCGCAGCCATCCCCACGAAATCATCCAATGCAGCCCATTTATACACTAAGCATTCCCCACCGCTGGATCTAACAAATTTGTCATAGGCTTTCTCATATTTACTATACATGCACACTTGATTCCACCAGACCAGCCATGATAGCGCAGTTGAGTTCTTCCATGCACTTAAGATCAGTTTTAGCGCTATTGCCAACATAAAATTCACTCCAAAAAATGCTTCTTGGGGAGCATAGGGATGCCAGCCAGAGATCTGAGTCCTAGTATACTCCACGTCAGAGGGGAGGAGAAATTGAACACCCGCTGTATCCTACGCCATACCGGAACCCAGTACTCTTGAAGGCACGGACAGTCCAGGAACATATGTCGCAAGGTGCCAAGCTCCTGTTTACAAGACCAGCAACGTGGAGATGCATCTTTGCTCCATCTTGACAGCTTTACCGGAGTAATATAAGCCCTGTGGGCGAGAAAGAACATAGACTGCGTTATCGCCGCAGATCTGGAGACCCGGACTATTGGGCCCCAGAAGCGATTCCACATGGACTGAGACAAATCGGAGCCAGTCTCCTCCTCCCATATTTTCTGTGGGCCTCTCACCTTCTCCGTGCCATGGCAGCAAAAAATAGAGTACAGCCGGGACATACCCCCTTTCTTGGCAGTCACCCACTCTGTGAGCTCTTTCAGCAGCCAGTCATCGGGATAATCACATGGTTTTTTCTGCCACTGGCACAAACAGTGCCTTACTTGTAGCCATTGAAAGTAACATTTGGACAGAATCCCGAACTCCTTCTGTAACGAGCCAAAGAGCTTCCAGCCATCCTTGCCCATCAGCTGGCCTACCGTCCAAATCCCTTTGCTCTGCCATGTTCTCCAGGCAAAGGAGGCCTTGTTGATCTTCAGTAAGGGGTTATGCCATAATGGGAGCTGTCTTGAAAGAAGCTTGTCCTTACCCACAACCGGCAAAAGGCTCTGGAAAACTCTCTGAGTGGAGGTAATAATTCTTCCCACCTTTCCTTCTTCAGGGCATAGCATACCCATCAACAGATGCCCTGGAAGTGGCTTAGCCAGACGTTCTTCAAGTTCAAGCCACACCGGCCTCTGACCTGAGGGCAACTCAGCGGACCATAGACTTCCCTGTTTGAGGATAGCTGACATATGATACCAAAGGAAATCTGGGAAATGTACACCGCCTTCGAGCTTAGTTGCTTTAAGTTTCTTAAGGGCAATCCGGGGGGTTTTCCCGTTCCACAGGAAGGAGACAAGTATACGCTCCACCTCTTTGTAGACTGCACCTGGAAACAGTACCGGGACCATTCCTAGAATATAATTTATCTTAGGCATTAATGTCATCTTGATGGACTCCATTCTTCCCCACCATGTCAAACGCAGCGGAGACCACTGCAATGCAAAGCTTCGGGCGATCTCCTTGATCTTTTTAGCATTGAGACTGACTGTTTCATCCAAAGGTGCCCCAAACTGGACACCGAGATACCTTATCGGCGAGGATTCCCACCGAAAGGCAAATTGCTGCACCATGTTCGCTGTAGCAAAGCTGCTCAAAGGGAAGGCCGACGATTTTGCCCAGTTCACACGATAACCCGCGAACTGGGAGTACTCGCCAATCAGCTGCAACAGGGGCTAAATTGATGTTGGTTGAAGAAAGAATACCAAATCATCTGCGTAAGCCGAAAGTTTAATGTGCAGTCCCGCAGTACTATGCCCTTGACCTCCACAGACTGTCTCACCAGCAAGGTTAGGGGCTCCAGGGCCAGGTTAAATAGCAGTGGCGATAACGGACAGCCTTGCCTTGTGCCTCGGTAAAGAGGGAAGGAATTTGAGAGTACTTGATTGGCTAGTATCCGCGCAGCTGGGTTGGCATACAACACCCGGACCATACGGACAAACTGAGCAGGGAAGCCAAACCACTCCAATACGCAGAACAGGAAAGGCCACTCCAGCCGGTCAAATGCCTTTTTGGCGTCCAAGGATAGGCCTATCAAAGGCAGGTTTAGCCCCTTCGCCACCTCGAAAACATTACAAAGAAGCCGCGCGTTGTCCGCGGTCGATCGTCCGCTGACGAAGCCACATTGGTCAGGGTGTATAAGCAGATGGAGTACGGAATTGACACGGCTCGCCAAAATTGAAGAATAGATTTTGTAGTCAGCATTGAGCAAGGAAATGGGCCTATAGTTTCCCACCATCTTTGGATCTTTCCCGGGCTTTTCCAAGACCACAATGGTGGCCGCTGCAAAGGCTCCTGTGGCATTATTAGCTTCCTGCAAGCGTTGGTAGTACAACAATAGGTGTGGTAGTAGGTCCTTTGCAAAAGTCCAGTAGAATTCTGCCGGAAGGCCATCTGGCCCTGCGGCTTTGCCCGTCTGCATTCGCCGTAAGGCCTCCCACACCTCTTGGCTCTCCAGTTCCCGCTCCAAAGCCTCTTGATGTTCCAATCCCAGTCTAGGATGTTCTATCTGTTTCAGGAACCTGACGAGTACAAGCCCTCGTAAAACTTTCGAAAGGATTCCACAATGCCCGTACTGTCCTTCACGACCGTTCCATTAGCCTCTTCGAGAGCGGCGATGCGGGACTTGCCATATCTGGGTTTTAATTTTGTAGCCAGCAATTTCCCTGGTTTATTCATTTCAGAATAATATCTGGCTTGAGTCTCAAAATCAGACTGTGCTACTTCCCTGCTTAACAGGGAGTTATATTGGAAGCGCAGTTTCTGGAGGCGCAATATAACTTGAGCGTTCACTTGTTTCTGCAATAGCCTTTCTCCCGCACGGATCTGCTGGTCTAGGGCTAAGATCTTGGCCTTCTCCTGTCGCCTGGCCACAATAGAAAAACTAGTGATCTTGGCCCTCATGGAGGCCTTAAAGGCCTCCCACCATGCCCATATTGTTGTCTCCGCTGGGTCATTGATCTCAAAATACTCCTTAATAGCCTGTCGCACATACTCCTTAAAAGAATCTTCTGCCAGCAGGGCTCTAGGGAAAAACCATCCCGCACTCTTCTCTTCGGTCTGCAATAACTCCACTTCCAGAGTTATAGCAGCATGGTCAGAAATGTGCATACTTAATATCGCTGCATCCGTTATCTTCGGAATTAACAGTCGGGAGACTAAGAAGAAATCAATTCTCGAAAAGGAACTATGAGGGTTGGAGTAGAAAGTATAATCCTGTTCAGCTGGGTGCAGAAGCCTCCAAATATCCACCAGGCTAAACTCGGAGATAATGGACATCAGCACCTCCAGCGCTCTGCTTTTCCGGCTGCCCCTAGCCGGTTTTCAGTCGGTTAACTGATCCATGACCAAATTGAAGTCTCCTCCCAGTATGATAGGGACTCCGGCGTACTCGTGAATCACATCGGCCAGGTTGTGGAAGAAACCAGGACTGTCGCAGTTGGGAGCATATACGTTCACTAGTCTCACCCTCTTTCCATCCAGATCAATCTGCACACTCGCCCAGCGTCCCTCTGGGTCAGATCTGGTCATTTGCAGGAGGGCTCCCATGTTCTTCCGGACTAAAATTGCCACACCATTCTTCTTTCCCAGGGCGGGGGCATGTGCTGCAAGAACATACTTCCCTTGTTCCAACTTCAGGGACTCTTTAGTGCTTAAATGCGTCTCTTGTAGCATTACAATATCTGCCCTTTGCTTCTGGGCGTACAGTATAATCTTTTTACGCTTGGCTGGGTGGATAATGCCTTTGACATTTAGAGACAACAGCTTTAAAGGGGCCATTTAACCATAAGAAAAAAGAATTTGACCCTGGGCACTTTCTGGATGTCCCATATGTGAGATGACTGGTCCACCGGGCTGACTATAAAGGGCTTGCAAGACGACTGGTGCGCCACCTCTGTGCAACTAATAGCATAATTTGGGTGAGCTAGCATGCTGCAAGCAGCCATAGTGGCTGCCAATTGCCATTAAACAGTATCCAGTTAGACATATCCCTCCCCCCCCCCTCCGGTTATCAAAACAGACTCATGATTACATATTACTTAATGCATAATGCTAAATGCCTAATGACACCCCTCCACCTCCCACACTGACATCCACAGAACATAGTAAAATTCTAGCATTCCAACCGACCTTCCCTTCACCTCCTTCAGCACCCCAGCCTCAGCAGTTACTCTTCCCGTATTCATCTATTGCAATGCATATTAATAACAGTCACCCCCAAATAGAAAACAATTAGCTCCGGCCACCCCTTTTACCCCACCAGAAAATACCCCTTAGGGCCCACTACCGTTCTGGGTAGGCCATGGAATAGTAGACTGGAGTCATAGTAAAACTACCACCGCTCTAGTCATTGCATCGCTAATGCTTCCTGCTCCTCCACAAACCGGGCTGCCTCCACTGTATCCTCAAAAGCTCGGGTACGATTGTCCATAGTTATCTTGAAACGCGCAGGGTAGAACAGCCCATATTTTGCTTGGAGATGCTGCAGACGGGGTCTCAGTGCCAAAAACTGCTTCCTTTTTTCAATCGTGGCCTTGCAGAAGTCAGGGAAAAACGAGACGTTGCGGCCCTCATAGGTTACCGTCGAGGCCGCCCGAGCCGCTGCCATAATCTGCGAGACGTGTTGGAACCTTAGAATGCAGCAAATGATGGGTCTGGTCTGTTGTTTGCGGGGGCCAGTGTGCGCAGGCACTCTATGTGCTCTCTCAAATTCCAACGGGCCCACCAGGTTTAAGCGCAGCATCGTTGGGATAGCCTGTGTTAGGAACGCAATCAGATCAGTGCCTTCCGCTCCCTCTGGAACCCCTATAATCCTGATATTATTGCGCCTGCTGCGATTACTAAGATCCTCTATAGTCGCCTCGAGCCTCTCGATGCGCTTCTGGGACTTCCGACAGTGCTCAACTTGGGCCTCGTGGACAGCTAGTGTGGCGTCCATTTTCTTTAGGCGGTTAGACAGCCTCTCCATCTGCGCCCTCATGTCCTGCAGATCTTCTTGCACCCGGGACATAACATCTCCGCTCGCCGCGACCATCTCTTTCACCGCCCTGATCTCGCCTAGGACCTCCTTCATCATCCTGTCTGACTCCCGTACAGCCGCCATCTTTTGTGGGGAGAGCGGGTCTGACTTACTTCTTTTTGTCCCGGCAGTCTGGCTCGAGTTGAAGTCCAACTTCGTCGGTTTCCTGCTAGTCATGGCCCCGCTACTTTCAGGGTATCAAAACAGCTTTTTTACAGACACCTTCGGGTCCCGGAGAGAGGGATAGTCTCAGGATTTTATATCAGCCACCGGAGAGCTTCTCCTACGCAGCCACTCTGTATCGCCGCTGGCTCCGCCCCCGGGGGCCGAGGGTTTTAACATGCTATCCACAATGACGCCTAAATCTTTTTCCTGGGTGGTGGTTCCTAATGTGGAACCTTGCATCGTGTAACCATAGTTTGGGTTGTTCTTCCCTAGGTGCATAACTTTGCACTTGTCCACATTAAATTTCATCTGCCATTTTGATGCCCAGTCTTCCAATTTATCAAGATCCTCTTGCAATTTTCCACAATCCTCTTGGGTTTTAACAACTTTAAATAGTTTTGTGTCATCTGCTAATTTGATAACCTCACTCGTTATTCCACTTTCCAGGTCATTTATGAATATGTCAAAAAGCAGCGGACCCAGCACAGATCCCTGGGGTACACCACTATTCACTTTTCTCCATTGGGAAAATTGGCCATTTAGCCCAACCCTCTGCTTTCTATCTTTTAACCAGTTCTTGATCCACAGTAGAACACTGCCTCCTATCCCATGACTCTTTAGGTTTGCCAAAAGTCTCTGATGAGGGACCTTGTCAAAGGCTTTCTGAAAGTCCAGATACACTATATCAACTGACTCACCTTTGTCCACCTGTTTATTCACACTTTCAAAAAAACATAATAGATTAGTAAGACAAGATCTTCCTTGTCTAAAGCCATGTTGGCTGTCTCCCATTAGGCCATGACTATCTACATGCTGAGTAATTTTATTCTTTATGATGGTTTCTACCATTTTTCCCGGTACTGACGTGAGACTCACTGGTCTGTAGTTTCCCGGATCACCCCTGGAACCCTTTTTAAAAATTGGCGTTACATTGGCGATCCTCCAATCTTCAGGTATTACAGATGATTTTAATGAAAATTCACAGATTACTAATAGCAGGTCTGCAATCTCATATTTCAGTTCTTTCAACACCCTTGGACGTATACCATCCGGCCCAGGTGATTTGCTACTCTTCAGTTTATCTAATAGTTGTAATACATCTTCCCGATGTATTGATATTTCTTTCAATTCCTCCGCACCTTTAAATACCACTTCAGTCATGGGTTACATCCCTACATCTTCCTCAATAAAGACCGAAGCAAAGAATTCATTCAGTCTCTCCGCTATCGCCTTGTCACCTCTTAGTGCCCCTTTAACTCCTCTATCATCTAATGGACCAACTGACTCTCTCACAGGTTTTTTGCTACGAATGTACTTGAAAAAATCTATATTTTGCGTTTTTGATTCCACAGCAAGCTTCTTCTCAAATTCTCCCTTTGCCTGCTTTATCAATGCTTTTCATTTGACTTGCCAGTGCTTGTGCTGTTTCCAGGTTTCGTCGTTTGGCTCTTTTTTCCATTTCCTGAAAGATGCTTTTTTGGCAACAACAGCCTCTCTGACCTCCCCTTTAAACCATGCTGGCAGTTTTGTGGACTTCCTTCCACTTTTCTTAAAGCGTGGAATACAGCTGGTCTTGACTTCCAAAATAGTATTTTTCAACAACACCCAAGCTTGATGTAAGTCTTTAACCTTTGCAACTGCTCCTTTTAGTCTTTTCTTAACTATTTTCCTCATTTTATCATATTCTCCCTTTCGAAAGTTAAAAGGTAGTACTGTGAATTTCCTTACTATCCCTCCTCCACTAATTAAATCAAAGGTGATCATGCTATGATCACTATTGCCAAGTGGCCCCCAACACCCTTATCTCTTGCACTAGATCTGGTGTTCCACTAAGGACTAGGTCTAATATGGCTTCCCCTCTGGTCGGTTCATGAACCAGCTGCTCCAAGAAGCAGTCATTTATGTCATCTAGGAACTTTATCTCCCTAGCATGTCCTGCCGTGACACTGACTCAGTCGATACCGGGGTAATTGAAATCACCCATTATTATTACTGCGCTATAACGTTTGTTAGCTTCCTTGAATTCTTTGAGCATTTCATCATCCATTTGTTCATTCTGGCCAGGCGGTCGATAGTACACCCCCACTGCCATCGCCTTCCCCTTTTTACATGGAATTTCAATCCATAGAGATTCTACAGCAAATTTTGTTTCCTACAAAACTTTAATCCTTTCTGACTCAATGCCCTTTCTAACAGAGAGCGCAACCCCTCCACCAATTTGATCAGCTCTATCATTACGATATAGTTTGTATCCAGGTATCACAGTGTCCCACTGGTTGTCCTCCTTCCACCATGTCTCTGATATTCCAATCATATCTAACCTCTCATTTAGTGCTATATATTTTAACTCTCCCATCTTATTTTTTAGACTTCTAGCATTTGCATACAAGCATTTTAGAGACTGTATTTTATTCATATTAATTTGGCTATTGGTAGACATGGGTAATTTGGGATCTTTAAGCTCTGTCTGCTCCATACTCGAGGGCATTTGGGCTACTTTACTCTTTTTTGGAACCTCTCTGCTTTTGGTAGTATCCTTCAAGGATACATTCTTCCGAACCATCCACTCTTGGGCGACTGTCGGCTTTCCCCTATTATCTAGTTTAAAAGCTGCTCTATCTCCTTTTTAAAGGTTAATGCCAGCAGCCTGGTTCCATCCCGGTTAAGGTGAAGCCCATCCCTTCGGAAGAGCCTCTCCTTTCCCCAGAATGTTCCCCAGTTCCTAAGAAATCCAAAACCCTCATCTCTGCACCATTGTCCTGCAAGACTGATGCAGAATAGCATGGTATATAAGAGAATGTAAATAAATATGAGCATGACAAGGCTGTCAGAAGATTAGCCATGCAGCAGAGTATTGAACAAATTGAAAGGGCAAGAGATGATTCAGAGGGAGACCAGTAAAGCGAAGGTTACAATAGTCAAGACAGGAAGTGACTAAAGAGTGGATATGTGGCTTAGTAGTGTGTTCAGAAAGGAATGGGTGGATTGTGTTGATGTTATGGAGAAAGAAAGGGCAGATCTTAGCTATCAAATAGATGTGTGTGGAGAAGGAAGGAGGAAGGGGAGAGGAGGTTTTAGGGGGGAAAGTAAGAAGCTCTGTTTTGGCCATGTTCAGTTTCAAGTGGCATCCAAACAGCAATGTCAGAAAGGCAGACAGAGATCTGAGCCTGAATTGCCGGAGAGATTTCAGGTATAGAGAGGTAGATCTGTGAGTAATCAGCATAAAGATGGTACTGAAAGCCATGGGAAGAATGAGTGCACCGAGGGACTGGGTATAGAGAGAGAAAAGGAGTGGACCCATGATAGATCCTTGGGGTACACCAACTGAGAGCAGAAAAACAGCAGAAGAGGATCCACCAGAACAAACACTGAAAGAGCGATGGGAAAGATAAGAAGAGAGCCAGGATAGTACAGAACCCTTAAAACCAAGCGAGGACAGGGTATAAAGGAGGAGATTGTGGTCAACAGTGAGAAAAGTAACATAAAGGTCAAGAAGGATGAGGATCAAGTAAAGGCCCTTGGACTTTGCCAAGAACAGGTCACCGGAGACTTTAGCAAGAGCCATTTCAGTAGAATGTAAAGGACGAAAGCCAGATTGTAAAGGATCCAGAAGGGCTTGAGAGGAGAGAAAGTCGAGGCAATGGCGGTGAACTGCACGTTCGAGTAATCTAGAAATGAAGTGGAGGAGGGAGATAGCTATAGGGACAGGTAGGATCTAGTGAGGGTTTGTTGAGGAGTGGTGTAACTACAGCATGCTTGAAGGCTGCAAGGACAATTGCAGTGGAGAGCAATAGGTTGAGAATATGAGAGATGGAAGGGATAACAGTGAAGGAGATGTGCTAAGAAGTCAGGTGGGAATAGGATCAGAGGAGCAGTGAGTTTTGAGGAAGAGAGAATGTGTGTGAGTTTCTCCTCAGAGATCATAGAAAAGGGAGAAAGGGTTGTAGAGGTAGAGTGGATAAGTTGGGAGTGGAGAGGAAGAGAAGGGGAAGTAGCTAACTTCGTGGGGAACTGGAGGGTAATTTTGTGGATTTTGGCATAGAAATAGTCAGCCAGGGCTTGGGTAGAAAGGGAGGGAGGGGTTGGAGGCAGAGGCACCTTGATGAGAGATTTGAGAGTAGTAAAGAGACGATGAGGGTCAGAGGCAAGAGAGTTAGTCAGATGAATATAATAGTCTTGTTTGGCGAGTGCTATGGCTGAATGGAAAGAAACAAGCATGAATTTAAGGTGTAGAACGTCTACAAGGGAGCGGGATTTGAGCCAAGCATGCTCAACTGAATAGGCAAAGGATCGTAGATAGTGGGTAGTGGAAGACAGCCAGGGCTGGGGCATAGTACTCATTACAGGACATTGCATAGGCAAAGCAAGAGCATCCAGAGTGGAGAAGAGTGCAGTGCTATAGAAAGCTACTGCCTCATCAACAGACTCAAATGACATAGTGGAGGAAAGAGGTAATGAGGCAGTAGAGGAGAGGAGAGAGCCAAAGGGTCAATAGCATGAAGATTTCTAAAGAGGTTGGACGAGACAGGGAGAGGTTGAGGTGGCGGGTGATGAAGAGTGAATCTTGGCAGGCGATGGTCTGATAAGGGGAAAACTGAGGTACAGATGTTTGTGGGTAAGCAATTAGAGAAGAATACAAGGTCGAGACAGTGGCTGTGCTGGTGAGTGGTGGCAGTACTACAAAGCTGGAGGTCAAATGAGGAGGTAAGGGAAAGGAGCTTTAAAGCATAAGGACCAGAGGGGTTATTAACATGAATGTTAAAATCTCCAAGAATAAGAGTGGGAGAAGAGGAATCCAGAAAGAAGGAAAGCCACAAGTCAAAGTCAGTGAGAAAGGTAGAGGTGGACTTGTCAGAAGGTCGATAAATAACAGAGATAGTGGAGTGAAAAGGCAGATGGAGTGGACTTCAAAGGAGGGAAAGAAGTGAGACTGAGGCAGCAGGAGGGATTGAAATTGACAGGAAGGAGAAAGTAGAAACCCAACACCACCACCATGGCCAATGAAGTGAGGTGTGTGGGAGAACTGATAGCCACCATGACAGAGAGCAGCGACTGATGCCGAGTCTTCTGGGAGGAGCCAGGTCTCAATTAAAGCAAAAAGATGGAGAGCATTAGAGATAAACAGATCATGAGTAAAGGCAAGTTTATTTGAGATGGAGTGTGTGTTCCACAAGGCACATGAGAAAGGGAGAGAGGAAGGGTATAGGAGAGGAATATGAATAACATTAGAGGTGTTGCATGAAGATCTCTTCTCAGAGTGTGACAAAAATCTAGGGGGGCCAGAGTTGGGGATGATATCTCCGGATGAGAGAAGGAGAAGAAGTAGAAGAGTACAGGACAGAGAGGAGACAGCATGGTGGTAACGAGGGTGAGGTTGTCTTAGACAGAGAAGAGATGGCTGATTGAGAGGGAGAAAGTGGTGAAGCTCAACAGCTGATGACAGGGTAGAGGACAGAATAGAAGGGAAAGTGATGATGGTAAAGGGGAGATAAGGAGGGGAGGAGTGAAGGTATTGGTAGGAGGGGAGACAATTAAGGAGTATGAAGAACAGGAAGACAAAGTGATGAGGAGCCATAGAAGTGAGATGGAGAGGAGAACAGAGGCCAGAAGAAATAAGGATAAGTGGAAGAGAGAGCACAGGGGATTAGATGCACCTGTGTATAAGTGTAGTAATGAGCACAAAATGGCTGTAAGAGACTGAATGCCACGGGGTGGGTGGGTAGAGGGGAGAAGGATAAAAGTTGTGACAATATGTAGGAGACAGGTAGAAATGGAGAAGACCGAACAAGCTTACAGATAAATAAATAGCACACTAACAATGGTACAGATAAAGAAACAGCACACTAATGATGATAAAATAAATATTTCAATGGGCACACAGGACTCACAAGCTGGAAGGTAAGAGTATCCAAACTGGCAGCAAAGCAGAGGACAGAAAGGCAAACACAGCTAAACATATATGGAAAACAGGAAAACGGGCTATGCAATGCCTCAGCAGGGGGCGGGTTAGTCACTCAGGTAGATTATAGCAGGGAGAATTAAATGTTAACTTGGGCTCCATAGACAGACCAGATAGTAGAAGGAATGTTGCAATTAGTTATGGAGAGGAGCGCTGAGAAAAGCTGAATAGTATTGCAAAAAGTACAAATGAGGTAAGAGGGCACACTAACAACAATAAATAAATAAATGAATATATTGAAAGAAACAGACAGGACTCACAAAGCAAGCAGATTCACGGTGCCAACTAGGGCTTGTAATGGAGCTTTCTCTTCCCAGAGGAGAGAGGCAAACTATTGTCCAGAGGTTCTCTGAGCTCCTGGAGTGTTACCTACTGGGGTTCAGTCTTGTGAGAAGCTTAGATACTATGAGGGAAATTTTAGAAGGGATGTCCAAGTGCAATCTGGGACGTCTAAGCCAGAACATCTGAAAAAAAACCAGGCATGTCCAGGTGCAAACACAATTTCACAAACATGGATGCAGGGGCATCTACATACAGTAGACATCTCCAGAACCATATGCCAGAACCCAGCTATCTAGGATAACCTAACAGTTTGAGTAGTTGCCTAGGAACAGGGAAGTCAGGATTCAAATTCCACTGCTTCTATTGTTAACATTATGCTGAGTACTGGGAATGATGGAGTGCTATCTTCTCTACACCCTCTGGATCTTTTTCAGCCAAAACAAGCACTTTTATGGTGCCTGGAGCAAGTCTAAACTTAGACACAATGCCTGATTTCCATGATGTTTCCAAGATGAGGGAGGAAGACCAGATACCTGGGAACACCCCGGCCACGTCTCCACCATGCCCCATTTCAGACTTGGACATCCTCATGCTGGGGAGGTCCCCAGAGCTGGCTTCTAAAATGACTTTGGACATCTCTATGCCCATTTTTGGACATCCAAACAACGAATAGGGCTTCTAAAATAACCTCCTTAGTGGCAATTATTACTTAAGGTTTTTGGCACTTGACGCACTCTCAGTCACCCTTCTCAATAAATAGAGTGCAGGCCAGAAGTTTGTGATCTGAACTACGGGTTTACTGAAAATTTAGCATCGATAAGCATAACAGTTATTAACATTTGGGCAAACATTAGCTATGAACTATATTACAAAATAGGTAATCTTTAATCATGGATTGGAGTAGTTTTGATACCCCAGCATTCTGGTGAAAGGTACTCAGTCCTGTTTATTTGCTGGGCACCACAGATATTTACAGATGTTTGACCAATTAATTATATCACCTCTTGGGTTCAGCAGCATAATTTATGCCCAAGCAGCCCCTGCAATGCGGGACAGGAAAGGGGCCTACACGGCAGTACAGCAAAGTTACTTTTATCTGTTTGCCGTGCTACCTTCATTCCAGGCCTAGAGCTGTTCCTCCCGGGCTGAAATCTTGTGATATTGCGAAACTTCAGCCCTGGAGGCAAACCTCTGGACCTGGAACGAAGGCAGCGCGGCAAACAGATAAAAGTAAATTTGCCGCGAGGGGCTGCCGCCACTGCAACTAGGGAGGGAGATTGGCAGGGGGGTCACACCATCACCGCCACTGCTATCGCCATGGGTGTGCCACGCTGCCACTACAGGGCGGTGAGTTGCCATGAGGGGGCCAAATTAGGGGGGCCCTCAGCAAAACTTTGCTTGGAGGTCCCCCACTAGGACTTTCACCACTGCTTGAGTTCCTTATCCCCTAATCAGTCTCTTTTTCTGGGTACTTGAAGCTCAGTGGCCCAAAACCACAGTTCCCTGGCCCTGTGTGGTAGTGTACCTCAGTTCATAAGTACCCCTGAATGTAACTGATGTTCTAATCTTCTCTTTCCTTGCTCAAGCTGCTTCTCTCAGTCTTCTGACTGGTGAAGTCTGGAGGAACTGATGCAGGATCTCTTCAGGAACGTCAGGCTGAGCTCTTCTGCTGGTTGCAATGGCCCAAAGCCTCTTTAGTTTATCTTCTGTTCTGGTCATGGTGGCTGGTACAGTATTCTTCCACAGCATAAGCGGCAGGGTGCTAGAGACTCATGTCCTATTAAGGCAGTCATCTATTCAGCAGCATAGTGCAAGAGCACAGCAGCAGATAAGGCATTGCTATGCACCTACTACAGTTTCTTGAGTTGATGAAAAATATTGAGGGAGCTAAGGGATATTCTCCTTTTCTTTGTACTGTTGCTAGATGGCAGGTATAGGCATGGACATGTTTGTTGCTGCTTTTAATCATTCTGAAATCAGGCCTCGACATGCCTCTGCCACACCTCTGTGCAACATGGATATGATCATGCCAAACACGTGTATGTTTGGGGCATTGTAAAATGGTTCTTGGGACATGGATTTCAAAAGACATACAATAAATGAACCTAGCACAATCATCATTCAAAATCATAAACTGCAGATAATAAACACAAGACAGTATGCTTCCTGGGGCCTTTTTAGGCTTTCACATTACTCAGATTTTTAGAGAAGGCAGTGTAAGAAAGACGTTAAAAGAAGATACTATTTCACTGAAGACACACCTGGGCCTTTCTTGCCCATTCACATTTTGGGCTAATACAGTTAAGAGTCCCCTTCAGCAGGAAGTTATATTACATTGGTGCTAGCAAACCAGACTATACACAGCTCCTAGAAAATAACAAGGTGCCAAACAAACCATCCAAGACATAGAACCATTTTTTTCTAGGCTGTGTTAAAACTTTGCAATTGCCATGTATTAATGGCAAAAATGAATGTATGGTAACTACAAAGTCTCTGCAGTAACTGTTGGGAGCATGTCCTGCATCTTCACATAGAGTTAGCATAGAGATAATGGGCCTAATATTCAAAAAGCATTTACACAGTTTACAGCCATTGAATATCCCCTCCTAACTCCCCTACACGCCCCGATGCTATCTGGTTAGCATTGGGGCATTTCGGGGACAGAGCAAAGGCAGCGACAAGCAATAACCGAGCATGCTGTCCAGTTAACAATCCGCACCTTAAACATAGGCGAGGAAAACCATAGGGGCGCCTAGCCTGCCCAAGCCAATATCGGATCCAATATATTTACCATGCATTAGTTGCATTTCAGATAACACAAATGCATTTAATGCCACCAACTGATGTACGTAAACTGCTCTGTGTTATCTGCTGCACATGCATGGTACAATACTGCACATGTGAGTGTACAAAGCAGCCACACCAATTCTCCATCCCATTCCATATTCTCCAGTTTATGCGGGAAATAGTACATGTTAAGGGGTAATTTTATAAAGTCATTTTCGCATGTAGGTAAAAATATATGCATGTAAAATGGCTCTTGTAAAATTACTCCAGGCATAAAAAATGCACAGTGGCATGAACATGCATATTTTTACTGTAGGCGTTTCTGTAGGCATGGTCAGGAAAGAGGGCAGGTAGATTTGCAGACTATGCATGTTGATTATAAATATGCCAATCTGCACGCATACTCACATACTCTATTTGTGGAAATTTATGCTTGCTCCCAAGCAGGGATAAATAGCTGTGACTTCAATGCAGCTAGGGTTGCTATTAGTTTGTGTTAGTATTTTATAAAGGCACCCAGCTGCCTATGTGTCTTTAGAAAATAGGTTTGAAATAGGTACCTTCTTGCCCTCTAAACCTAAATGCCCTATTATAAAATTTCATTCCATTCCACGTGGCAAACTGCTGTGTTATCTGTTAGCGCTGTTATGTTTATGTTTATTTAAAAGCTTGCTATACTGCTCTCTGCCACAAGGTACCAGTGCATGCTTACGCTCAAATTCCTGCATTAAGGGGCATGTTTACTAATATGTGTTACCAGACTAGTGTGGGATTAGTGCACAGTTTTGGGACTGCACTAAAAAATAGTGTGGAGGCTAAAACCCACAACTACCATTGTAGCCCGTATCGGGGTGGGGGCTGTGCGGGACATGAATGTTCCCAATGCGGTGCGGTTAGCATGGGTGTTTGTGGCACACATTATTTGACTTCATGCCAGTAGCGCAGGTGCCACTAACACTACCTCAATAAATGGTGTTAGTTGCACCTGTGGCAGGTTTGCTATGTTAAAGTGCAGTAACTGCAGGGAGGTGGAAATCCCACCCCACTGCAGTTAGCCCAAAGCCCTGTGGCCCACATGCATGCTACTGGTGCAGGGCTTAGTAAACATGTCCCCCTAACTGCTTAACTCTCTTTGGTAAAAGGGGTCCATAGTTTACGTGGCAAGAAGATCAAGAGGCTAATAATTTTAGAGCATGGTTATGCAATGGCTAAATTAAGCTCTGAGATTGATAGTCTCAATGACGAAGCTGCTGCTATAGACAATATGCACACAGCACAAGACAAATGCTTTAAACACAACAGGATGGTGACAGCTTAGACTGTCTAATCCTTAATCAGTTACAAAGGGTCTAAGCTTGTGTTGTGGCATTCATACAGTTGAGGAATGACGCCGTGTTGCCAAGGGTTTCAGGACTATCTCACTACTATGTCACCACCATAAATTGCATTAGTAACGCATGTTTAAGCCGCTTGTTGCCTCGTGCCAAAAAGCATCTAATTCCAGAACACACTGGACCCTCTCTAGGCAAGTCACAGATTGGCCATCCATGAACCATCAAAGATAAATCTGAAAAGAGTTTGGTAAAGCACAGTTACTTACCTGTAACAGGTGATCTCTGGGAACAGCAGGAATAAGTCTTCACATATGGGTATCGTTGGTACCGACGGAGCCTGCGCGGGAATGCTCCCCAGTGTCCAATAAGAAAGCTTTTGGGAGCATCCCACAGCGCCTGCATGCTGCCTTCCTGCCTTTCCCAACCGCCTCTCTCCAGTTCGCGTTTTAAAGCTGAGACAAAGAGAGAGAGAGAGGGGGAAGGAAAGATAGAGAGATACAACTCCTAGGGGAGGTGGGTGGGTAGTGAAGACTTATTCCTGCTGTTCCCAGAGATCACCTGTTACAGGTAAGTAACTGTGCTATCTGCAGGAACAAGCAGGAATGAGTCTTCACATATGGGGACTCCCTAGCTGCAGATGCCAGGGAGAGACCCCAGAGTTGTGTGTTCTTCAAAAGGGCTCCACCTCCCCCCATGGATCTCTGGCATCCAACCAGGGTAGGTGGGTAGGAGTTGATTAGGAATGGAACAGGTGTTTGAGAACAGCCTGACCAAACGAGGCATCCCGGCGGGAGTCCTTGTCCAAACAGTAATGGGCTGTGAAGGTATGAACCGAGACCCAGGTGGCCGCTCGACAGATTTGGTCGATGGACACAGAGTTTAGGTGAGCCATTGAGGCTGCCATGGCCCTCACATTGTGAGCTGTGACATGGCCTTCCAGAGAAAGGTTCCTACTCTGGTAGGCGAAAGAAATACACTGAGCAATCCAGTTGGACAGTGTTCTCTTAGAAACTGGAAGTCCTAAATGGGAAGGATCAAAAGCAACAAAGAGTTGAGAAGACCTTCTATGTTGCTTTGTTCTTTGTAAGTAAAAGGCAAGAGCTCTTTTACAATCCAAAGTATGAAGATTCCTCTCTGCACTTGATGCAAGAGGTCCTGGAAAAAAGACAGGTAAGTATATCTCTTGGTTCAGATGAAAAGGCGAGACCATTTTGGGCATAAAGTGTGGATTGGTCCTGAGGATTACCTTATCATGATGGAACCTTGTATAAGGAGGATTAGCCACCAAGGTTGCAACTCACTGATGCGACGTGCTGAGGTGACTGCAATGAGAAAGATAACCTTCCAAGAAAGAAATTTCAAGGAGGTGGTGGCTAAAGGTTCAAAGGGTAGCTTCATAAGCTGACCAAGAACCAGATTTAAGTCCCATGCCACTGGAGGTGGTCTAATGGGAGGTTTAGTTAAAAGAAGGCCTCTCATGAATATTGCTATAAGAGGATGAGAGGAAACAGGCTGTCCATTGAGTGGCTTGAGGGACGCTGCAATAGCACTCAAATGGACTCTTACCGAATTTGTTTTGAAGCCTGCATGGGAAAGATGCAGAAGATACTCTAGTAAAGAATTCAAAGGTATTGCAAGAGGGTTAAGACCCTTCTCTGAACACCAAATGGTAAATCTTTTCCATTTGAAAGCATAGGAACATCTAGTGGAAGGCTTTCTAGAAGCATGAATAATATCTCTGACTTGCTGAGAGAGATGGAAAACTTGAAGGTCTAGGCCTTCAGCAACCAGGCCCTGAGTTGGAGAGACTGGGGGTTTGGGTGCCACAACGTTCCGTCTTCCTGGGAGAGAAGATCTGGAGCAGAGCCCAACTCCAGGGACGGAGCTTGAGAGAGATGCAGAAGTAGAGGGTACCACACTTGGCGTGGCCAATGTGGTGCTATGAGGATCATAGAACCTTGGTCTCTCTGAAGCTTGAACAGTGTTTTGGGAATTAGGGGAATGGGTGGAAAGGCATAAAGGAAGTCTTGACCCCAGTGAAGGAGGAAGGCATCCTTGGCCTGAACTCTCTGACACGGAATCCTGGAACAGAACCGGGGAAGTTTGGCATTCCACGGACTTGCAAATAGGTCTATGTCCAGGGTTCCCCAAATTCGAAAAATCCTGGCTACCTGGTCCCTGTAGAGGGACCATTCGTGTGGAAGCAGAACTCGACTGAGTCTGTCTGCCCAAGAGTTTTGAACGCCTGGAAGATATACTGCCATAAGATGAATCTGATGCTCTCTGGCGAAGGCCCACAGTCGCAAAGCTTCGTTGCAACGCGACAGAGAGCCAGTCCCTCCCTGCTTGTTTACATAGAACATGGCTACTTGATTGTCCGTGTGGATGAGGACTGTCCTGTAGCTGAGCAGGGAGTGGAACACTCTGAGAGCTAAGAAAATTGCTCTGAGTTCCAAGAGATTTATGTGTAGTGAAGTCTCCTGTGGAGACCAGATGCCCTGGGTGGAGAGATCTTGCAGATGAGCTCCCCAACCCATTGGAGAGGCATCTGTTGTAAGGGTTGCTTGCGGAAGTGACTGTTGAAAAGGGGACCCCAGCAACAGGTTTTGAGAGGACTTCCACCACTGGAGAGAACAAAAAAGGCGACTGGAGTTTGCTATTTTGTCTGACAGGCAACCTGATGCCTGAGTCCATTGGGTGGACAAAGTCCATTGAGCTGCCCTCATGTGAAGGCGAGCATATGGAACCACATGCACAGTGGATGCCATGTGGCCTAAGAGTTGTAACATTTCTCGAGCAGTTAAAAGGGGCTTTAACTGTATTTGGGAGGCTAACTGCACCAAGCGTAGGCAACGGGCCTGAGGAAGATAGGCCCTTGCAGTTGTGGTATCCAACCAAGCCCCTATAAACTTGAGGGACTGAATAGGGGTGAAACTTGATTTTGGGATGTTTATTACTAGTCCCAAATACTGAAGGACACGCATTGTGCAGGTTAGACAAGTCTTGGCCTCTGCTTGAGATGGAGCTTGAATGAGCCAGTCGTCCAGATATGGGAAGACGAATATTCCTAGAGTGCGTAGAAATGCAGCTACTACTGCCATGCATTTCGTGAACACCCTTGGTGCAGAGGCCAGACCAAAAGGAAGCACCCTGTATTGGTAGTGCTTTCCTTGAAAAAGGAACTGAAGGAACCTTCTGTGAGTTGGATGGATGAGGACATGGGTGTACGCATCCTTGAGATCTAGAGAACAAAGCCAGTCCTGACTCTGAAGGTATGGAAGCAAAGCACCGAGAAAAATCATCTTGAATTTCTCCTTGAATAGAAATGTGTTCAATTCTCTGAGATCTAAGATGGGTCTGTAGCCCCCTGTTTTCTTTGGAATAAGAAAATAAGGGGAGTAGAACTCTGTGCCTTGTTGAAGAAGAGGTACTTCTTCTATTGCCCCTTGGGCAAGAAGGATGGCAATCTCCTGACCTAGAAGGTTGAGGAGAGATGTTGGAGAATTGAACTGTTTCACCATGGTGTGAGGGGGGAAGGCTTAAGAAATGAAGCTTGTACCCTTCCCTTATGATGGAGAGTGTCCATTGCTCTGCTGTGATTTGCTCCCATCTGGGAGCAAAGTAAGTCAACCTTCCTGGGATGGTAAGGGGCTCTGGTCCTTCCAGAGCTAGAAAGGCTAAGTTCTCTAGTTGCAAGTCAAAGGCCCTGAGGAGGCTGAGGCTGCTGGGCCGTGGAAGGTCTAGCTGCCTTTGACTTGGCCTGTTTAGGTGGTTGCTGACGCTTTGCAGCAAAACGACTTGCAGAAGATGCCTGCTGACCATAAGCAGGATAGTATCTTCCCTTTTTGGAAAAAGATGTATTTTTAAACCATCTTTTCTTAACAGGAGCAGAGGTAGACTTTGAAAGTCAATCCAAAGCAGAGTTTTCAGCATCCATCTGAGTGGCCTTTGCTTGCCAATCCTTACCAAAAAGGTTTTCACCTGTACAAGGGAGATTTCCCAATTGATCTTGGACCCAGAGCTCCAAATCAGAAGCTTGTAGCCAAGCAATTCTGCGTGCCCCTATGGCAATAGCCGAAGCTCTGCTTACACACTCAAAAGAGTCAAAGGCTGCACGGTTGGAAAATTTGGAGACATCTTGGGCATGTTTGAGCCAAGTGAGAAACTCCTGTCTTTTATCCTCTGAAATGAAAGGGGTTAAAGTCTGCAGATTATCTGTGACTTCTTTTAGAAACATTCCTATATAGAGACTATAGGAATTGATCCTAGCAGCTAGCATAGCAGCTTGGAAAACCCTTCGGCCAAAAGCATCCAGGGTCCTGCATTCACGCCCTGGAGGATTAGATGAGTGTCTTTTTTTATCTTCATGGCAGACTCTACCACAATAGAGTGGTGAGAAAGCTGAGTCTTGTGGAAGCCAGGACAAGGAGGGACACGATACATGGTGTCTAACCTGCGAGAATGAGGAGAGGTGGTGAGAGGTGTCTCCCACATCCTCAACATGAGATCATACAGAATCTCATGAACAGGTAAAGTAGCTGCCTCCTTAGGAGCTTTAGGATATTGTAAAATTTCCAACTCCTTGGCTCTGGGTTCTGACTCAGGGGCCACTGTGATAGAGAGGCCCCTAGCCACTTCCCTAACAAAGTCTTGAAAAAGACAAGTCTTCTGGAGGAGACATTCTTCGTTTAGGTGAAGAAGACTCATGAGGAAGAAGTATCGATGCTTCTACAGAACCCTCAGACTCATCAGAGTCCTCAGAGGAATCGAAGTATCGCCTGTCTGGATGCTCCTGTAAAGCCAGATAAACGTATCGAGTGGGATCGACATCGGGAGTAATCGGTACCGGTTTGGTACCGATGGGCATCATAGGACAGAGTACCGTTGCAGTCGACACCGAAGCCGATGTCGATGCAATCGGTACCGGGAGCGATGCCGGTACCGGAGCCGGTACCAGCAACGGGGATTGTTGCGGTACCGGAGGCGTCACAGCCTGTATGAAAGCCGTTAAGGTGCGCTGCATGGTCAGAATCTTCTGATCCATCGACGCCACCAGAGTCTGGATGTCAGTACCAGTGGGAGCCACCGGTACCCCAGAACACGGCAACAGGTCATCTGTCGAGGCAGAGCCATCAATGTCAACCTGTGACCCCATAGATAATGCTTTGGAAGCCGGAGCTTTCCGCCGGGGTAATTTTGCCGGTGCGGAATCCTCGAGGGCAAGCCCGGAGGCATCTCGATGCTTGGAGGGAGATCTGCCCTTCGAGGACCAGCCAGATTTATGCTTGGTTACCTGAGATCCATGGGAGGAAGAAGAGGCCCTGGAAGAAGTCAATGCTACCGAAGCTGCATCAGAGGGAAGCAGGATACTGAGATTGGCTGCTCAGTTCTGCCGACCTCTCTTAGACATCATGGTACAGGACATACAATCCGTGATGGAATGGTCAGGTCCCAAACACTTTAGACACCAGTCATGGGTGTCGGTGACAGAAATAGTACCGCCACATTTTGTGCATTTTTTAAACCCAGAAGCGGGCTTCTCCATGAGGAAAATATTTTTAGGCCTAGGGCCCAAAAACTGAAAATGCACAGTAAAGATAAAGCGTTTTTTTTGAAAGAAAGAAAAGAAAGACCGGCGGTACCGGTCCGAAGTCGAAGATGGCAGACGCGACACAAAAGAATAATGAAAAAATAAAGAACTTCTTCTGCGGTGACAGATACACGACCTGCTGGCTCCACGGAAAAGAAGAACTGGAGAGAGGCAGTTGGGAAAGGCGGGAAGGCAGCACGCAGGCGCTGTGGGATGCTCCCAAAAGTTTTCTTATTGGATGCTGGGGAGCGTTCCCGCGCAGGCTCCATCGGTACCGACGATACCCATATGTGAAGACTCATTCCTGCTTGTTCCTGGAGATCAGGTGCTGTGTTTGTGAGCCTATCAGCACCAGACAGCACAGGGAATCACTGAAGGATCCTTGCCAAAATATAGGGGTATGTTTACTAAACTGCGTTAGTGCAAATCGCGTTAGGAGCCGCATTAGTGAAAGGAAAGCCAAAAAAGGACATGGGCGGGACATCGTAACCACTAACGCGCGTTCCAAAAACTAACGAGCGTTACAGGGCGCCGTGGCGCGTTACTGCGCGTTAATCGTATGAAGGCGTACAGACACAAATCACTGAAACAGAGCTATAGCACAATGGTTAGTGTACTGACCACTGTTACAGGCAGCATGGGTTCGAGTCCCCAGTGTGCCTAACGCAGAAGACTTGCCCAGGCATCACCCTGTACAGTACATAGGGAATGAGGAGGCATGTTTTTCTTTACGTTGAGTAGTGGTGTCAGAAACACACCCTCGCAGTGTGCCTAGCCACGTGCGTGGCTGCGTGCGTTGGTACGGGCGTAGCCCCGTGCGTTGGTGCATGCGTACAATCGTGCGTGGGTACGTGTGTTTTTACCAGCGTGGGCACCTAATATTACAGACACTTTAGGGTGTCTTGCACCTATGCATTATGCTAACAGATGTACGGGTGATGGCCTATGGTGTATCGGAGCCTGTGAGCAGGTGCTGGATTTACCCAGGGTTGGATTGTGCCAGTCACACCCATGATACACTTCACATGCAAATCAGCCGTCCACAGATACACACCATGGGGAATGCACCCCCACAGCACCTCGGCCTGGTAGGGGGAAGTGACCATGTGCACCCCCACAGCACCTCGGCCTGGTAGGGGGTACTGACCGTGTGTTGTACTGGCACAGAGTAGCTACACACCGTCACATTGTGCGTGTGCTGTGCTCACCCTGAGGGTGCAGTGAGGCGCCCAGCACCAGGTCCACAGCACCATCCATGGCTGAAAGAGGCCATGGCGCAGGTCCAAAGCAGTGTTAATGTGTGAGATAGGTAGTTTCTGCACAAACACCTTGGATCTCTCTCTCTCTGTGTTTCAGTCAGGTGTAGCCCCCATGGACCCCCAGGTGGCCCATGTACCTCCCCCCCAGGGGCCAAGGGTGGAAAACAGGGCCTCCCAACAATAGATACACATTCTACCTCCCTGCAAAGGTGGCAGTAGAGGGGAACATCAACCCCAGTCCTGCTGAGGAACAGACACCCCCACAGGGCAGTCAATGCTAGCTCTGTACACATCCATAACACAATAGCAGACAGACATCAGGCCTGGATATGGTAAGCTGCACCCCACCACTATCTGATATTCTCCTGCTGCAAGCCATCAGCCGCTGCACCCTGCAAGCCACTCCATCAAGACACATACCAGCTGCAAACAGTTTGCTAGTTAGTCAATAATGCATGTGCCCAGTGGAGCAGCATGCACCCAGAACTGGGATGTCAGCATACACAGCAAGCAGATAAATCAGTGATTGGGCCCCAAAAGGAAACCCATATCTATCACATGAGAAAAATACTATATAGCACTATGGGGGTGCCTAGCCATGCTGTGGGCACTGCACAGTCAGGGTGAGAGTGATCTCTCAGCAGGACATACTGAGGTCACCCTGTCTGTGTAGGTGGTGGCCAGCCACTAAAATGTCCCAGTCAGTGCCCTATGCCCTGTGCAGATGCACCCTGGCCAGGCCACCCTGTCCAGCCTATACTCATGGTACCTTGCTCCTCATTATGCACATTGGCAGCCCAATACTGGCAACATTGCTGGCAGTGTGGGCTGTGAAAGGTGTTTGCAGCCACCACACACTGGATAGACAGCCACCCCCACACCTATGCCAGCATTGTGCTACTATAGAGGGATTCAGCAGCCATACCCACCACACCAGTCCTGGGCACAGTACAGGCATGGATATGGTACGCAATACTGTTGGGGGTCACTCCCCAGGGTGGTAAACACTGTCAGAGACCAGACCTGCAGCACACACCACAGACATCAGAGTGATTGTTATGGTGGAGCTCAATGAGCAAAATGTGCTTAACGTAGGAATTGATATCTGCCAGTTATCATAGGAAACGTTTGATAGCTGTGTACCATATACCCAGGTGTAGGGTGGCATTGCTAAGGTATGCAACTGCTAGTATTGGGAGATACAGGCAGGGCCCAATGTCCTGCCTCTCCAGGAGGCATTGGCCAATGGGGCCTGTGGGTGTGTGTGTGGGTGTGTCTGGCCCTGTTGGCTGCTGCTTTACGGCAGAGTTTTCCAACTCCAGTCCTGGTGTTCCAAACACTGTTCGGGTTTTCATGCTGTCCCTCATAAATATGCATGAGCTACATCTGCATACCATGGGGGTGGTGCATAGATATGCAGCACAGGCATCTTTAGTAGAGGCAGCATGGAACCTGAATGATGTGGGGCCCTCCAGGACTGCATTTGCGAGACTCTGCTCTAGGTAATGCGCCTGTTTATGGTGTCTGTGTATGGTGTGATAAAATATAGGCGTATTAACCATGCGTATGTTCTCTGCAATAAAGGAGTGTCTTTACTATCACTGTTTAGTGGTGGGTAAAACTATGGGGACTGGGTTGGCAGGAGCCCCAGCTGGAATTTGAACCTGTGAACCTTCTGGTCCTACAGGCACTGGCTGTGTCCGTTGCACCACACTATGGCTGCAGAGACAGTGCAGGCCCTGGAGATAGGAAAACCGGCCTGATGAGTCAGAAACCCTGCTCTGCACAATTTTACTGTGGGCTCATTTACCTTGTATGGAGACAAAAGTGAAATTAACCTCAAAAAAGACCTCAAAAAAAGGGGCAAACACCCATAACCAAGCTGGGCAACAATGATATCATTGGGCAACATTAAAAAACACTCCCAGGAAAGCTCCAATACAATGAAATGATTTTTGAAAGGGTCTACAGAGCGTAGACCCTTCCAAACATCATTTCTTTTTTTTGGAGCTTTCCTGGGAGTGTTTTTTATTGTTGCCCATTACTATCACTGTTGCCCAGTTGAATTATACGTTTTACAATTTTTCTTGTGGTCATTTTAAAGTTTTATTTGATATTTTGTTCTGTGCACAGGTATCACACTGCTCACGTTTTGTAGGTTTCCCCGGTTTTGCTGTACATTGCTGACGGAAATGGTTTCTCTTCCCTTTAATATGCCTTTAACGACAGGTTTTCATTCGCGTTGGAATTGAGCTCTGAAATTCAGCGCGTTAGTGTGAGGGGAGCCTCTCCCCGCCCACTCTCCGCCCATTGACCCCTTCTCTCCGCCCACTCTCCACCTTCTGCACTGTTTTAACGCGCCGCGGGGGTTTACGATCTTTAAATGCGGTTACCGCGAGTAAAGTACACTTAACGATCGTTTGCACGTCAGAACGTGCATTCTGATGTGCGAACGATCGTTAGGTGTACGTTACGCGCGTTATTCACGATTACCGCAGTTTAGTAAACATACCCCATAGTGTGATAAAAGATCACTATTTTATGCAATTTGCAGAAGAACTACTACAAGCAGTAACAACTTTGCTGAATTATGTGGGAAATACGACCAATGGCAATGAGAGAAACATGGTCTATTATAAAGGAACATGCTCGCCCTAATTCCTTTAGCACCTTTTTTGCACCACGATGAATAATATCTTTGAAACCTTTCCTGGATTCAAAGGCTCTGAAGTCCCTGATTCACGCTTTAGTCATCAATCATATTAACTACTATAATTCTCTACTCTTGGGACTTCCTCAATATCAACTAAAAAGACTTTAGCAAATCCAAAATGTGGCAGTTAAACTTATTTATAATGCAAAGAAAAATGAACACATCGCACCACTCCTAGTAGAACAACACTGTTATTCATCTGATTCAGTTTAAAGTTCTGTTGCTTACTCATCAGGGCTTTTTCTATGGACTCCCTTTGTATTTAAACTCCCTTTTGTTACCCTACTGTCCCTCTCACACTCTCAGATCATCACAAGATAACTTTCTCAGCATTCCTTTCAAGACAAGATTAAGACTAATCTTCTCCAAAAAGGCTGTGTTTAGTTATTTAGGACCTCAGCTTTGGAATTCCCTTCCTCTAGATCTCCAGTTGAAAAGTTCATACACCAAGTTCAAAATAGAAGTCAAAACGTAGCTGTTTTCTCAGGCATTTAGCTAAATCTATTTTTCCTCTCTCCTGAAGTCTCTCTGCTCATATATCTGTCCCAGATTTTATTGTTGCTCTATACTCATCCCCTCCTTTTGTGTTATAATTAGAATTTTTATTTTTTACTGTATTTTAGATTGTATATTGTTATTTTGATATTTTGTTATTATTTTACTGTTTTTACTGTTTATTTTTAGTACTGTTGCCTTTGGACCCTCCCTCTATGATTGTAAATCGCCATGATGTATAATTCAAATGGCAGCATATAAAATCAAGATAAATAAATAAACCTATAGAATTGATGACATAATTACCCCAGCTAAGGATTTTCAGCAAATTGGAACTATGCTAACATAAGTGCTTGACTAGACTCTGTGTCGGTTACATTGAATATCAACTATGCTCCAGTCCAAGTAATGTACGCTAAGGGGTATGTTTACTAAACTGCGGTAATCGTACATAACGGGCGTTATGTAATGTTAATGATCGTTAGCACATTATAACGCATGTTATGATGCGGTAACGATTGCTAATGTTACATAACGCGCGTTATGATGCGCTAACGATCGTAATGCTCCGCAGCGCGGTAAAACACCACAGAAGGTGGAGAGAGGGCGGAGAGAAGGGGTCAGTGGGTGGATAGTGGGTGGGGAGAGGCTCCCCTCACACTAACGCGCTGATTTTCAGAGCTGAATTCCAACGCGAATGAAAACCTGCCGTTAAATGCACATTACAGGGGAGAGAAACCATTTCAGTGTCAGCAATGTACAGCCCAGGCAGGGAAACCAAAAAAAAGTGATAAATGTGATACATGTGCACAGAACAAAAGGGCACAGAAACACTGAAAATGACCCCAACAAACTGGAAAAAAACAATAACCAAGCTGGCCAAAAGTGGTATCAATGAGAAACATCAACCCCTCCCCCCCCCCCCCGAGTAAGCTCCATAGAACAGATATAAATCGTGGAAGGGTCTATAATCCGTCCCCATACAAGGTGAATGAGCCCACAGTGAAATAGCGCTGCTCAGGGTTTTCCCCACCATCGGACAGGGTTCCTATGGTGTGCACATGTCCCGCAACATCAGGGCGGGCATGTCGGAACGGCAACTGGACAGATGCCGGAGAAGGGGATACAGAGGGCCGCAGGCGGCACATGCTGTGGTGGAGCTGGGCCACAGTGCGGACTAGGGTGATGCCTAGGTGGCCCATACGAATGCTGAAACAGCGGAGCAGCCAGACAGCAACTGCTGAAGGCCCAAAATGGGCACGAGTGTGTTTCCAAAAGTGTCACATGGGATAGTACCCAACAGCTACCCCCAAGGGCACGGAACATTGGCAGGCGGGGCTGGGGGGGGAGCGTGGACGTCTATGCAGGCACCCCTACCCCAGAATCCGCACCATAGGCAGCCGCCTACCTGCACACTGGATGGCCTGAGACTGCGCACCACCAGCTGCACCAGCAGAAGGGCATGTCAGCATGGTGGCTGAGGGATACTGGTGGTGGAGGGGGCAGTGGCAGCTGGCCAGAGCAGACCGTGGCCTAGCCCTGTGTAGGTGGGTGCCATGCACTGCAACAGACAGGCCCTGTCTGACCAACAGTCATGATATCACCAGGGAATGCACCATCTCTGTGATAACATGGTGGTGCAGTGCACCAAACCAGTGTATTCAGAAGCAGAAGTTCACAGGTTCAAGTCCCAGCTGTAGTTTCCGCCAACCCAGTCCTCATATTTTACCCACTACTATAACGTGCTAATACAGACAGAACCTTTCTTGCAGATGACGTAAACATGCCCAAAACCCCTACATTTTACCCGAAAGAGCACAGACACCATAAACATGCACATTACCTAGAGCAGAGCCTCCCAAATGCAGTCCTGGAGGGCCAAACACCATTCCAGTTCCAAGCTGCCTCTGATAAAGATGCCTGTGCTGCATTTCTATGCGCCACCCCCATGGTATGCAGATGTATCTCATGCATAGTCATGAGGGACAGCATGAAAATCTGAACAGTGTTTGGCAGCGCAGGACTGGAGTTGGGAACCTCTGCCGTAAAGCAGCAGTCAACAGGGGCAGACACACCCGCACCCACAGGCCCCATTATCCAAAGCCTCCTGGAGAGGCAGGACTTTGGGCTCTGCGTGCATCTCCCAATACTAGCACTTGCATACCTTAGTAATGCCACCCTAAAACTGGGAATATGGTACACATCTATCAAAAGGTTGCTATGATTACTGGCAGATAGCAATTCCTAGGTTAAGTACAATTTTCTGAGTGAGCTGCATCATAGCAACCTTTCTGATGTCTGTGGAGTGTGCTACAGGTCTTGTGTCTGACAGTGTTTACCAACCTGGGGAGTGACTTCTACAGTATTGCGTACCATAGCCATGCCTGCACTGTGCCCAGGACTGGAGTGTTGACCTGGGCTGCCCAACACCTCTATAGTTGCACAATGCTGGCATAGGTGTGGGGAGTGTGTGTCTGTCTATCCAGTGTGTGGTGGCTGCCAACACCCTTCACAGCCCACACTGCTGGCACTGTTGCCAGTATTGGCCTGCCAATGTGCATAATGAGGAGCAAGGTACTGTGGGAGTAGCCTGGATAGGGTGGCCTAGCCTGGCCGCATCTGCACAGGGCATAGGGCATGGCTCGGATATTGTAGTGCCCGGTACCACCTTCACGGACAGAGTGGCCACAGCATGTCCTGCTGGGAGGTCACTCTCACCCTGACTGAGCAGTGACCATGGCATGGCTAGGTTCCCCCATAGTGCTGTGTAGTATTTTTCTCATGTGATATTTATGGGTTTTCTTTTGGGGCCCGATCACTGATTTATCTGCTTGGTGTGTATGCTGATATCCCAGTTTTGGTTATACGCATCTCTTCCGGGACCATGCATTATGGACTAGCTAGCAGACTGTTTGCAGCTAGTATGTGTCTTGCTGGAACACCTTGCAGGATGCAGTGGCTGGAAGCTTGCTGCTGGAGAATGGCGGGGCGGGGCGGGGCGGGGCGGGGCGGCAAGATGTGCATTTCCAGGCCTTCTGTCTGCTATTGCTTTATGGATGTGTACAGCTCTGCATTGCTTGACCTGTAGGGTGTTTGATCCCTAGCAGGACTGGGGTGATGGTCCCCTCTACTGCCACCATTGCAGGGGTGTAGAAAGTGGATCTGTTGGCACGAGATCCTGTCCCCCACCCTGAGACCCAGAGGGTGTGTTCGGTGGTGGTATGTAATCTCCCTGTGGGTCCCAACACCCCCATTCACTTATATCATGTGACCATGGCACCCACACAGGGTATGCACTTTTCTGGGTGCATCATAGTCCACAAGGGCTAGATGTGACATACAGATAAACACAGGCATATCCTAGGGGTGTTTGCAAGGACTACCTATCACACATTGGCACTGATAGGGACCTTCAGCAAAGCCAGGTGCTGTGAGAATGGTGCTGGGCACCATACCTCTCCCTCAGGGTGAGCACAGGACCCGCACACTGTGACGGTCTGTAGCTACTCTGTGCCACTAACACACACCGTCGGCACCCCCTACCAGGCTGAGGTGCTGTGGGGTGCATACCCCATCTTGTGATCATCTGTAGACTGCTGATTTACATGTGCTGTGCATCCTGGGTACGGATGGGTTGACCCTATCCTGGTAACCACAGCAGAATGTGGGTGTGTTGCCATGCAGTCCTCCTGTAGCCAGCCAGGTGTTTGTTAGCAGCTCTAGCCCACTGGTTATTTCACTGCCCGTGGAGCCAGAGATCATGGGTTCAAAACCCACAGTGGGGTTCATCAATAGACCTGTCTTAGGCATTGTCTATTTTTATTGTATATTAGTGCTGCCAGCAGAAACACCCTCAGGGTACTGTCACCTTAGGGTGGCTCATAAGGCGCCCTATAGGGTGCCTTATACGGCGCCCTATAAAGCGCCTTATATGGTGCCTTATATGGTGTCCTATAGGGGACATTATAGGGTGCCTTGGCAGACAGCACACTTTATAATGTGCCCTATGGAGTGCCTTCTAGGGTGCCTTATGTGGCACTTTAGGTTACGCCACTGTGAGGGTGTGTTTGCTGGCAGCACTATTAAAGTACAACTAAACTTCCTCATAGCCCAATACTTAACCCTTTCCAGGCCAAGCCCAAAACTTTCGGGATCCAAACTTTTGCCTAAATATTCCTATCAAATGGTATATAATACATGACCATGGCAGAGGGAACGTCACTATTGGAACATATTGAATAAGACGGGTACAATTTTCCTGACATATGCAAACATTAACCCGGCTGCAGAATGTGGATTAAAATATTATAGTAGGCCTTCAAAGGGTTACACATGATACCTCAGCCAGCCTTATTCATTGGGCACACTGGGGAATCAAACCCATGACCTTTGTACTATCAGTCTGTGTAGAGACCATTGTGCTACAGCTCTGTTTCTGTATTTGGGTTTCTGTGCGCCTTCTTAAGCTTAACGCGCAGTAACGCGCCCTGTAACGGTCGTTGCTGCGCGGTGCCTTATAACGCGCATTATCGGTAACGATGTACCGCCCATGTCCTTTTTTTGGCATTTCTTCCACTAACGCGGCTCCTAACGCGAATCACACTAACTCAGTTTAGTAAACATACCCCTAAGTCTCTCATCTCTGTAATTGTAAGACTACAGAGAATTCAACATCACCTGGATGGAGGCACCATACAGCCATTGATGGAATCCTGCTTATCTTACATGCACATCTGGAGAAAAATGAAATCAAACAGACATAGGGGCTGATTCACTAAAGATTAAAAGCCTAGACTGTGCAAGCTAAAATGCACCACTCTGCTCTTTCTGTAGAGCAACTCTTAATCCACACACACACGCACACGGCATCGCCCAGTGATACCTCTACCAATGCCAGCTAAGGAGGCACATGGAAATAAACCTGCCTGGCAAAAGGATGAGGAGATCCATAAACCACTGCCACCTATTAAGCAAGATCAGGGGGACAGGGATAACTGGAACATCTACAACAGAAAAAAAAATCACACTTGCTGCATATGAACTCAGACTGTCTAAGACTAATTTGATGAATTTGACCAGGTTATTTCCTGTCTGTAGGTGATAAAGAATACAGATGTTCACCCAGCAGGGAGCAAGACTGACTGAGGTTTGGTCATGTATCCGTACCTTTTCCATTTTTATTGATGGTAGTGTTATCTTGCCTCCCTGATGACTCCTTCAATGCCTGCATACCAGTACATCCAACTTCAGTTGTCCTTTCCTACCCTTCTCTTCCCTCTAATAACTGAAACAACTGGACTCTCATCCCTCTTCTTCCTCCATGATCTTTCTTCTCTCCTCCTACACCTGTCCCTTCTACTACTTCTTCCCTCTTTGGCACAACCTCCTCTCCATTGCTGTCCCTGGCTATCAGTACCTCTCCCCCACACTCATTCCGCCTTTCATTTCATCTCAATGTTCAGTCTCCTAAGTATACTATTGACACTCATATTCCTAGTACCTGCATACATCCAGAATGTCATCTACTCTCACCACAATCCTTCTTCCCCACTATCATGCAGATTACTCCACTCTTGCAAAACCGAATAAAAAGACTGACAAAACTAGGAAAAGACTGAGAATAACAGAGAAACACATGAAGGCACATTTTAGGTAGCACTTGGAGATCTTTGAGACATCGAGCTAACAACATACACAATTACAGCAGTATTTAGAAAGAGCTCTGCTAAACATTGAGCCTATTCTAAAATAGAGCAGGAGTGCATGTGTATTTGCCAATATGTGGAGCTGGAGGACCTATTTTGCAAATCTACACATGGGAAAAATCAATCGTAGAAATCCAGCAATTTTCACATGTAGGGGCTGGTGCTTACACATGGAAATGGCTATTTCACAACTTCCACGTGTAAGCTAAAAAATGCTGGCTCATGAATTTAGGCTGATAAAACCAAGGAAATGGTACAATATAGGGAGTAAAGTTTGTCTGTCTACAAAAGAAGGAGAGGGATCCGAGGGTGATTGTTTCTGATGATCTTAAGATGGCCAAACAGGTAGAAAAGGTGAAAGCGAAAGGCAGAAGGATGCTTGAGGGCATAGGGAGAGGAATGGCCAGCAGGAAGAAGGTGATAGTGCCTCTGTATAAGTCTTTGGTGAAACCTCATTTGGAGTACTATGTGCAATTTCGGGAGCCGCACCTTCAAAAGGCTATAAATAGGATAAAGCCGGTACAGAGGGTGGCTACTAAAATGGTCAGTGGCTTTCATCATAAGGCATATGGGGAATATCTCAGTATGTATACTTTGGAAGAAAGATGGGAGAGGAGAGGTATGAAAGAGGTATTTAAATACCTCCATGGTATAAATGCACAGAAAGAGAGTCTCTTTCAATTGAAAGCAAGTTCTGCAACGAGGGGTCAAAAAATGAAGGAGAAAAGGGGAGAGACTCAGGAATAATTTGAGGAAATATTTCTTCACTGAAAGAGTGGAAGATGCATGGCATAGCCTCCCAATTGAGATAATTGAAATGAGGACCTATCTAAATTCAAGAAAGCATGGGACAAACACAGAGGATCTCTGAGGGAAAAAAGTGACTGTAAAGCTTAGTAGTAGATATGGAAGCGCAGAGTGGATAGACCTATATCTGCCATCATTTTTCTGTTGAGAGGACCATTAAAATAGAGGCTCCAACTTTTGTGCATATTTAAAATTGTCTGATAAAGGCATATCCTTTAACAGAGGGAGGAGTGGTCTAGTGGTTAGGACAAGGTACTTCAGGCTGGAGGGCCAGGGGTTCAAGTCCCACATGGAGACAGCAATCTCAGGCCAGAGGGACTGGGATTTCTAGTCCTATAGGTACTCCTTGTGGTCTTGGGCAAGCCACTTAACCCTCCATTGCCTATGTTCCCTGTAAGTATTAGCATATGTGTCCCATATCCCCTCGTGTTAAATGTATCCCCCAATTGACTGCTTTGACCCAGTGAAAAGTGGGATATAAATATCCACTCCCAGAGGTTTCTGCCTTTAAGGACACAAATTCTGGCATGGACGCTTGTTATAAGCTTTGGGAATTACAAATCTGAGCATTCAGACTTTATCTTTATTCAAAACATTTGATATACCGCCCATTGCCAGAGCATCAAAGTGGTGTACAATAATAACCAAGGGCAACTGGTGAAAGTAAAGGAGGAAGAAGGAACGCCATTGGTATGATAGGAGAGCCAATAGAAAAGAAGAAAGAAGGATAGTAAGGACAGTTGTAGACCCAGGGGGACGCTATAAATAAAGACAAAGGACGCTACAAATAAAGACCAAGACAAGAGGTGGTAGAACGGACTGGTGAGGGATGGGAGGGGCTGTAACCTGAATACCAGAGAATGTAAGGCGATATTGCAGAGGAGAGTAGTTCAGTGGCATCTTGGTGAATGGAAATCGGGAGGAATAGGGAGATCGTAGGCCTGGCAGTAGAGGTGGGTCTTGAGAAGGGCCTTGAACCGGGAAAAGGATGCTTCAGTACGGAGAAGGTGGAGCAGAGAGTTCCAGAGGGCAGGACTCAAGAAGAAAAAAGACCGCTAACAGCAAAACCCAAAGTAGGTTCCAATAGGCAAACTTTTTAAACTGCCAGATAGTTGGCTCTTGCATTACAATGCAGCTCTCTGTGATTGGTTGAAACCTATTGATGTTTTTGAATTGAGGGAGTCAGTTTCTGGCCAGCTTCTGGCTAAGAAGCATCAAAGTACTGCTCCTAGCTTTGGGAGAGAAAATCTTGTAGTTGGGCCTCAACACTCTTCTAGAGTTGCAAGCCTTGGACTCAGACTTAAAAAAAAAACCAGCAAGGATTTATTCTGCCCTAGCTCTGGGTCAGAGTTCATAAGGAAAAGAGTCTGCATTTCCTGACAACCTTGCAATTTCAAGGCTCTTTTGGAAAAGGTTGAACTTTGCAACTACCAGAGAACAAATTGAACTGCCATCAAAACGGTGCGATCTAACCATAAATAAACTAAAGAAAGCTCGATTTGATTCCAAGCAGGAAAAAGGCACCAAAGACTTGGATTGGACTGGGCTTGAATCCGGCAGCCAAGCATTTTAAAAATGCTAACTACTACTGCTGACTATCGATACTATAGTTTGAGATTATTTTTATGCTTTTCTTTTACTTTATTATAAAATTCTTCTTTAAATTTTGTTCCTCATTTTGAGCATGAAAAATGGAAAGGCAGTTGACGCATCTTAAAATAACTAAATAAAATGTACAAAGACAGTCCTCATTTAGCTTTTTACATGTAGACATGTCAAACAATTTTAAATATAATCTATGGAAATTAAACAGTATCATTTTATATTGTTTTCATTACAGTTGGAAATTTCTTTTGGGAAGATAGTTAATGAGAATCATATCTCAAAGCAAATGTTTTCTTCTGAATGGCAGGATACTTGTTAGCATCTGTAAGCTTTAAATCTGAGCCGTGAACAGTTCTGAAGAGATAATACCATGAAAGGTGGTATAGAAAAAAAAAGTTCAATAAATAAATAGATAATAGTCAGGGATGGCTACATTGCAATCCTGGTTTCCATGATAGCAGGACTCAGTAATTGCAACATGTCTCTGCCAGGATGGTTTCCAGGTCTCTAGTTCTTTTGAAAAGACATCGATGCCAGCAGATGGATTATAGCTTGATACTGTCGAGGAAGGCCCCAGGGCATAGATGACCAGATGTTGGATTACATACATGCTCATTTAGGTACTTGTTTAAATTATGACAAAGTTCAATGGGGATATATAGAGGATGGGAGTACCTAAAAAAACTAATCCCTTATAGAAACATAGAAACATAATGGCAGAAAAAGACCATATGGCCTATCTAGTTTTCCCTTCCATATCAACTACTACAACAGTCCCCTTTTTTCCTTTAGAGATCCTCTGTGTTTGCCCCATGCTTTTTTGAATTCAGATACTATCCTCATCTCTACTATCTCCACTATTCCACGCATTTACCACTCTTTCCATAAAGAAATATTTCTGCATATTATTCCTGAGTCTATCCCCTTTCACCCTCATCTATGTCCCCTTGTAGCAGAGCTTGCTTTCAATCGAAAGAGGCTCTCCTCCTGTGCATTTATGCCACGGAGGTATTTAAACATCTCAATCATATCACCTCTACCCGTCTTTCCTCTAAAGTATACATATTAAGCTCCTTAAATCTGTCTTCATATGCTTTATAATGAAGATCACTAACCATTTTAGTAGCAATCCTCTGCACCGACTCCAACCTGTTTATATCCTTTTGAAGGTGAAGGTGCGGTCTCCAGAATTGCACACAATACTCCAAATGAGGTCGCACCAAAGACTTATAAAGAGGCACTATCACCTCCTTTTTTCTGCTAGCCATTCCTCTCCGTATGTACCCAAGCATCCTTCTAGCTTTTGCTGTCATCTTTTCTACCTGTTTAGCTACTTTAAGATCATCAGACACAACCACGCCTAGGTTCCGCTCTTCTTTTGTGGACAGAAGTACTTCACTCCCTATACCATATAGCGCCCTTGGACTGCTGCAGCCCAAATGCATGACCTTGCATTTTTTTAACATTAAATCTCAGCTGCCAAATTCTAGACCATTCTTCAAGCTTAGTTAGATCCCTCCTCATGTTATCTACACCTTCCTGGGTATCTATTCTATTGCAGATTTTGGTATCATCCGCAAAAAGGCAAACCTTACCCGACAGCCCTTCCACAATATCACTAACAAAGATGTTAAAAAGAATCAGACCAAGGATAGATCCCTGGGGCACACCACTGGTAACTTCCTTCTCCTCAGAGTGAGCTCCATTTAGCTATATCCTTTGTCGCCTCCCACTCAACCAATTTCTAACATAAGCAGTAACTTTAGAGTCCATCCCTAGTGTACACAGTTTGTTTATAAGTCACCTGTGCAGAATGGTGTCAAAGGCTTTATTGAAAGCTAAATACATCACATCTAGGGCATCTCCCTCGGTCTAATTCCCTGGCCACCCAGTCAAAGAAATCAATCAGATTTGTTTGACAAGACCTGCCTCTGGTGAATCCATGCTGCCTCGGATCCGGTAATCCGTTGGACTCTAGAAACCTCTCTATTTTCTCTTTCAGCAGAGTTTCCAATAATTTACTCACCACAGAGGTTAACCGGCCTGTAGTTTTCAACCACATCCTTATTTCTGCTTTTGTGTAAAGGGACCACATGTGCATGTAGTGGGGGAGAATTCCTTTCATAGAAAAATAGCAGAATGAAGCTGGTGACAAAATTCCACATTGCATTATTATGGGTATGCATTCATAAGCAAACACTCTGTTCATTAGTGCTCTCTAAAAAATTAGTTTGCAAAAAGCAATATTGCTTTCCTATAACAAATTTTATCCTTAGACAGCAGGATTGATAAGGCACACAAGTGGGTGATGTCATTCAGCAGTGCTGGGGCAGAACTAAAGTTCTGAGCATGCGCAGTTCATCCTACATGCAGCAATCTCCTCAGCTCCTCTGTTACTACTACTACCACTGAGCATTTGTATAGTGCTACAAGACGTACGCAGCGCTGCACAGACATGTAATAGACAGTCCCTGCTTATCAGAGCTTACATTCTAGTCAAGACAGACAACACAGTAGGTGTAGACAAGAATACATCTAGGGGCAATGGTAAGGAAACACAAGGAGATCAGGGAGTCAAGATCCGAAAGCGGCAGCAAAGAGGTGAGTTTTCAGCCTGGATTTCAAAAGGCTCAGAGAAGGCGCCTGACGTACAGACTCAGGTAGTTTGTTCCAGGCTTAAGGAGCAGCAAGTGAAAGAAGAGAAGTCTGGAGTTAGCAATTGAAGAGAAGGGCGCAGATGGAAGCGATTTGCCAGGAGAGCGGAGTTCCCGAGATGGGGTGTAGGGAGAGATAAGAGTGGAAAGGTAGCGAGGAGCTGCAGAGTGAATACACTTATGAGTCAGCAGGAGAAGTTTGAACTGGATGCGGAAATGGATAGGGAGCCAATGAAGTGACTTGAAAAGAAGGGTAATAAGAGCATGACGAGGCTGGCGGAAGATTAGCTGCACAGCAGAGTGTTGAACAGATTGAAGGGTAGAGAAATGATTCAGCAGGAGACCAGCAAGGAGTAGGTTACAATAGTCAAGACGGGAGATGATTAAGGAGTGGATAAGTGTCTTAATAGTGTGTTCAGAAAGGAATGGGTGGATTTTGTTGATGTTATAGAGAAAGAAATGGTAGGTCTTATCTATTAGATGGATGTGTGTGGAGAAGGAGAGAAGTCAAAGACAACCCCAAGGTTGCGAGCAGAGGAGGGAGGAGTAGAGAGTTATCCACAGAGACTGAGAAAGGAGGAAGAGGAGAGGAGGTTTTAGGGAGAATAATAAGTTAGTTTCAAAACTGAAGAATGTAAGCAACCCTCAGAAAGATAGGAAGGATTGTATGCTTTATGAATCCTGCTGTCTATGGATAACACCTGTGAACATTACTTTTTCCATCGAAAAGAAAGACTGAGTTAGATATACAAGTGGGTGAATCCCAAGCTTAAGGCTGCTAATTTCTTTTGCACTGATCCATTCATAGCAAATGCCCACTGTAGAAAGAGGCTAAATGGGGTACTGGGGTCCCCTGGAGAAAGGTTCAGAAATATGGAAAATGAAAACAGCCTAGAATTTGCTGACAGCCTGAGAATGGACGTGTGATACAAGTCACGATCATATTTTACAGAAGCAGCTAGACAGGAAAGCATATGTTTGTAGGAGCAAGACAGAATGTTTAGGTTTGCAGAATGCTTGTCATGACTAGAAGAGGTCAATATGGCTGTGCCCAGATTGACCTGCAACAGCAAGGCTTGACCTATATATATAGATATAGATATAGTAACATAGTAAATGACGGCAGATAAAGACCAGTATGGTCCATCTAGTCTGCCCAGTAAGATGGCAAGAGTAGGTGCACCTGCTGCTCCGTGCAGGCCACTCCTCCCCATGTCTTTGTTTTAGGGGTGAACCCACTGCTCCGTGTAGGACACCCCTGTATGTTGAGAAGTTAGTCAGTTAAGTTTATTTTGATTTTATCCTGTTGCTGTAAAGGGATCCACTGTGTCTGTCCCATGACATTTTGAATTCTGTCACTGTATTTGCCCCCAACACTTCCATCGGGAGGGCATTCCAAGCATCCACCACCCTTTCAGTAAAAAAGTATTTCCTGACATTGCCTTTCAATTTACCCCCTTGCAGCTTCATGATATGCCCTCTAGTTTTACAGCTTCCCCGTCTTTGGAAGAGGTTTGTTTGTTCATTATTTTTCTTTAAGTATTTAAAGGTCTGAATCATATCTCCCCTGTCCCTTCTCTCCTCCAGAGTGTACATATTTAGGTCTTCAAGTCTCTTCTCATAAGGCTTCTGACGCAGGCTCCAAATCATTTTGGTCGCCTTCCTCTGAACAGTTTCCAGTCTTTTTATATCCTTTGCAAGATATGGTCACCAAAACTGAATACAGTATTTCAAGTGAGGCCTCACCAGTGACTTATACAGTGGCATTAGTACCTCATCCTTTCTGCTGGGAATTTCACTTTGAATGCAACCCAACATCTTCCTGGCTTTTGCCACTGCCTTGTCGCACTGTTTTGCCACCTTGAGATCCGCAGAAATAATCACACTAAGGTCCTTCTTCTGATCCATGCACACCAACCTCTTGCCCCCAATCGCATACATTTCCCCTGGATTTCTGCTTCCCAAGTGCATGTCACTGCACTTCTTCGCATTAAATCTTAACTGCCAAGCATTAGACCATTCTTCCAGCTTTTGTAGATCTTTCCTCATGTTATCCACTCCCTCAGGGTAGTCCACTCTGTTGCAAATTTTTGTGTCATTTGCAAAAAGACAGACTTTTCCATGCAGTCCTTCAGCAATATCACTCACAAATACATTGAACAGTGCTGGGCCCAGGACCGAATCCTGGGGCACCCCGCTAATCACGCTCCTTTTACCGAGTGAGCTCCATTTACCATCACCTTCTGTCATCTGTCAGTCAACCAATTTCTGATCCAGTTCACCACCTTGGGACCCATCCCCAAACTACTGAGTTTATTGATAAGCCTCCTATGAGGAACAGTATCAAAGGCTTTGCTGAAATCCAGGTAGATGACATCCATTGCATGCCCCTGATCTAGTTCTCTGGTCACCCAGTCAAAGAACTCAATCAAATTTGTTTGGCAAGATCGTCCTTTGGTAAAACCATGTTGCCTCAGATCATGCAACCTGTTGGTTTTGAGAAAGTCCACTATTCACTCTTTCAGAAGTGCCTGCATTACTTTTCCCCCCACTGAGGTAAGGCTCACGGGCCTGTAGTTTGCCACTTCTTCCCTGTCACCACTTTTGTGAAGAGGTACCACATCAGCCCTTCTCCAGTCCTGAGGAACTACTCCTGTTTCCAAGGATCTGTTGAAAACATCCTTTAATGGCCCTGCAAGAACCTCTCTGAGGGATGTATCCCATCTGGTCCCATGGCCTTGTTCACTTTCAGTTTTGCAAGTTGTTCTAACACATCAACTTCAGTGAATGGTGTGGTATCTACTTCATTCCCATTTTTATATTTGGGAGTCACAGATGGTCTTTCTCCAGGATTTTATTTAGTAAAAACAGAGCAGAAGTATTTGTTTAGCAATTTTGCTTTCTCAATGTCACTTTCCACAAATCCGTTCCCAGCACTTCTGAGTCCTGCAATTCCATCTCTGATTTTCCTCTTCTCCCGAATATACCTGAAGAATGTTTTGTCGCCACACTTCACATCTTTAGCCATCTTTTCCTCTGCCTTTGATTTTGCTTTCCTTTTTTCTCTTTTTGTCTCTTTTAGTTTGATCCTGTATTTCTTACAGTGTTCCTCTGTTTGCAAGCTTTTGAATTCTGTGAAAGCTGTCCTTTTTGCCCTTATTTGAGCAGCCACTTCTTTGAAGAACCAAATAGGTTTCCTTCTCCTCTTGTTTTTATTTACTTTCCTTACATATTTATCTGTTGCCTCTTTTATTGCCACCTTTAGTTTAGCCCATTGCAATTCCTCTTATCTTATCCCCTCCCACCCTGCCAACTCTTCCTTCAGGTACTTGGCCATTTTACTGAAGTCAGTGTTTTTGAAGTTTAGAACTTTGAGCTTACTATGATTGGACTGCACCTTGGCTTTTATCTCAAACCACACCGTGTGATGATTGCTGTTGCTCACAGGGGCACCCACCCTGACATTCGATATGCTCTCACCGTTGGTGAGCACTAAATCCAGCATTGAGCTTTCCCTGGTTGGTTCAATCACCATTTGCTTAAGTGACACATCTTGGAAAGCATCCACAATTGTTTTGCTTCTTGCCAGGTTCGCAGAAGGAGTACTCCAATCCACATCGGGTAGATTAAAGTCACCAAATATGATCACTTCCCCCTTTGTGGCTATCTTGGCAATATCTATAATCAATTCATTATCTATTACTTCGATTTGAGTCGGAGGTCTGTAGACTACAGCAGTATGGATGACAGTGCCATCTCCTCTTTCCAACACAATCCAGAGCGCTTCTTCTTTTCTCCATGCCCCCTGCATTGCAATAGCTTTAATATTGCTTTTTACATACAAGGCTACTCCTCTTCCTTTTCCACTTTCTCTGTCTCTTCTGAATAGATTATAGCCAGCTATGGCTATATCCCATTCATGTGATTCATTAAACCATGTTTCTGTAATGGCCACAATGTCCAAGTCCGTTTCCACCATTAGGGCTTCCAGGTCTGGAGCTTTGTTGGCTAAGCTTCAAGCATTTGTGCTCATTGCTTTCCAGCATTTAACTGGCTTGCATGTATTTTGCATTTATTTTGTTCTGCCCACTTCTTCCCACTTGTCGTTGATGTGTGGTTTAAAAGTGTGGCTGTTTCTGATGTAGTTCTGTATTTGCCGTGAGTGACGTCCTGAACTAGTCCTTCTCCATCCATCATCCCCTTTTTCTAGTTTAAATGCATACCCACATACTGCCTGAATTTTTCACATAGGATTATTTTCCCTACAACAGAGAGATGTAGTCCATCAGTACAGTATAGTCTCTTGTTGGTCCATCTGTTTCCCCAGTCACCAATAAATTTGAATCCTTATCGTTTGCAACAGGTCTGGAGCCATGTATTAAAGCTGTTTATGCAATGCAGCCTTTCTGCCCCCTTACCATGAACAGGTAGAATGTCTGAGAATGCTACAATGTTAACAGTGGGGTTGAGTTGCTCTCCCAGAGTCTGGAAGTCCCTTTGAACTGCAGAGTCACTGTTTCTAGCTAGGTCATTTGTACCCAGGTGGATGACAACATCAGTTTTGAAGTGCTCACTTTCTGCGCTAAGTACATCAGATATAAATTATAGATATGAATTTTCCTAAATACAACACAAAGCTTGGCGTAAACAGATAAGATGAAATTGTACATTGTGGCAGTTTTTGCTAATAAAAAGCAGTGCTACATACAGTTGGGGAAGGGTGTTACTGGTGGCCAATCAAGTTTGTGGATCTGTAATTTTCCTCCCTAAAGCTTTAGGAGAACTTTGTTATTGTTAATATATATGTAACTCTGTGTTTGTTGTGTTTTCATTTCTTCTCACTTGCTTCTGGGTCCAGAGATAAGAACCAAGAGCTGAGGAAGGATTCCTGAGATTGTTGCCCCCCAGTTAGAATTTAGGTCACACAAGCAGTTGGTGCCACGCTGCAGATTCTTTTCTCTGGATTCAAGGCAAGTCAGACAGAGGAGAACTGTAAGTATGATGGGTAACTTATTTAGTCGCTGACAGTTGCATGAATGGCAAGAGAAGGCATGCTCATTTTATTATATGCATGTTAAACATGGTGATGTTGCTATAAACCCTGTAGCACAATAGCATTCAATGGCTAGTGATACTGAAGCATTACAATTTCCATTAGGAGGGACATTTTCAGAGGGTAAGCTTCAATATATGAAATATGAACTGGCGGTCAATGATGTGGGGAAACTGCACACTAGTCATGAGTGGGTCGTCCTTACATAGTGGAAACAATGGCACATGAAAAAGCTTCGGAGAAACAAAGGAATGAGATTCAGGATCTTAGGCATAAGTTACTTATATTAGAAGAAAAAGTGCACAATGATTCATGTAAAATGTCAGGGGACAAGGAGAACGAGGATGCGTGTCCGGCTACTGCTCCTCCTGCATACAAAGCAGACATAGCGGCACTGGCAATTTCGACCAGTTTGTATCCTTGTCCTCCTTCTCCTCCTTCCCCTCTGCCCTGAGAAACAACCAGAGAACAGGACAAATGCGTGTGGGCAATCCGCATAGCAGATATGCAAAATGAGATACTTAGAATAAAACAGAAGCTAGGAAGAGATTAACTTAATTTCGGACACTTTAATGTTCCCCAGCTCCGACAATTACAGACATCTGGAGCAGGAAATAGAGGACATTACAGATGGCCCTAAATTATAGGATTACTGTAGCAAGATAGTTAGAAGTTGACGATGTACTTATTGACAGGGTTGAGAAGATTTGGGAGGAGCGTTACTTAAATTATAAAGAGGAGCATGACAGGCTGTTCAATTCTTTAATATCTATCCAAAAGACTATGGAACAGCAGAGTAGGTTACATTCCAGCCCAGTTAAGCTCGAGGTAGTGACTGGGGTAACTGAGGTAATACTCACTTATCCTTTCCAATTGTACCCTGTTGGCCTGCCAGGTCCTATGATTGTCCCTGCGAATGCAAGCCCTAAGGAGGTGTTTGAACTAGCGAAAACTTCCCAAATTACTGGGAGAACTCTGGCAGATTTGTTTCATTATGGTCTCAAATAATTAATAGTTACAATCCTATTTGGCCAGATTTGGATAATTTACTTAAGACTGTGTTCTTTAATCCATCTGATTACCATAAAATATGCCATACTGGGTCAGACCAAGGTCCATCAAGCCCAATATCCTGTTTCCTACAGTGGCCAATCTAGGTCATTTTTCCCGGTATTGACATCAGGCTCACCGGTCTGTAGTTTCCCAGATCACCCCTGGAACCCTTTTTAAAAATTGGTGTTAAGTTTGCCATCCTCCAACCTTCAGGTATTACAGATGATTTTAATGATAGTTCACAGATTACTAATAGCAGGTCTGCAATCTCATATTTCAGTTCTTTCAACACCCTTGGATGTATACCGTCCGGTCCAGGTGATTTGCTACTCTTCAGTTTATCTAATAGTTGTAATACATCTTCCCAATGTATCAATATCTCCTTCAATTCTTCTGCACCTTTAAATACCACTTCAGTCATGCGTAACATCCCTACATCTTCCTCAGTAAAGACCGAAGCAAAGAATTCATTCAGTCTCTCCGCTATCGCCTTGTCGCCTTTTAGTACCCCTTTAACCTCTCTACCATCTAATGGACCAACTGACTCTCTCGCAGGTTTTTTGCTACCTCTCAAATCTCGGGCTCAGACTAATTAGTCTGCATAACATTACCTCCTGGAGCGTGACAACAGCAGCAACACAAACAATAGACAGCGCAACATCCACCCCAGGAATGGCAGAATGAAGGAGCAAGCAAGAGCAGAACTAAAAGAGAAGGGTCAAGCTCCACCACCACTGGGCCACTGTTCAAGCTGATCCCAGGTCAGTAAACCGCAAACATAAACCGCAAACATACACCCCACCCCCCACTACCTCATTGCCTACCATACGCTCCTCTACACATTCGCACCATACATACAGGACCTCAGACCCAACGCACAAACCCCCTTGCTCCACCTGCATACCATCCAACCTGCATGGATCCCAGGGTCACCCCTCTCTAAAGGACCCCAGCATACTAAACAAGCAATTCGTAAAACGCACAGTGCCACAAGTACTACGCCCACTCATCTCACAAATAGTGCAAACACCAACCCAATCATGACAGCCAACATCAGGTGTGTGCTACTAAATGTCAGATCAATCAGGAACAAGCCAAATACTATCCTTGACTTCATCCTGGACACAAAACTAGACATAATATGCATCACCGATACCTGGCTAGATGACTCAGACCAGGTCATCTTAACTCAAGTAACCCCAACAGGCTACTCAGCATTCACTTGCATCAGAGCACAAAAGAGAGGAGGAGGTGTGATGATACTAGCCAGAAAGGAATACATAAGAACATAAGATATGCCATACTGGGTCAGACCAAGATCCATCAAGCCCAGTATCCTGTTTCCAACAATGGCCAATCTAGGTCATACGTACCTAGCAGTTTCCCCAAAAGACACAGGTTCCGCAATGCTTTTACTGGGTGAAGCACTGATATCCTGGGTCCCTTCTTAATAATGATTTATGGACCTTTCCTCCAGGAACTTGTCCAAACCTTTTTTAAACCCAGCTACACTAACAGCCTTTACTACATCCTCCGGTAACAAATTCCAGAGTTTGATTACACGTTGAGTGAAAAAATATTTTCTTTTATTAGTCTTAAATAGTTTACCCTGTAGCTTCATTGCATGTCCCCTAGTCTTTCTATATTCTGATATCGTAAACAATCAATCTACGTTTACCTGTTCCACTCCGTTCATTAATTTATAGACTTCTATCATATCTCCCCTCAGCCGTCTCTTTTCCAGGTTAAAGAGCCCTAACCTTTTTAGCCTTTCTTCATAGGAGTATCCTTCCATCCCCTTTACCATTTTGGTGGCTCTTCTCTGAACCTTTTCTAATAACGCTATATTCTTTTTAAGATACGGCGACCAGAATTGCACGCAATATTCAAGGTGCGGTCTCACCATGGAACGATATAGAGGCATTATAATATCTTTTGTTTTATTTTCCATTCCTTTCCTTATGATACCTAGCATTCTATTTGCTCTCTTGGCCGCCGCTGCACACTGGGCCGAGGGTTTTAACATGTTATCCACAATGACGCCTAAATCTTTTTCCTGGGTGGTGGTTCCTAATGTGGAACCTTGCATCGTGTAACCATAGTTTGGGTTGTTCTTCCCTAGGTGCATAACTTTGCACTTGTCCACATTAAATTTCATCTGCCATTTTGATGCCCAGTCTTCTAATTTATCAAGATCCTCTTGCAATTTTCCACAATCATCTTGGGTTTTAACAACTTTAAATAGTTATATGTCATCTGCAAATTTGATAACCTCACTCGTTATTCCACTTTCCAGGTCATTTATGAATATGTCAAAAAGCAGCGGACCCAGCACAGATCCCTGGGGTACACCACTATTCACCTTTCTCCATTGGGAAAATTGGCCATTTAGCCCAACCCTCTGCTTTCTATCTTTTAACTAGTTCTTGATCCACAGTAGTACACTGCCTCCATTCCCATGACTCTTTAGTTTTGTCAAAAGTCTCTGATGAGGGACCTTGTCAAAGGCTTTCTGAAAGTCCAGATACACTATATCAACCGACTCACCTTTGTCCACCTGTTTATTCACACTTTCAAAAAAACATAACAGATTAGTAAGACAAGATCTTCCTTGTCTAAAGCCATGTTGGCTGTCTCCCATTAGGCCATGACTATCTACATGCTGAGTAATTTTATTTTTATGATGCTTTCTACCATTTTTCCCAGTACTGACGTGAAGCTCACCGGTCTGTAGTTTCTCGGATCACCCCTGGAACCCTTTTTAAAAATTGGTGTTACATTGGCGATCCTCCAATCTTCAGGTATTACAGATGATTTTAATGATAGTTCACAGATTACTAATAGCAGGTCTGCAATCTCATATTTCAGTTCTTTCAACACCCTTGGATGTATACCATCTGGCCCAGGTGATTTGCTACTCTTCAGTTTATCTAATAGTTGTAATACATCTTCCCGATGTATCGATATTTCCTTAAATTCTTCTGCACCTTTAAATACCACTTCAGTCATGGGTAACATCCCTACATCTTCCTCAGTAAAGACCAAAGCAAAGAATTCATTCAGTCTCTCCGCTATCGCCTTAGTGCCCCTTTAACTCCTCTATCATCTAATGGACCAACTGACTCTCTCACAGGTTTTATGCTATGAATGTACTTGAAAAAAATCTTTATTTCGCGTTTTTGCTTCTGTAGCAAGCTTCTTCTCAAATTCTCCCTTTGCCTGCTTTATCAATGCCTTGCATTTGACTTGCCAGTGCTTGTGCTGTTTCCAGGTTTCGTCGTTTGGCTCTTTTTTCCATTTAAAATAATCTCTACCAGTAATTCGATCGAATCTAGCACAATCACCATAGCTAATATAAGTATCTCAGCATTTCCCTCACCTACAGGCCTCCTGGAGCCACAGCTGAACATCTCTCCATGGTACTTGAAGCAATATGTGCACACAGCAGAAAGCACAAAACCCCTCATTGCACTAGGAGACTACAATCTCACCTCAATTCCCACCAAGGAAGCTGCAGCATTCCTAAAAGCCATGGTGTCGCTAAAATATTGCCAGACAATCAACGCCCCAACATGGTACCACCCCAGATATGGTCTTTATTCCAAAGCACTTGGTGGAACAGGGCAAGACCACAGCACCAGCAATCACGCCGGTCCCTTGGTCTGATCATCATGTGATTGCATTCACTTTGACCCTGAATAAACCCACTCAACAAGGGGAAGATGAGAGCATAGTCAGACGTTTTAAAGCCTTCAACAAAGACTCATTCATAAATGAAATCATTTCACAACTCCAGCAGGAATATAACACCCTTGACCTAAATATAGAGAAATGGAACTTCACAATATCTAAGGCAGCATCAGCTCCCAACAGACTAGAACCACAAGCACGCAGGAGGTCCAGTACCCCCTGGTACTCAAGTGACATCAGGGATGCAAAGTGCACTCTCCGAAGGCTGGAGAGAAAATGGAGGTGGGGCAAGTTGCATGAGTCTCTGGCTCAATACAGAGCCAAGCAACTGGAATAACACAACCTGATAAATGAGCGGAAACAGCAGCACCATACCAACCTAATCATGAAATCTGTCAACAAACCGAGAGAACTCTTTAACATTGTCCAGAAGCTCACTAAAGACACCACACCCAGCACTGTATACACCATCTTGATCCACAGGAATTTGCAGAGTACATAAAATCGAAAAACACCATCCATACATGCTTCCCCCCCCCCCCCCCACTGCAGACAGATGACCATGAAATGGAAGAGCCGCACCAAACCTGGGAGGACTTCAGCATACCATCAAAACATCAAGTAGAGGAGATAGTGAATGGACTCAACACAACAACTTGACCGTCAGACCCATGCCCAGTGTCTTGGCTCAAAGCCACCAGAAGCCAGCTCTCCCATCACATTCACAAAATCATAAAGGGATCCCTCCAACAAGGTTATATGCCGCAATCCCTGAAGCAAGCCATGATACAACTGATACTTAAAAGCAGCACGCTAAGCCCCTCTGAACCAAAATCATACCGCCCCATCTCCAGCCTACCATTCCTTGCCAAAATCATTGAAAAAACAGTGCAAAGACAACTTCAGGACCACATTGACGTGAATGCCCCACTGGACATCCACCAGCATGGCTTTAAACCCCAGCACAATGTGGAAACACTACTCACCTCCCTCTTTGACAATCTACTAAGAGGCATTGATAGCATAAACAACGGATTCCTGCTAGTGTTCATGGACATCACGGCAGCCTTTGACATCATGTCCCACACCAGGTTACTGCAACGCCTGCAGCAGATAGGAGTACACAAGATCACCCTGAACTGGTTTACCATCATGTCACTCACCCGGTCCTGGAAGATAACTGGCAGTGGCCACTTATGGATGCTATGACGGATTTTCAAAATACTAGACAGAGGGATAACTTTAATTTGGCTAGAGAAAAATTGTTAGAATCTATTAAAGTAGTTTGTATACTGTGAAGGACTGGTCAAGACTACCATCCCTAAGGCAGGATAAGGGTGAAAAGGTTGCAGACTTTCACACTAGGTGTATGTTAGCCTTTAGAGAGGAGGAAGAAACAACACCCTCAGGATTCACCAGTATTGATTTATTTAACAGGGTCTCTACACTGCTTTATCATTTTAGTCAAAGTGGTTTACATTCGTAATGCATGTTAAACAGGGACATTGATAACTTGGATTATACATCAACTTTCTTCTGAGCAATGGTGGATTAACTAACTTCCCCAAGGCCAAAAGGAATACTAGTGGGTTTCAAACCCTGGTCTCTTGGTTACCAAGCCAGTGCTCTAACCATTAGGCTACTCCTTCATTCTGTTTTGATGGCTATGGCCTGCTTCCAGGAATACAAGATCTTCTGGAACCCTCAATGATCGATTGGCCATTTAAAACAGTAGATGAAATTTTGGAGGTTGCTCGATGCAGTGAGGTAAAATATAATAAGGAGCAGCAGGAAGAGAAAACCAAGTTGGATGTGAAAAAGACTAAATTGCTTAATTTAAAAATTGCATCCATGCAGCCACTTGCAGGGAGAAATAGAGGAAGAGGAAGAAGATGGGATTATGTGAGTTCCCAGTGAGGATGTGAGCAGACAGGAGGGGCACATACTTGTTATATCTGTGGACAGGTTGGACATTTGCAACAAAGCTGTCCCCAAAATCAGGACCCTGCCATCCAGCAGTCCTCTGCCCCTGGAATACTGCAGAAGGCAGATTTTACCCCAGTGTATCAGTGTTTCTCCAACTCAGAGGACTTTGCAGTTGATGCATGGGATGAATGACTAGTTTGCATCTAAGCCTAACCCTTCAGGGAGAATTAGAGGCTAAGCTAGGAGAATTTAATCTTAAATTTCTAGCTGATACTGGAGCTACTACTTCTGCACTCCATTTACAAGATTTGCCTGCTGTTTATCAAGCTCAGCTAGCGCAGGCACTGGTGGTGTATTGTGAAGGTATTGAGGGCATGATAATTCCACACTGGAAACTTGAATCTTTACCTTTGTAGATTGGACAAACTGTGCATCCTACTACCTTTCTTGTGGGGAGAAGAAACTTTACCAGTAAATCTTTTGAGTCAGGACTTTTGGCCTCACTCCGAGCCACTCTGTCCTGGTTAGATGAGCAATTGCTTTTTCAACTGTGTCCTCTCTCTGAAGTGCCTCCTCCTGCAGATGCCAGCACCATTCATCCTACTCTCTCTCAACTACCTTCAACCTTATGAGCGACATCAGGTTCTAATGTCAGAATACTTTCTATCCCACCTGTGAAGATCACTTTGAAACCTGGAGTCCAGCTTCCTCGACTCAAGCAATATCCTCTACCAGCAGTTGCCATTGACGGAATTCATCCTGTTATTGAAGATCTTTTGAAAAAAGATGTAATCTATTCTCCAACTTCATCGTGCAATACTCCAATTTTTCCCGTGCTGAAGGAAGATAGCAAGACTTACAGATTTGTACAAGACCTTCAAGCAATCGATAATGTTATTTTGCCTAATGGTTGGGACAAGTTACCTCAGGCTGGAGGGCAGGGATTTTGACTCCTGCTCAGGGACCGTAACCTCGGATCAGAGGGACTGGGATCTCTAGTCCTTGTGACCTTGGGCAAGACACTTAACCCTCCATTGCTCAGGTACGCATTTATATTGTGAGCCCTAAGGGGATATAGAAATGTACACAGTACCTGCTTGAAAACCACTTAGAATGCGTTTGCAGACAGGTGGTATATAAATGCCAGAATACAATAGTACCTAATCTCCATGACATCTGCACACAGATAGCCATGGGGGCCGCTTGGTTCACAGTTGTGGATATAAGCTCTGCCTTCTTCTCAGTCCCATGAGAAAGAAGAGTCAGTATCTGCTTTTCAATTTCTGAATACCCAGTATACGTGGGCTACCCTATCCCAAGGGATAACTGACAGTCCTGATTATTTTCACAGACCTTGAATTCTGCTCTACAGGATGTCAGACTTGATCATTCCTCTCTGGTTCAGTATATAGATGACTTACTTTTGTGTTCATCTAATTACACTGGTCAACATTGAAATCATTAAAAGGCCCTAATCTGTAGTATCTTGGTGAGCTGAACATGAATATAACATTAAAAACTTTTATTGGCTCTCATTTTGAAGATATTGCATGTAGTTCATTTTTGACATTTCACCATGAAAATTTATCCAGTAGGACATCAACAACATCCCAAATAAGCCTTGAATGATGTAATATTGCATCACATTGCATAATACCAGCATGCACACATCATCCAGAGTTGATTGCATCATTTTCTGATGCAATGCAATACTACTGCCAGACGGCTGCTGAAGCCATCTGACGTCAGCAGTGTACTATACATAGTCGGAAAGGAAAGTAATCGTATTCTGTTCTGATATTAAAAGCCTCATGAATGTCTTAAAAATCGCTCATGACCCACAAGACTGGAGACTATTTATAATCTCTTCGAAACTGAGTCTGAAGGCTGTGCTTTTGAACAATGGAAAACCGTCTTTCATTTATTCCAGTAGCGCATGCCGTCCACATGAAAGAGACATAGGATAACTTAAAGCATCTACTGACTTCCATTAACTATAACAAGTACAGCTAGCACCTCTGTGGTGACTTGAAGGTAGTTGCCCTTTTAATGGGACTGCAGCAGGGATATATAAAATACATGTGTTTCTTATGTGAGTGGGATAGCCGAGCAAGGGATTGGCACTACTTGCGGAAGGAATGGAATCGCAGACAAAATGTAACAGTTGGAGAGAGGAATATCCAGCACCCAGCTCTGGTTGAGGCTCACAAAATCCTGCTACCACCCCTTCACATCAAACTAGTTTGATGAAAAACTTCATGAAAGCCATGGACCGCACTTCGCCAGCTTTCTGATACCTGCATGAAAAATTCCCTCGACTCAGCAAAGCAAACATTAAAGAGGGAGTTTTTGTGGGTCCTCAGATTTGAGAGCTCTTCAAAGATGACCGGTTCAACAACTTGCTGCAGGGTGATGCGAAACAAGCATGGAATGCTTTTCACCTAGTGTCAACAAACTTTCTGGGAATGCTATGGCAGAAAACTACAAGGAACTAGTAGAAGTCATGCTGATGCAGTATCAGAAATTTGGCTGCAATATGTCTCTAAAGATCCATTTCCTTGATTCCCATCTTGATTTCTTTCCTGACAACTGCGGTATGGTTAGTGATGAACAGGGCAAACGTTTTCACCAGGATATCACAACGATGGAGCAAAGATACCAGGGAAAATGGTCCACTACAATGCTGGCTGACTACTGCTGGACACTCCCCAGAGAAGCTCCCGAACAGCTGCACAAGAGACAGGTGAAAAAATTTAAGAAGTAGTCTATGACTTGGTTTTTACAGGTATTAACCAAAGGCCTATTATATTTACTATTGACATGCATTTCGTGATGTAAACATTAATTCTTGTAGATTACAAAAAAAAACTAGAGCCAACTTTGCAATTTCATTGTCATATTCGTGTTCAGCATATAAAAATTGATAAGAAATGACTATTTTTATTTCAGTAACATGACTTTTGTAAAAATTTGTTGACCAGTGTTATGAAGCTTGCTTGTCAGATTCTATGTTATTGTTAACACATTTATTTATTTATTTATTTAGAAAACACTTATATACCGCTACTTCCAGCGATCAGAAGCGGTTTGATTACATTTTTGGGATTTGTCAAAATCAAGACAGAAAGGTTGGGGTATATATACATTAGTTCAGAGGTAAAACACAGCACACAGGATAGGGTCTCAAGCTTGGTCTTAAACATATTTACATAATTTACAAAAGAGATTCTTCTTAACATATTTACATTTTTACAATAACTATTCATTTTATCTTTTATCCCTCCGAGCTTTACATCTTGCTGGTTTAGGATTGAAAATCAATCTGTTGAAATTACAATTTGTTTCTCAATGTGTTACTTTCCTTGGTGTTACTTTAACTCCTTCTGGCCAATCTGTCACTTCAGCTAGACTGAAGCTTATTCTTTCCTTGCCTTTCCCTGCAACCCCCATTTTACTGCGCCATTTCTTGGGTCTCTTAGGGGCTTGTTTACAAAGCCGCGGTAGCGGTTCGCGGTCGTTATCGGAGCCGCGGCCCCATTGAAATCAATGGGGTCGCGGCTCCGATAACGACCGCGAACCGCTACCGCAGATTTGTAAACAAGCCCCTTAATCTTTTCTAAGCAACGGTTAGCAAACTTTTCAGACTTCACTGCTCCACTCTATGCTTGTCCTAGCAAGGATGGGTCTGTAGGCCTCATTTTCTCTCTGCATTACCCAGTGGGAAGCTTTCTTCGACCCCTTCCTGAACCATCTGACTTCAGAAATGTCTGTCGAGCCCTCATCACCCCAATTCTCGACTATGCAAACATAATATACCAGGGTCTCCCAAACTCCACCTTGCTCCCCCTAAAACTTGTGCAAAACACAGCTGCCAGAATCATCTCAGCTACCAGTCAACGAGCACACATCACCCCAGTCTTGAAGCAGCTACACTGGCTCCCTGTCCACATGAGAGTCAAATACAAAGTTGCCCTGACCATCTTCAAAACCCTTCACAGCCTCTCAGCAAACGTCCGTCAAACATCTTACTCTCGAAATCTCTCAACAACAGATCTAAGGAGAAAGGCCAGCCGCAACTTACTAGCGGCTCCAGCCGCATTCTCTGTCCAAACCTGTCTAGTTCCAGTAGAGTCTTTCAGTCTATGCACCCACCATCTGGAATTCCCTCTCCCCAGACATGCACTCCTTAACTGAAGTGGGAGAATTTTGCTGCAAACTAAAGACCCACTGTTTTTGGAGCATTTTAGATCTGTCAGGTAGTATCCTACCCCACCTCCACACACATTTATCTTTTACCATGTTATAATAATCTCCCCAAACCCTGTTTGTGGAATGTTAAGATTCCACATGTTGTTCTTTTGTTAAAATGATTTAACATGTTATCGAACATGTTCCATGTAACGTTATTCATGTTCTTGTTCCATGTACACCGCTGTAACTTGTAGATACAGTGGTATAGAAAATGTTGCTAAATAAAACAAATCAGGCCTCCTTAATGCTCCCTGTTTGGCTTTTCCAGACTTTCTTACTGCTGTTCAAATTGTATGTGGCTACTTCTGCTTATTCTGCTACCTGTGTGCTTTTCCAAGCTTTTCCAATGGGTCTCTAGCTGGTGGGGTTTTTTCTTGCTGATTTGATCCTGTTCCTCTTGTCTTGCCACCTTGTCTCCAGAGTTCAGTGGCAATTCCCTTTGCAATTGAAACTTACTGGTTTCTGGTTTTGGAGCACCCTCTTCAGGTCTATGTTTCTCTTTCTGTTTCTAGGCTGCTTCACATGACCAAGACTCAGCCTTTATCTTCTTCCCATCCCTATTAACTTTTGAACTGACTATCTCTCAGCATCATGTTACTCTGCCCACCCCACCTATTTATAGTCCTTCTACCCTCTTGGCTCCTCTGACAGATCTTGCTGAAGATGATGGTACACATGATTGTTATGAAAACTATTCAAACTTCCTCTTGGGCCAGGCCTTTTGTCTACCTCTGATGTGACTTTATTTGTAGATGGCTCTACCTCTAGAGATTTTGAAACTGGTATGCGTCATTTATTTATTTATTTATTTATTTCCAGTCTCTTTTATACCCCGCTATTCAACATCAGTGTGGTTTACAATGAACATAGAATTACACATTTCCTTGGGTACTCTGTGTTTACAATGAACAGGAGTTTAAAACTTGGATAACAGGGGGTAACTATTTACAAATCTTGCAACAAGGTGGGGTTGTATATGCTGTTACTACTGTAGATACTGTATTGGAATCGTATCTTTGGTATTTGCTAGTTTACAATTAGCTGAGGTGTTTGCACTTACATGTGCACTGAATGTTCTTGATACCTTGTGGTGAATATATACACAGACAGTGCATATTCTTTGGGCATTCTGTGGGATTCTGGGAATATTTGGGCTCAGCGAGGATTTTGCTAATAAACCAATTAAGCATGCTGAATACATTCAGCGTTTACTCCAGGCTGTGCTGTTGCCTGCACAAGTTGCAGTTTTGAAATGCAAAGGGACATTCCCCTTCTGGTAGACTTTCTGGCAAAGGGTAACCACTTTGCAGATCAAGAAGCCCGGCAGGCTGCCCTCTGAGCATCAGTGTCGCCAAAGTGCTGTTTTTACAGCCATCTAACACGACTCTGTTTTCCCATCTCATCTCCTGCAACATTATTAGGATGCTCACTTGGAAACCCCAGGCTCTGTGGACTTCTTGGGGTGCTACATGTGATTCCCAGTGATACTGGAAAAAAGGATTATCTTCTCATCTATCTGGGCAACTTATTATTGGCATTTGCCCTTTTTTCTGTATCATAAGCTCTACCTCTCAGCTGCAGCTATAAATCATGCCTTTTCTGTTCTGTGGTAGCACCATAATTTCCTTCTGTGAAACAGGCAGCTTGTTTGGACTGTTTGAGGGCTCGAAGGGTGGGCTCCCTGGTGAAGGTTTTCTGCCATTATCCTTGCCCCCCAGGACCCTTTTGATTTTGCAGCTTGATTACACAGACCCGCCTGTTGCCAAAAGGGAGAGGCCAGTACTTGTTAGTGATGACAAGTGCAAAAACTACTGCATCTTAGTAAAAAGGCTTCTTTTTATGGTCTTATATCCATGTACTTTAGGTCAATGCTGACCCCATCATCTCCTGTTACTAAGCCAGTGCTCTAACCACTAGGCTATTCCTCCATACCCCTTAAGTGGCCCTTTTATCCACTGGTCATCTAGTGATCGACCCCACCAGTCATCTCTTGGACCATCTAATGGTCTCCACAGGCTTCGGACTTGAAAAAGGTTTCACTATTTGCTTTTGCTTCTGCCACCACTGCAAATTATTGGTTCTCTAATAGGGGATGGGCATTCATTTGTGTATTCATCTGGGAATTTGAAAGATAAACCCTCTGACTTTTCCTAAATACATAAGACAATATTACCAAAAATTGTCAAAATGAAATCTACTGTTTCTTCCTTAGTGCATATATTTCCAACCATGTCCTGGAGGGACACCTAAGTAATCTGGTTTTAGTTAGCCACAATAAAAAGTTCCTGGAGTCTCAAGTCTTCCATTGATGAGGATAGGGTAATCTTCCTATTCATTTCATGTAATTTTTAAGCTGCAATGATGATATCTCTAATTTTGTTTTGTATCAATTGTGTG